>SJYO01040405.1:31373865-31572465 GCA_006410555.1 Capra ibex | reverse complement strand
ACGTTAACGGGGAAAGGTCAGGAATGCCGAGACCGACGGACAGGGGCCGCCCCCTACCAGACGTCGGCCGAAAAGGGCAAGGCAGGAAACAAGACACGAGCCAGGACCGCCACAGAATACAAGCTCGAAAAGCGCACCATCGATAGGGTGTCAGACCAAACGATCGGGTTCAATCTAGCAAGACCAACGCGCACCCCGCGAGGACGGGCTAAGAATGTTTCGAGACGTCGGGCGCGGAGGGCGCGCAGGGACGGGACGGGGGTGAAGGGTTACCGCCTACGTCCGCAGACACGACGAAAAGGCGACCCCCTCAATGACAACCCGAACATTAGACAACCAAAATTAATAAATAGATAAAAAGGAAGGACAATACAACGGGAGACACAAAGGTTCCGAGCGGTGTCTGAGCCGTCCCTCTCACAAAGGACCACAAACCTTTGGAGAGAAGAATTTTAAGGGAAGGGCCCTGCCCGAAGGGAAGGGCCCTGCCTCGAGGGAGGGGTGGAGGAAACAGAGGAAAAAGCAGAAAATATAAAAAAGGATGGACAAAAACTTCTGTTACCAGACGAAAAGACCAACGGACTACAGGAGACGGTCGGATGTCTTCAACAAAACACTTCAAACGAGCCGCAACTTTACAAGAAAACTCCTTAAGAACTCCCTCTTTCACCAGAAGGGCAGGATAAGGAGGCGGTAGAAAGGGAGGGGGAGATGTTCCATATTTCACCATTAAGTAACACCGAAAGTCAACGGAAAGGAACTACCGATTACTCCAACTCATAGAAAAGTTCGTCAAAACCGGTAAAAGAAACCTCTTTACAGATAAGTGTAGGAAATGATAAATTTTTTCACCCAACAGAAAAATTACGACAAAATTCTCAAGAAATGTATAAGACCCACATTCAGGGAATAGTCTACATACTAAACATTTATATAAGACGGTAGGATACCCGTCAGAAAAGTGAAAGAACTAACGTAGGTTTACAAAAGTTGGACCACTTCAGGTTAAATAGATGAAAACAACGGCAACGAACACGAAAATCACAGTACAGATTCATAGGTGCCAGTTTAGGTTTCAATTCTAAATGGGGACTCGGAAGGAGATTCTCAAAATGTAAAGAAAACAATTCAAACAAGAAGTCATAAAATAATAAAAACTACAATAATATCTCCTAAAAAATTTTACAATAAAAGTATAAAAGATCACATATTTTTACCTAAAAACATATAACTAGAACACAGGACTGTAGGACTTGAATTAATATACAAGATTATCAAAAAAACCACCTAAAGAACCCTAAAAGATATATGTTCTATTACAGCAGACACTAATCTGTACCCGAAGGGAGTATAAGTCAACCATTTCTTAGGCGGACGTTACGCCCTCTGCGACCAAATTAAAGACCCAACCCTTTTAGACGACCTCTTCCCTATCCGATGGGTGAGGTCATAAGAACTAATCCATATAAATGAAAAAGATAAACTTACGTAAAGTAAAAGACTGTAACCTCTGTTTAACGTTTGGTTGTTTATATCTTTTTATTACTTTGTTACAGTCTAAACAAAAACATGTTCTTATTTGATACTACTACATTACTCACTGAACCCATCGATGGAGTCTAACCCATGTATCTTTACGGAGGACCCTCCTTTAGATTTTAGACTTCATATGAGAATCGTCACCCTGTCGATTACATTTCCTTGATTTCCAACCCTTACTCAAATTAATGACCTCCTTGTCCATCTGGTACGCTGACCTTACATCATTATTCTTCCTTTTCCTTTGGATTGTCCGTCGGTTCCCGATCCGACTTTCACTGACATATTTGGACCCGTTACCTTTAACAAAAAAAAAAGAGTAAAACTTCTTCACGATGACGTCACAATTCGACCCTTCACTACACTAGACTTAGTGTGAAGTTTTAATGAAATTAACAAAACACCTATTGTCTCCAACTTCACTCTCGACCTTCGTACATCCTCGGAACCTCTACAATGATTGGACCCCACCATCCGATGTCGCTACGTCTCTTCGCTTACCTATGTCGGATACATGCCCTGAACGACTACTTTGACCTACACCCCTCACTTCCCTTTTCTCCTTACTACTTATTAAAGATCTATGTGTCGAACACGTGAACTCACCCGTCACCACAGTAAATGACTCGTGCGTCCCTCAACCACCACCCAACCCCTCGATGTAGTTTCAGTACGAAGATAGTACAGTTCAACCACTGTGACTATAAGGTTTATGTTTGCAGTTCATCCGTCAACCTAATTTGTTCTGATCTTGGTGTCTCTCCCTCGACCCCAGTGAACAAAAGTCACACTTCCTCGACGGTCATTCCGTCTTCCGTGAGATCCTCTCTTACAAAATCTGTTAGGTGTCACTTTGACAAAGTTTACGATGTCCGGATCATACACTCAATGAAATCGAGGGACTTTCAAAAAGAGGTGGACCTTTTACCCCCATTATGGGCCAGACCCCCAACGGACATTCTGATTTCCGTTCTCCGTGAGTCTCTCGGTCGTTGTAGAGTCGTGTATGTAAATCGTTGATGTGAAGATGGTGGTGGAGATCAAGTATTCTTGACCAGAACCGTATCCGTTCGTCTTTTTCGTTTTGGTCGACGTCAAAAGACTTCCTTTCTATTGGAACCTTCTTCTCGACGAGATTTTGTTACCGACGTCGGAGGGAGAGGAAGTCATGTGGAGTGACTTTTGTCGTGTCCAGTGATGGTGGATAGTCCTTTATCTAAAGGATGGATTGAGAAGGATATTTAGGACAAATGTGACGAATTCATTTCGTTCTGAAAGTCATATTGTTTTATTGTTTACTACGGTGTCGTTGATGAATTCATAATCCGTGGAGAGTGGAAAGAACGTAACTTCTGTGTCGTCAGAATTGTTGAGTTCAATCTCCTTTTCCTCATAGGTAGAGAGTAAAATTTTTGAAATTCCGGTTAAGGGTTTATGATTTTATTGTTACGTCGTTATTATGATCAATTATTGGGTCTTTTGTAACACAAGAACTAGAGACTTTGTAAGTTAGGAGGTTGATAGGAAAACCTTTATTATAGTAAGGGTATAGTAGGAAGAGTTATCTAGTCGGAATAGTAATAATAATAACCGACACTCACTCCGTACGTCCTAGAATAAGGGACTGGAATCAAAAGTCCGGTCCCTGACTTGGACAGGGGGGTCGGAACCTTTGACCTCAGAATTGGTGACCTGACGGTTCCTTCAAATAGACACGAGTCAGTACAGGTTGTGAAACGGTGGGGAACCGAGGAGACAGGTACGTTAAAAGGTCGGTTCTTACGACCTCACCTAACGGTAAAGGAAGAGGTCCCCTAGAAGGATTGGGTTCCTAACTTGGACATAGAGGACTTGACGTCCGTCTAAGAAATGGTGACACGGTGTCTCCTTCGGGAGTCCCTTCAGAGATCTAGTCAAAATTTACTGTCGTAATTCGGATAATCAAACGACTAAGGATTTTACAGTTGTAAGTGAGAACGGTAGAGGATAAACTGGTGAAGGTTAAACGGAACTAAGTACCTGGATTGTAAGGTCCAGGGATACATTATAACGAGAAATGTGGTGGTCTGGAACCAAGGTAGTGGTCAGTGTAGGTGTAGACCCACAACAAAAGCGAAACCGAGGTAGAGAAGTAAGAAAGACCTCAATAAAGAGGTGACTAGAGGTCATCGTATAACCCGTGGAGGACTGGACCCCTCAAGTAGAAAGTCACAGGATAGAAAAACGGAATAGTATGACAAGTACTCCAAGAGTTCCGTTCTTATGATTTCACCAAACGGTAAGGGAAGAGGTCACCTGGTGTAGAACAGTCTTGAGAGGTGGTACTGTGCAGGCAGAACCTACCGGGATGTGTCGTACCGAGTATCAAAGTGACTCAATCTGTTCCGACACCGGGTACACTAATCTAACAAATCAAAAGGTACTAACACCAAAAGTCTTACACCTCATATCTTACTTCGTCCCGTTTCCCATTATGTCAAAACGGTTCTCTTACATGACCAATATCGTTTGTGGGAGAAGGTTGTTGTGTTCTCTTCTGAGATTTGTACCTATAGTGGTCTACCAGTTGTGGCTTTAGTCTGACTAATATAAGAGACGTCGGTTTCTACCTCTTCGAGATATGCCAGTCGTTTTCGTTCTGGCCCTCGACTGACACCGAGTCTAGTACTTTACGAATAACGGTTTAAGTCTGACTTTAACTTCTTTCATCCCTTTTGGTGATCTGGTAAGTCCATACTGGATTTAGTTTAGGTATTACTAATATGTCACCTTCACTCTTTATCTAAATTCCCTGATTTAGACTATCTGTTCTCACGAACTACTTGACACCTACCTCCAAACGCTGTAGCATGTCCTCTGTCCTAGTTCTGGTAGGGGTACCTTTTCTTTACGTTTTTTCGTTTCACCGACAGACTCCTCCGAAATGTTTATCGACACTTTTCTTCTTTTTGTTTTTCGTTTCCTCTTTTCCTTTCTATGTTCGTAGACTTACGTCTCAAGGTTTCTTATCGTTCTTGTCTATTCTTTCGGAAGGAATCACTAGTTGCGTTTCTTGATCTCCTTTTGCTCTCTTACTCTTTCCGATCTCTAGAGAAGTTCTTTTAATCTCTATGGTTCCCTTGTTGTAAAGTACGTTTCTTCCCGTGTTATTTCCTGTCTTTACCATACCTGGATTGTCTTCGTTTTCTATAATTCTTCACCACTGTTCTTATGTGTCTTCTTACGATGTTTTTTCCAGAAATGTTAGGTCTATTAGTACTACCACACCAGTGACTGGATCTCGGTCTGTAGGACCTTGCGCTTCAGTTCACCCGGAAGTCAAGTCAAGTCATCGAATCAGTACAGGCTGAGAAACGCTGGGGTACTTAGCGTCGTGCGGTCCGGAGGGATAGGTAGTGGTCGAGGGCCTCAAGTGAGTCTGAGTACAGGTAGCTCAGTCACTACGGTAGGTCGGTAGAGTAAGAGACAGTAGGGGAAGAGGAGGACAGGGTTTAGGGAGGGTCGTAGTCTCAGGAAAGGTTACTCAGTTGAGAAGCGTACTCCACCGGTTACATGACCTCGAAGTCGAAGTCGTAGTAAGGAAGGTTTCTTTAGGGTCCCGACTAGAGGAAGTCTTACCTGACCAACCTAGAGGAACGTCAGGTTCCCTGAGAGTTCTCAGAAGAGGTTGTGGTGTCAAGTTTTCGTAGTTAAGAAGCTGTGAGTCGGAAGAAGTGTCAGGTTGAGAGTGTAGGTATGTACTGGTGACCTTTTTGGTATCGGAACTGATCTACCTGGAATCAACCGTTACAGAGACGAAAACTTATATGATAAATCCAACCAGTATTGAAAAGAATGTTCCCCATTCGTAGAAAATTAAAGTACCGACGTTAGTGGTAGACGACACTAAAACCTCGGGGGATTTTACTTCGGATTGTGACAAAGGTGACAAAGGGGAAGATAAAGGGTACTTCACTACCCTGGTCTACGGTACTAGAATCAAAAGACTTACAACTCGAAATTCGGTTGAAAAAGTGAGAGGAGAAAGTGAAAGTAGTTCTCCGAAAAATCGAGGAGAAGTGAAAGACAGTATTCCCACCACAGTAGACGTATAGACTCCAATAACTATAAAGAGGGTCGTTAGAACTAAGGTCGAACACAAAGAAGGTCAGGTCGTAAAGAGTTACTACATGAGACGTATATTCAATTTATTCGTCCCACTGTTATATGTCGAAACTGCATGAGGAAAAGGATAAACCTTGGTCAGACAACAAGGTACAGGTCAAGATTGACGACGAAGCACTGGACGTATGTCTAAAGAGTTCTCCGTCCAATCCACCAGACCATAAGGATAGAGAAAGTCTTAAAAGGCGTTAAATGACACTAGGTGTGTCATTTTACGAAACCGTATCAGTTATCTCGTCTTTATCTACAAAAAGACCTTAAGAGAACGAAAAAGGTACTAGATCGCCTACAACCGTTAAACTAAAGACCAAGGAGACGGAAAAGATTTTGGTCGAACTTGTAGACCTTCAAGTAGCAAGTGCATAACGACTTCGGACCGAAGCTCTTAAAACTCTTAATGAAATGATCGTACACTCTACTCACGTTAACACACCATCAAACTCGTAAGAAACCGTAACGGAAAGAAACCCTAACCTTACTTTTGACTGGAAAAGGTCAGGACACCGGTGACGACTCGAAAGGTTTAAACGACCGTATAACTCACGTCGTGAAAGTGTCGTAGTAGAAAGTCCTGAACTTTGTCGAGTTGACCTTAAGGTAGTGGAGGTGATCGAAACAAGCATCGCTACGAAAGGTTCGGGTGAACAGAGTGTAAGGTCCTACAGACCAAGATCTAATCCTTCGTAATAATGCTTGTCTCCATCACCTCCACTACCTTAAGGTCAACGAACGTGAGTTATACGGTCGTTTAAACCTTTTGAGTCGTCACCGGTGTCCTGACCTTTTCCAGTCAAAAGTAAGGTTAGGGTTTCTTTCCGTTACGGTTTCTTACAAGTTGATGGCGTGTTAACGTAAGTACAGTGTGTGATCATTTCATTATTAATTTTAAGAGGTCCGAAGTTGTTATGTACTTGACACTTGAAGGTCTACATGTTCAACCAAAATCTTTTCCGTCTCCTTGGTCTCTAGGTTAACGGTTGTAGACAACCTAATAACTTTTTCGGGCTCTAAAGGTCTTTTTTTGTAGATAAAGACGAAATAACTGATACGGTTTCGGAAACTGACACACCTAGTGTTATTTGACACCTTTTAAGACTTTCTCTACCCTTATGGTCTGGTGGACTGGACGGAGGACTCTTTTGACATACCTCCAGTCCTTCGTTGTCAATCTTGACCAATACCTTGTTGTCTGACCAAGGTTTATCCTTTTCCTCATACAGTTCCGACATATAACAGTGACACAAATAAATTGACTCTTTGTGACCCGACTACTTCGTGTTCAACCTTACTTCTAACGGCCCTCTTTATAGTTATTGGAGTGTATACGTCTTCTGTGGTGGGAATACTGTCTTTCAATTCTTGATTTCTCGGAGAACTACTTTCACTTTCACCTCTCACTTTTTCAACCGAATTTCGAGTTGTAAGTTTTTTGATTCTAGTATCGTAGACCAGGGTAGTGAGGTACCGTTTATCTACCCCTTTGTCACCGACTGAAATAAAAAAACCCGAGGTTTTAGTGACATCTTCCACTGACGTCGGTACTTTAATTCTGCGAATGAAGAACCTTCTTTTCAATACTGGTTGAATCTGTCGTATAATTTTTCGTCTCTGTAATGAAACGGTTGTTCCAGGTAGATCAGTTCCGATACCAAAAAGGTCATCAGTACATACCTAAACTCTGATATTTCTTTAGGCTCGTGACATCTTAACTACGAAAACTTGAGACCACAACCTCTTCTGAGAACTCTCAGGGAACCTGACTTTCTTCTATGTTGGTCAGGTGGGATTTCCTTTCCCCGGTGGACTACGTTTCTCGACTGAGTAACCTTTTCTGGGACTACGACCTTTCTAACTTCCACCCTCCTGTTCCTCTCCTGTCTCCTAGTCTACCAACCTACCGTAGTGGTTGAGTTACCCGTACTCAAACTCTCGACCACTACCTGTCCCTCCGGACCTCACGACGTCACGTACCCCAACGTTTCTCAGCCTGTGCTGACTCACTGACTTGACTTGTCGTCGGAGAATCTTGACCTGACCGATGCATCGGGGATACGGAAAATTGACGCTCCACACTCTTGTCAACGCCTAACTTCTTAATGAAGCTCTACAACTTCTATTTTCCACAAAACAAAAAAAAACACCCGAAGGGTCCACCGAGTCTCCATTTCTTAGACGGACGGTTCGTCTACACCAAAACTAGGGACCCAGTCATTCTAGAGGACCTCTTCCTTTACCGTTGTATGAGGTGATAAGAACGGACCCTTTAGGGAACCTACTTCCTCGGGTCACCCGATGTTGTGTTGACTCACCCGTGTGTGTGTGTGTGTGTGTGTTAATCGTACTGTCCCGCAGTCGAAGTCGAAGTCGAAGGTTTCGTGAGTCGTGTCGAGTGTTATGGACCGATTCTCAAGACTTCTTCCTGTTACTGTTTTACTGTGTTGTCAATAGTTAGTGGAAAAGACGTTATAAAATAGGGTATTTACAAGCGACTTAGAAATGGTCCACTCCCACAAAAAAAAAATCAAAAAAAAAAAAAAAAAAAAATTCACTTCAGCGAGTCATCACAGGTTGAGAAACACTGGAGCACCTGACATCGAGTGGTCCGAGGAGGTAGGTACCCTAAGAGGTCCGTTCTTATGACCTCACCGAACGGTAAAGGAAAAGGTCCCCTAGAAGGACTGGGTCCCTAACTTGGGTCCAGAGGGCGTAACGTCCGTCTACGAAATTAGAGACTCGGTGGACTCTTTACATGTTTTAAGTAAAGAAGGTACTTTTGGATACTAGACCTCGGGTAGACTTGAAAAACTCTTCTACCTTACTAAGTCTAGTTCCCTGAGACGTTTGTTGAAAACAGTAATTACAAATAAAGTTAATTTATTTACACTTAAGTCTTAATTACATTCTATTTTGGAGTTTCATAAATCGTTTTGTTTACGATAATACTCAAACTAATTTTATAAACACAATGGACACAATACTTGATGTCTGTAAGTGTTTTAAATTTCGTGTAAGACTTCTTTTATTTTAAGACTATTTAAGACAAACATTTTTAGTTAAGTCACCATGTCAGGGGGACCCCTTCTTGGTTAGACGGAACAATGGTAAATAATTTTTAGTTACTCTATAAAAGGAGAAAGTCAACACTGGCAGTGTCGTGATATATTGTGTATGTTTGGATTTAGGAAAACTAGTCTCTTATGTCATTTATTCTGAGCATGAATTGTCCAGAATGTCTAGTACATCATATTTTGTAAAAGAAAACGTTTATTTTACATATTTGATAAAGTTTTGATAGTTTGGTCACTTTTTATACAGCTTACGTTGTTTTAAAGGTTTGTCTTCAAGTTTTTAGAACCGTTTCGATACGTACATTGTAGTTTATTTTGGATCGAAATAAATGGTTTATTTTATAAGTAATTTTTATGTATTGTGAAGTTGTAAAGTTATCTTTAACGACAAGACAGTATGTGATAGTTCAGACAAAAGATTTATTAAACTTCTTTTAAAGTTAATATTCTATTTACTTCTGGTTTTTATTTTTGTTACGTTTAATTTCACAAAATCTCTGGATGTATATTCATTAAAGGTTTGTGTATTAACAATATACTAATACCAAACCTTGTTTAAAAGGGACTCGTGAGAAAGACGAACCAATCTTTTTGACTAAAAAGGACTTATTAAGCTAAAAAGTAGGTAGTTCACATAGACCCTTAGAAAGGAAGGTCTGAGAGGTTTCATTATTGACTAATATTGGTGAAATTCCCCGTTAAACTTACCGATATCTTAATACCAACTCAAAATCACGGGACTCTTGACTTGTCACCCACAGAACATGTTGACTTTACTAAATGATAGGATTTTGATAGTTGTCAACGAAATTGTTTAAGTCTTAGGTTTAAACAAAATTGTTTAAGTCGACAAAATTGATCGAAGTGTCTTCTTTCTTCATTATTAGTCATTAAGGTCTGGTTATTTATGTATAATTTTTGACTTTTTTCTCAACCTAATTGTAACACTAAAGAGACCTTATTGTGACTTTTTTTAATTCGGAAGACGGGTTTTGTCCTTTATGAAGTACAAGTTTGAAATGCATTAAGTCAAAACTCTAGACAGTGAGGAATTTTCAGTACGTTCGTATTTTAATCGTAGTGACCTTTCAAGCAGCGTATTTACCGTCAAGAGTTACGATAGTGTTCTAAGTGTCGGGTTTCTGTGTGATATTAGTCACGTGTACATGTCATGGTGACGATCTACACAAGGGGATTAAAAAATTCTAGAATTTTTTGAGAATCGATAAACTCTCAAATCCGGAGAAGAGAAAGTTTATTTATTTCGTATTGTTTATGGACCCTCAGAATTGATACATTTAAAGATTTATGATTAAAAAATGTATCGGATCGTAGTGTGACTATCGATTGCCACTTACTACAACCTAAGCACTAGAGACTTCTAAAGTCGAAGTCCTGATCCTTGCTTCGAACTAGTGAGTTCTCGAAAACACATCCTCTCAAGATAATTTCATATTTTTCCCTGTCTCTTTGGAAGACTATATCTGTAGTCTTTCCCCTACCTCTCACAGGGGGGAGGTATCAGAATAGTTCCGGAATATATGAAAATAGTCTGGGTGAGGGTTTTGTATGTAGAATTTAATTGTTCTAAGTTGATTGTTATCTTTCCAGAATGGTCTGAGTGAGAGTGTTGTTTGTAGTATTGTTCTAATCAGTCTTCCAAGAACAATTCTTCCTATTTGTACAGGATCTCGTTCTGTGTAACGACAATGTATTAGTAATTTCACTTCATCGAGTCAGATTGAGAAACATTGGGGTACCTGACATCGGATGGTCCGAGGAGACAGGTACCCTAAAAGGTTCGTTATCCTGTCCTCACCTAACGGTAAAGGAAGAGGCCCCCTAGAAGGACTGGGTCCCTAGCTTGTGTCCAGAGGGCGTAACATCTGTCTGCGAAATAACAGATTCGGTATGTATTAGTAATCATGTCTCGAATTCCTTTTTGTATGGGAACTCAGTAATTCACTTCACTTCAGTGAGTCAGTACAGGTTGAGGAACGGCTGGGGTACCTGACATCGGTTGTTCCGAGGAGACAGGTACCTTAAAAGGTCCGTTCTCATGACCTCACCCAACGGTAAAGGAAGAGGTCCCCTAGAAGGGGTGGGTCCCTAGTTTGGGCCCAGAGGGCGTGACGTCCGTTTACGAAATGGCAGACTCGGACCCGAATTTCTTTTTTACAAAATACACTGATTACATCTTTTTTTTTTCAAACAGGAAAAGAGGAACTCTCGAGGTCTGGGGAAAGAGGAAGAGCTCCCGGGGTCTAGGGAAGGAGGAGACACTCCCGGGGTCTGAGGAATAGTTGGATGAATTCTTACTTAAGAGAGTTATGGTTTCCTTTTAGTCTAAATTCTTCAAAGTATAAATATTAAAGTATTCTGAATTGAATATATAAAGGGAATGGTGATCTAAATACACCAAACGTTCTTATAAATTATTTATTGAATTTTGTAAATCTTCATTAGTAAGGCTTCTAGAAGTTCATTCGTTAAAGTTCACAGGTCTCCATACAGAAGACAGAAGAATATAAAATTCCATGAAATGTATCCTGCTGGAACTGGTTCTGCTGAAAATCTGGATCTAAAAAAATTTGTCTTTTCTTGCATTCTCCACGAAGATTTTGTTATTCTTCAACGGTGACGAAATCCAATTCAGTTTAACTGTGACAGTTTTAAATTACTTTTAAGTATATGGAGGTATTAGGTGAAATTTTTAAGAACCTTACTTTACATGAAACCTTAAGTCCATAAAAAATTAAAAATTATAATACTCAGACATCATCAGGGGGAATTGGTTTGTGTACTCATAAAGAAATGACTGTGTTTACTCGTAAATATAATTCATCCTATTTATTTTTGATGTTTATCGTGGTGTCATCGAGTCTAGTCCAAACTCAACGGTGTTTACATACTTTTTTTGAAACCCGAAAGACTCAAAAGACCTAAAGTCTTAACGTCTAGTCCGTAAACCTAGACATCATAATTACTAGTTAAAAGTCCTTGACGATTAGAAAGTTTCTTTTAAACACGACATTTCACTGTGTCTTGTAGTTCAATCCATAAGAAAAAGAAACCGGGGTAACGTGTCATACTCCCTAGAATCAAGAACCTGGTCGGGGGACATCACCTTCGTACCTCAGAATTGGTGACTTGGAGGTCCCTTCAGGGTGTTCAATCTAAAATATTTCTCTCTTGTTCTTTATTCTTTTAAAGTTACTAAATATGTTTCATCCTTATACAATAGTTATTTGTCGTATTTTTAGGACGATCAAACGTCACCGTGATGTCGAATGTAAACAGTCAACAACCGAGTCTTGGCTCGACTGAGTTATTTGTCTTTTGACTAAAATTTTTCGATATGAAAGTAATTTAAAACAGTAGTACTGGAAAATGTCAGAATTGAGAATTCAATTTTAGAGCAAGACTGATTACAGAACAACTAGATTAGAGGTTTGTTTTATTTTGGTTTGAGTTTAATACACGAAGATCACAAGTATACCAAAAAGGGAATTCTTTTTTGTTTATATATAGTAGTGAAGTCTCGACCGTAAGACTTAAGTGAAGACGACTAAATGGAACACAAAAAAAGGCTCGACGAGACGGCTCGTGACTGACCGTGACTCCGGAACTAAACACGAAGTTCGGACCTTATTTATGGAGGACGTTTGACATTTCCTCGTTTTAATTCAATGATAGATATACCTTGGTTATTAACTTTGTCGTAATGAAAACTTAAATCTTCGTTAAAAAAATAAAAAATTTAATTTTTTAAACCGAGAAAGTCAATATTAAATATGCACGATAAAATGAAATTTTAAGTGGGATAAATCACATGACAAGACTCAACTTAAAACTGTTTACGTATGTCAACACACTTGTGAATATTGCCTCTGTATTGGGTCAAGGTAGTGGGGTTCTTTTAGGGGATCACGGGGGAAAATTCCGGTTACTAAACTACTGAAATGTCATGTTTAAGACCGTTGGTAGTTGAAAACCCGATAAAAAGAACCGACCAGACACATCAAACGTCCTAGAATCAAGGGACTGGTTCGTATCTCGAACGTGGGAACCGTCACTTTCTTGTCTCAGGATTGGTGACCTGGCGGTCCCTTAAGGGGATGAATAGACAAAATACAGGGATATGTAAAAGGTCTTGGAATATATATATGTCTTAGTATATCGAATGTCGGAAAACTTATTCCGAAGAAAGTGAATGGTATTACACATCCTCTAAGTGGATACAACGTCGTACATAGTCATCGAGTAAGAAAAATTATATATGGTGTCAGAATAAGTGAATAGTTCATTTCCTGTAAACCCAACAAAGATCAAAAATTGTTAAGATTTATTTCGGGGACATTTCTACACACTTTACTAGACATACCACTCATTTGTAATTTGTTATATTCTTTGTTCGTTTGACAACAGGTTTCATCGGTAAGGGAAAACGTAGGAATGATCAATATATACTGTCAAGGTCAACGAGATATAATAACAATCGTGTAATTTTTTTTAAAAAAATCTGTAAAATCATCCACATACCACCATAGAACAACTCCCTAATTAAATGCAAAGGGATTACTGGATCTATCGTATAACTTTTCGTTTCTGTAATGAAACGGTTGTTTTCAGGCAAATCAGTTCCGATACCGAAAAGGTCACCGGTACATACCTACACTCTTGACCTGACACTTCTTTCGACTCGTGGTTTCTTAACTCCGAAAACTGGACACCACAACCTCTTCTGAGAACTCTCAGGGAACCTGACATTCCTCTAGGTAAGACTTCCTCTAGTCGGGACCCTAAAGAAACCTTCCTTACTACGATTTCGACTTTGAGGTCGTGAAACCAGTGGACTACGTTTCTCAACTGAGTAACCTTTTCTGAGACTACGACCCTCCCTATCCCCCGTCCTCCTCTTCCCCTACTGTCTCCTACTCTACCGACCTACCGTAGTGACTGAACTACCTTCACTCAGACTCACTTGAGGCCCTCAACCACTGTCTGCCCCTCCGGACCGCACGACGCTAAGTACCCCAGCGTTTCTCAGCCTGTGCTGACTCACTGACTTGACTTGACTTGACTTACTGATTCTTCCGTTTCTCCGATAGACTCCTCCGAAGTGATTATTTCTTCACTTCACTTTCCGTTTCCTTTTTTCCTTTCTATATGGGTTGACTTACGTCTCAAGGTCTCTTTTTCGTTCTTCTCTATTCTTCCGGAAGATGTTACTTGTTACGTTTCTTTCTCCTTTTGTTGTCTTACCCTTTCTGATCTCTAAAGAAATTCTTTTGACCTCTACAGTTCCCTTGTAAAATACGTTCCTACCCGTGCTATTTCCTTTTTTTTCCATACCTGGATTGTCTTTGTCTTCCCTACTTCTTCTCCACCGTTCTTATATGTCTTCTTGATATGTCCTCTTCAAAATTACTGGGTCTATTGGTGGTACCACAATAGTGAGTGGATCTCGGTCTGTAGGACCTCATACTTCAGTTCACCCTGAATGCTTCGTAGTGATGTTTGATTCGATCACCTCCACTACCTTAAGGTCAACTCGATAAAGTTTAAGATTTTCTACTACGACAATTTCACGATATGAGTTATACAGTCGTTTAAACCTTTTGAGTCGTCACCGGTGTGCTGACCTTTTCCAGTCAAAAGTAAGGTAAGGTTTTTTTCCCGTTATAGTTTCTTACGAGTTTGATGACGTGTTAACATGAGTAAAATGTACGATCGTACCATTACGAGTTTTAGGAAGTTCGATCCGAAGTTGACATACACTTGACTCTTGAAGGTCTACATGTCGACCCAAATATTTTCCGTCTCCTTTGTCTAGTTTAACAGTTGTAAACACCCTAGTGCCTTTTTCGTTCCCTTAAGGTCTTTTACAGATGAAGACGAAGTAACTGATACGATCTCGGAAACTGACACACCTAGTATTATCGACCTTTTAAGAATTCCTTGACCCTTATGACCTGGTGGAATAGACAGAGGACTCTTTGACATACACCCAGTTCTTCATTGTCGATCTTGGTCTGTACCTTGTTACCTGACCAAGTTTTGACCCTTTCCTTATGTAGTTCCGATTTATGACAGTTGGACGAATGAATTGAAAATGTGTCTCATATAGTACACTTTACGACCCGACCTACTTAGTGTTCGACCTTAGTTCTGACGATCCTCTTTATAGTTGTAGGAGTCTATACGTCTACTATGGTGGGATTACCGTCCTTCACTTCTCCTTGACTTCTCGGAGAACTACCCCCCATCACTTTGAGTTGTAGTTTTTTCATTCTAGTACCGTAAACCAGGGTAGTAAAGTACCGTTTATCTTCGTCTTTTTCATCTTCGTCACTGTCTAAAATTATCTTCGTCTTTTTCATCTTCGTCACTGTATAAAATGGAAGAACCTGAGGTTTTAGTGACACCTGTGAGGTTTTAAAGTACCACTTTAAAACTGACGTCGGTACTTTAATTTTCTGCGAACGAGGAACCTTCCTTTTGATTCGGTTTAGATCTGTCGTATAAGTTTTCGTCTCGATGATGAGACGACTGTTTCCAAGCATATCAGTTCCGATACCAAAAGGGTCGTCAGTTCATACCTATACTCCCAACCTAGTATTTCTTCTGACTCGTGGTTTCTTGTCTACGAAAGCTTAACACCACGACCTCTTTTGAGAAACTGTCAGGGGACCTGCAGTTCCTCTAGCTTGGTCAGTTAGGATCTCCTTTAGTTGGGACTTATAAGTAACTTTCCTGACTACGATTTCGAGGTTATGACATCGGTACACTACACTTCTCGACTGAGTGACCACTTCTGAGACTACGACTTTTTCTGACTACCGTTCTCCTCTTCACCCGTCGTCTCCTATTCTATCAATCGTAGCGACTAGGTTACCTGTTCTCAGACTCGTTTGAAGTCCTCTATCACCTCCTGTCTCCTCGGAACCATACGATGTAAGGTACCCCAGTGTTTCTCATCCTGTTCTGAATCACTGACTTGTTGTTATTATTACTGATTACCGCAAAGACCACCACCGAGTCGTCATTTCTTAGACGGACGTGACGTCCTCTGTCTTTAAGTTAGGGACCCAGTCCTTCTAGGAGACCTCTTCCTTTAGGAGACGAGGTCATAAGAACGGACCCTTTAGGGTACGTGTCTCCACGGACCACCTGATGTCAGGTCCCCCAGTGTTTTCTCACCCTGTTCTGACGTTTTTGTTTGTTTTTTCTACTGATTACTACAACGGTAGAAAAGAACACGATGGAAGAGAGCTTCAGATACCAATTAAAAAACGGACGAAGAAAAATAACCCGACAAATAAAAGAGTGTCAAATACCAAACAAAAAAGTAATAGAATTATTACGGAAAGTTTTTGTTCAAAATTTAAAACTACTTTAGGTTTAAAAAAGAAAATACCTAGTACGAAAACCACCACATCGATTCTTTATAAACAGATTGGGTACCACTATTTCTAAAAAAAAGGACAAAGAAGAACATCCCTTCGTTTAAAAAGTTATTTTCGTAATCCCCGTTTTCAATGACATTTATATATTATGACTATGATTGTTACTATATATTACAATATTGATTATACATTAAGTCATTCTCATGTCCATAAAGAACAATAGTAAAAATATCATTCTATTGTAGAATAAAATTTCTATTGTAGATTCGTGGCTATGTCTCGACTATTTTAATCGTTTAGGTCCTCCAGTGGAAGGTGTTACTTCATTTAGACAAGGACCTATGATATGAAAATCGCTGTCACATGAAATGATACACACAATGTGTCCTGATACCTGGTATTCTCCACCACTTTTTGAAAATACACTTACTTGACCGATTGACCATGTCTTATATTTTTATATAATTTTTACATGAGAAAATTTTAGTATTTCGTAGAAATATGAAGACTACTTTTATTTCATCCTTTCTCATGATTCGTTCGTGGTATGCACTCATCCATTAAGAATGAAGAAACCGAAGGGAACTGGACTGAGCTAGCTCTAGAGGGTTAGAGTAGAAATAATCCACGGGTCATTAAAGTCTGTAGGCGGCGACTAGACTTTCCATTTTTAATTATTTAGAATGAAAAATACTCCTACAAATCTTTAAAAATAAAGAATTTCTTCTGACGTTAATAGTTTTCAGGTACTTTTGTGGTGACGTATAATAAACGTCTGTGTATGTGGATAAATAGAAACTTCCTGAAATCCGAAGTTCATCGTTTTACCGAGTGTATATATATTGACCCGACGAAAATTCTACTGACATTTAGTCGACTTCTGTATAAGTCGAAAGAACTTTCACCGTCGCCACCTACTTTCAGTCAGACTTTCTGGAGTCTTGCTGCCTACGTACTTTGATGTGCAATAGATGACCCCAACAGATCATTACTTTGAGACCAACCACGGACTCCTGTACACGATTAACCCCCGGAATAAGGTCAACCTTGGAAATTTCGATAAGTCGTATGAAGTATTTTCTGAGGATAGTAACGATAAATATCGGTTAAACATGTAATGGGTTTATTATGATGAATGGTAGAAGAGAAACACGTAGAACCAACTTAGAGTTCCTAGAACACCGTAGGGTGAATAAGAAGACGTATGAGTGTGATAACTTTTTTAATTTTTTTTTAGTCGTAACTACAAAAATCTCACTTGTAAACTGACCTAATTCCTTATTATGAGTGTACTTTCCTCTGTGTAGAGATCTTCAACTGATTTTTTTTCATCTGTAATTCCGGGTTAATCTTGTATAAATGACTAATCACAATATCCATTATTGTTTTTTCTCAAATATAAATAACCCATGTTCTATGACATGGTTCTCGTAATGTTCGTAACAAAGTAACTTCGAAACGTTGTTGGTACACTCTATCTACGATAATAATAGAGATATAATTTTGTCAAAGTCTCCTCAATTCTTTGAATAGGTTTTCCTTTCTCTGGATCTTAAACTTGGACAAAATAAATAGACTGGACCTTCGGGGGGTGGAGATTACGTCAGAAAATCTTAAGTGAGTAAGATACGGACACCAGGAATTGTACCTCTACTTACACGTTAGGTAGGTTGTATATGACACACCTTACACAGAGACGGGGTCAAAAAGTGTGTAAAAATCTTAGGTGTCAAGGAGAAAATCGGTTGTCATCAGTATGACAAGAGAATAAGGATGGACCGAAAAATGAGGAAGGAAACTTCCGTACTCCTTTATTCTTATTAAAATTTTCCAGTATTTTATATTAGTTAAGATTTTTGACAAAATAAAAAACTTATTCATTATAACCAAGTTTTAAATTCTTCATATTTATCCTGTGTGTCATTTTTTAAAAGACAGGAAGGGGGATCTATAAGTCAAGGGAAGGAATCTCCGTTGGTTAAAATAGTTAAAGACTTTATCGAAAGATATCGATAAAATACCTATGTATTCTTTTAAGTATACATAAAGAAATAGATAAGATGTATTTACCATCGTATTATATGGTGATATGTATGACGAGACGTGAAGAGGAAAAAAGAAGAAGAGAATTTCATATCAATTAAACGTTACCACACAATCAAAGACCATATTTCACTAAGTCGAATATATATATATAAAAGTGTGTGTGTGAGACCTCACCTATCGGTAAGGGAAGAGATCCCCTTAGAAGGGTTGGGTCCCTGGTTTGGACCCAGAGGGTATAACGTCCGTCTAAGAAATGACAGACTCGATGGTCCCTTCGGGTACTATATATATGTAAATATATAAGAAAAAGTGTAAGAAAAGGTAACATCAAATAATATTCTGCAGCTTATATCAGGAGACGTGATATCCTAGAACAACAGATAAAATATATATCATCAAACATATACGATTAGGTTTTGACGATTAAATAGAAAGAATATGAAGTGAAAGGAAAGAAGTACACAGTTATATGGAATCTCTAGAAATTAGAGTCAGAAATGTCTCTAAGAAATGAGTAGAAATGTGACGATCGTAAAGTGACACCAGGAGCATCGAGAAGAAAAGGTCTAAAAAGGACGAATAAAGAATTATGTTTGAAATCTTGTCATTATCTATTAAATATCAATGGAAGAGGTCACGGAAAAGAAAGAAGACTGGTGTCCCACTTCTGTAGACGAAAAAACCAACAAATCGCTTGAAGAAACCGAAGAGGAAAAAAGGACTATTATCTTGTAGTCACAATAGTCGGGTACGTGAACAGTGTAGGTTTGTTATTTTAGTGCCTTTTTTGTTTTGTGACAAAAATTTTTGATTTTTTAATGGAAATCTATTTATCATTTATACACCTCTTTGTTTTGATTTTCACGAAATGTCTCCAAGTAACTGAAAAGAAGAAAGATGAACCACTTTTAGAATCCCTTTTTTACTCCCGTTACTTAAGGTTCAGGGTCACTTTAATTTACATCTTTTTACAACCCCTTTAATGTGTATAAATAAAGGGACTTAGATTACACTGTCACCTCAGTAGAGGATTAAGGTTTAAAAAGTTATATTTTTTATTGACATTGGGGTTTTTAGTGTTTAACTCTTCCCCTCCTTTCTTCTCGAGTGTATGTGTTTTAGAAATTTTACGGAAACAAGTGTGTCCTCCAACCCGATACTCCCATTTTTACCTCCATCTTGTATTTACTAGGATCCTTCTTCGTCTAGACCCTATTTGACATAAGTTTTACTCCCGTAAGGACATTACTTGTAAGTCTGGAATGAGAACCGACTGTCAAACCACCTCTTTCCTCTGTCCGTTTTTTTCTCCCTCCCCTTTCTTCATAAAGAGATTTTTGTTCCAACCTTCCAACTATTATTATGTAATCTAACGACAGAGGGTTAATAGTTAATAAACGTGTGGTAGAAATGTCAAAAACGAGATAGAATTTTTTCCTTGAAGTGGTGATGGTTTACTTTTCGGACATTTTACACGATGTATCTTCTGTTAGAACTTCTATTGTCTTATTTCTGTTTTGTTGTAAATCTTAGATCTATCTAAATAAAAAGACGACCGGGACCCGGGGACTGTACACAGAGAGACAAGTACACCCTCTAATTGTTCACAATATAACGATTTTCGGTACTATCCCACCCGATGTACTATTGTCGTCACACTTTCCCACCTGTTAAGGAGGGGGGTGTTATTACTATTTTTGTCTTGTTTTTAGTATATTTGTTAGTAGACGTCTATGACCTCTTATTAGTTTCCTTCTCTCTCTCAGGTGACAAATGTACACTTTTTTCGAAGGAATAGACTGCCGTGAAAGAGGGAGGAGTCGAGTCCCTCTTTTTAATATTGGAACTCAACGTCCCTCTTTTACTATCTCAAGTTTCGTTGTCTCCACGATCCTTAAGTTTCCCCTTCTAAAACTTTTGTTCTTTCTCTAGACTCCGGATTTGACACTTGTATTCGATACGGGTTTAAGACTCGACTTACAATTTGATACGTTCATGTGTCCTCTGGGATCCTTCGAGTAGATTTTTCCGTTCGTCTTTGGTCCCACCCCACAACTAGTGACCTTCTGTCTTGACGAGAGACACTCTCCTCCGTGTAAAGGACACGGAAACTTACTGAAGGGGTTTGACAAAAATCGAACTCGAAGACTCTCAGAACGACCGAACTTAATAGTGTCCAGTCTGGACCCTGACCTTTTTGTTCATCCTTAAATCCCCCTTGAGGTTTCGTTCCTTTGGTGGTTCGTCCACTCGGGGGTCATTTAAGAAAGGAACCGACTGGTGATTTGAGGGGTTTGACAGTAGGACGTCTACGACGGTGGGAGGTACCACTGACGACTCCTCGACCCCCTTACGTTCTTCGTTCCACTTGTTCCTTGTCCTAACTGGGGTCTATCGACTCCACGTGTACTTTCTTTACTTAAGTCACTCGGGTCTCCGAACGTAGAAGAGTATGTGTCTTACGAATCAAGGAAGTGACTATGGACTAGAACTACAAGTCTGACGGACGAGATAAACAACGTTTGAACATATATCGGATTGCAGGAGGACGGAGGTACCTCGTCAAAAGAGTCTCGATGACTCTACGACACAGGACCCGAGTCACAGGATTTGTAAGGGTGGTCTATTTTATCGAGAGATGAAGGTCTTACACTTATATAAAAAAGTCAGTTGTCAAAACCACTGGTACTTCGTTGGGTCTCGTCTAAAGAAAGAAGGCGTACTTGAAATACTCTTTGGTTCTGTATCATGGTCTTCTCCGAGTGATTTGATGTGTCCGACCACACCGGAAACTCCACTCCCGTCGGTTTTCGTCGTCGTCAATCGTCCGTTTCTTTGGACACGTCTCTGTGGTCGTCCCTCTGCCTAAAACGTCGTACCGAATCCGTCCAATTGACGAATACTCTTGTTTTTAGGGTTGTTAAGAATCCTCTTATTTTCCAAAGTCTCAACGTGTTTCTATTAGATGTCTTAAATCAAAAGTGGGTTTTCAGTACTCTATTTCTTTTATTCATACTAGGTGAGTCTTCTTTGTCAACTATCTTTGACTAACTCTTCCGGTCGTACAACCTGGACGCTCTGTTATTAAAGTTTCGTTGACCATGTTTGTACAAGTTTCCTTTTTACCATCTCTCTTAGAGTTGTGTATTTGTCTTTTATATTTTCTTCTTGGTCCCCCATTTAAGATCTCGACTTTCCTTATTGACTTGACTTTTTCAATTTTTTACATCGTCTGTCCGAGTTTTCTTTTAGACTTCACCGTCTTTTTGCTTAGTACTTACACTTCAGTTCCTAATCTTTAATAGGTCAGCCCCCCCTCTGTACTGACTTCTTTTCTGGGTCTCGGAGTCTTTGTCATAGTTTTCCGGTAACCTCTGGGTCTTTTGTTTACACTGTTTCCCCGTGTTTTTTATGAACTTTCTTTATTACTGACATTCTATTGTTAAATATCTAAGTTTTCCAAGTTGTTCAGGGTTTATTTTATTTGTGTTTCTTTTAGTGTAGATCCGTATGACATCAGTTCGAAGATTTTCAGTTTTTATTTTTCTATTTAGAGCTTTCGTCGTTCTAATTTTCATATGTAATATATGTATTGTCCCCTTTAAAAATAATGTTCCTGATTGAAGAGTCTTTGTTACCTCCCGTCTTCTGACTTTATAAATTCACGACTTTCTTCCGTTATATATCTATATATCAATATGTCAATACCGACTAATCACGACGACATACTATCTTTGGTTATGTTGTAATATTTCGTTAATAGAAGGTTTAAATTTTTCTTCACGATTTTCTTTTTTCAACAATTAGTTCTTAATATTTAACTCTTTTGACATGAAGTTTTTGTTTTCGTTTTATTTCTGTAAAAGTCCACTTATTTTCGTTCTCTTAAGTGATCATGTGAACGTCATATGAACGCGATGTCCTTTATTCTTCAGGAAGTGCGAGTCAACCAATTCTTATGTACCCCAGCGTTTCTCAGCCTGTGTGACTCTCTGAAAGTGAGTACTTACTTACTTACTTACTTTCTTTTATTGTAGTCTACCATTGTTTCTATATCTGTGTTTGTTATTTGAGCAACCATTTATATTTCCTCATTTCCATATATAAAAAGAAACAAGGGAAGAGATTTCCAAGAATACAATTATAAAATGGACCTCATTAAGTATAATGGAAATTCATCTGACACTGTCTAATTTTTTCGTACAACTTTAGAAATCTTGTTAGTTTACGTTTCTTTATATTGATTTTTCGATTATTAAATTTATTATATGATTTTAATAAAAGAATCATGTTTTTTTCGTCCTTTCCTCTTTGTGTCTTTGTTTTGTAAACTCGGTTAATCGTTTACTTATCGTTTTACCGTTTGGATTGTGTTGGTATAGTTATTTGTATAATTTATATTTATGTTATTTACCAGGTCAGTTTTACGTCTCTAACAGTTCGACCTATTCTTTCGTTAAAGGTTATTATACGATAGATATTCTACGTATGAAGTTTAATTTTATAACAACTTTTATTTTCCTATCCTCTTTCTGTACAGTAATTTTACCATTTGTTTTGTTTAGATCTCACTAATACAATTTTAATTTGTTTTGTCTGAAATTCTATTCGTCAAGATGATATTTATTTCTCCCGAGGTAGTACTATTTTATCAGTCATGTGATATTTACATATATACGGATCAATGTTTCAAGTTTGTGTATGATACGGTACGGTACGGACGACGAGTCAGTACAGAACTGAGAAACTCTGGGGTACCTGACATCAAGTAGTCCGAGGAGAGAGATACCTTAAAAGGTCAGTTCTTATGACCTCAGTCAACGGTAAAGGATGAGGTCCCCTAGCAGGGTTTGGTCCCTAACTTGGGTACAGAGAACTCAGAGGACGTGACCGTCCGTCTAAGAAATGGTGACGTGGTGAACCCTTTGATATAGTACTAGTTTCTCAGTTATGTGATATTAACATATACACGGGTCAATGTTTCGAGATTGGGTGTGTATTGCGTTTTCGACTGTCTGAACTTTCCTTTTTATGTATTTAATTGTACTATCGAACTCTAAAGTTATGATTAGAGAATGATTAACTATCTTGTTCTTCAGTCTTTTACTCGTGATCTTTTAGTTTGACTGAAGTGAGATGTAAATGTCTGATGAGGTGGTTTTTCTCGTCTTAAGTGTAACAAAAGTACGTGTAGACCTTGTACATAGTTATTTTGAATCTTCTACTTTCGTGTCTCTCATGTAAAAAGTTAGTGTTACCTTAATATACTCTTTAGATGTTGACTTTTCATAAGTCTTTTAGACTTTTATAAACCTTTAATTTGTGTAATGACTCGTTATGTACCCAGTTTCTATTTTAGTACTCGCTTTAATCTTTTATAAAACATGATTTATATTTACTTTTGTTCTATATAGTTTTAGATACTCTTTATGAATTTTTCGTCACAAATCTCACTCAGAATATCAAAATTTACGAATATGATCTAAATTCAAAGGTGTAATTCTTCGATCTTTTTTCCCCTTTAATTCAGGTTTAATTCAAGTTCCTTCCTTTGTCATTTATATTCTGACTTTTAGTTACTTTATATTTTATCTGTTTGATGTCTCTTTCAGATGCTTTAGTTTTCGACCAAGGACCGTTTCTAGTTATTTTGATTATTTGGGCATCGATTTGACTAGTTCTTTTTTCCTTATATTTTGTGTTTAATTGTTATGGTCCTTACTTTCTTGTGGTGGTGGTCTCTAGGAAGTCTATCTTTTCCTATTCTTTTATGATACTCGTTGGAGTACGATTATTTAGACTGTTACTGTTAAACCTATTTTACCTGCATAAGGAGCTGTCTTCAACAGCTTTGTCTAAATTCTTCTTTATCTTTTGAACTTATCGTGACATAATTATTTTCTGTGACTTAAGTATCAATTTTTGGAAGGATATTTCTTCCGAGGTCCGGGTTTACTGAAGTGACGATTTAAAATAGCATGTAAAATCCCGGTTTCTTATGTTTATGATGTGTCTAAGAAAGTCTTTTCCCATCACTTGTAAAAGGTTGAGTAAAATACTCCAACCATAATTGGACTATTGTTTTAAACCTCTACTGTAGTATTTTTTTGATGTCCGTTTATAGGGAGTACTCGTGATTATTTTTTAGAAATTGTTTCATGTATGTTCGTTCACTTTATATCATTATATATTTCTCTTTTTACAGATAACTACTTTCGGATCCACGACACTTCAAAGTACAATGGTACGTTTAAAAATACAGATTGTCTTTACGCTTAATAAAGATTGTCCTTTCTATTGGGGTTTCTAATACCTAAATGACGGGACATCTTGTAATTAGTCAAAACATAGATTAAACGTTAGAAAAAAAGTTGTAAGAAAAAAATTTTACGGATATTTATGGACTCAACAGTTTACGGATTGGGATTGGGATTGAAAAGAGACGATCAAGAGAGTAAAATTGAAATTACTCAATTTTTAAAAACTATGTTCAAGTTAAATGTCAACATATTTTATTACAAATTAACAATTTTTTTTAGTATGAAACTACTGATAATAAATTACGAAGTAAACTCACAGTAAAGTTTAGTAGAGTCCATATGACTACATCAGTGTATAAAACTCTTTGGGTAATTCAATATGGACTTTACTTTCGAGTCTCCTAATAAAGAATCATATGGTGTGAAAAATTTTTATTGAAATACTCACAAGACACAATCACAGTCCCAATCTCTTAGAACTACTTCTTGAGTAGGGAACGTAATTTAGGAAGTCCTATATCGAAGGAGTATTTTGACTCTACTCAAAGTTGAATCTTTAGGTATGAAACAAAGAACCTATGAAGAAGAAGTAGAGGTTGAAGTAGAAGTCACTGGAGCCTGGGTCACCATATAAGAAGAAGAAGACTTTTATTACTGACAACAAAGATTTTATTTTCTGTTTTGTATGGTATAATTTTAAAATAGAATAGTGTAGTGGTTACTTAAGAAGGTTTGTGTAAATAGATGAATAAGACCTACTTATTCGGTTTGTTTTTGACTATTTTACTGGTGACAGATCGTGTTGTAAACCCTTTATCTAGATTCTTAAAGATGTAAATTCTGTCCTATTGAAATATAATTTATAAATCTTTTAAATGATAAAAGTATCCAAGATCGTCTCACTACCCGTGTAATATCCATGAATCATAAACGACTTGACGTTGGGATAAAGAGTTGACTTTTATAAAAGGAACTATTAATTTTAATTCAATTTTATGTTATTAACAGTTATAATTACATCAGAGTATTTGTTCGTTACCCCTTTCTTTACCGTTGGGTGGGGTCATAAGAACGGACCCTTTAGGGTACCTGTCTCCTCGGACCACCCGATGTCAGGTACTCCAACTTTTTCTCAGTCTGTACTGAATCGTTGATTTGTTGTTTATTCATGTACACGTGTAAGAGACCCACTTACACCAGGACCTAATTTGTATAGGTGTAGTTAAAGTACGTAGGTTGGTGGGAGGACAGACAATAGTGACTATGTTTAGAGATAAGGTAAGAATACTTATGACCACCGTCTACCGTATCATTACCGTTTGTCCGTTCTTTTTTGTCATTCAGTTAGTTAGTTGGTTTATTTACCTTGAATTGACTAAACAACAAAACAAGTTATAAGATTTACACTGAAGGTTCACTGAAAAAATTCTTCAGGAAATTCTTTTGAATGCCCAATACGTCGGTCTATTACCTCATATGCACAAAATGTCAGGTACCTTAATAGGTCCGGTCTTATGACCTCGCCCATCGGAAAGGGAAGAGGTCCCCTAGAAGGGTTGGGTCCCTAGCTTGGGTCCAGAGGGCGTGACGTCCGCCTAAGAAATGGTCGATTCGGTGTTCCCTTCGGGTTCTTATGACCTCACCCATCGGATAGGGAAGAGGTCGTATAGAAGGGTTGGGTCCTTAGTTTGACCCCAGAGGACGTAACGTCCACATAAGAAATGGTTGACTCGATACTCCCTTCGGTTATTATAAAAATCATTTACACTTTAATATCTACGACTTTTCCTACGATATGTAAATTGATTGTGGATATTTTATTCCCAAAAGATGTTATCGAGTCAACCATTTGTTGGACGGACATTACGCCCTCTGGACCTAAACTAGGTACCCAACCCTTCTAGGGGACCTCTTCCCTTTCCGATAGGTGAGGTCATAAGACCGGATCTTTTAAGGTACCTGACATATCAGGTACCCCAGTGTTTCTCAGTCTGTGCTGACTCACTGAAAATGAAATGAGCGAAGTGATATTTTATTCTATGAATATTCTAAGATAATTTGATTTGAAACTACATCCCTTTTTCTAAATACTTTCACTTTATATCAACGAGTGAAGAGTGAATGGTCGACGTCTCAGGTCAAAAAGTCACTATTCTTGATATTTTTTTCGGTTTATTCTTTAATTATGTATACGTAGATGAATACTAACGTCGAGGAATAAAAGTACACCTATAGTATCTTCTCGACCTCTTTCAATGTTCATACCGAGGGAAGATCCCACTTTGTAGAGTAGATTTTTACTATATTATGTTAAAAAATATAAGGGACGGATCTCTTTCTACACATACAGATATTTTTTTTCTTTTTTTTTTAGTTGTAAAGGATCACATTAAAGATTTCCTGTTTATTTAGTGTATGTCTCTATTATATTACAATAAAACACTTAATAAAGTGAAAAATTACAAATATAAAATATTATTTAATTCCTTGGTATATATATACCTATAAGTTATTTAAATTAAACGATAAAATATATATTAAATATTTATTTACAGTTATTAATTTGTGATTATCACTAGACTTCGAATATCGTGTAAAATGTACCTTATAAAGTGAAAGAATCCATTTACGATGAAGTTGATTGTGTTTCTGTCCTGTAAGTGTCCGTTTCTCTCTGAGGGACCGACAATCAGTGTCCTTAGTTTGTGTAGTTTCGAAAGGTTAGTGGAATTTTTGTAGAGTCAAAACTTTGGAACCTTTTTGATTTACGTAATGACTTATGTTAAATTTTTTTCTCTTAAAAATTTTTAACATAAACTAACATTTGGTTTTTTCAAATATCCGGATTCTCCCCTATTTTATAGGGTAAGTATACTAGAAATAAGACTTTTAGTGATAAACAGGTATTATTTGGGACTTCTGATATAAAAGGGGGTTTTAAACTAATAATTAAGACTCCCGTTCTTTTATAGTCGTAATATCAGGACAATTAAGTCGTATTGTGAAACAATACTGTCAGTCATTTACAGATAATTACTTTTAACGTCATAATTAAATTTGACTGGTATCAAGACAGTTTCTAATTTATAGTAGTCAACAAAAATATTTATTTCTTATTTACTTTGTTCGATGAATGTCGTAATTCGAGGGGTGAGAACCCCGGGGTTCCACATAAACCGAGGTCATTTTGTAGTGTCAGATCTGGGAAAAGTAGTGTCCCTGGTGGTCTTAGTGAACTTTTCTTTTTCCGTAAAATCCTTTTTCACAGGTTAAAGAATTCGAGAAAGAAAAAGACGTAGCATGGGTCCAGGGTTATTACTTTTGCGTCAGAATTGGTGACCTGGTAGTCCCTTACGGGGTTAAAAAATTCTTAAATTTACGTTTGTTATGACGAAATTGACGTTTACAAGATATTTGGCAAGAAGTCTTTATGTCAAGAATTCATATTCCACACGGTAAGTTGTAAATGTAAAGAATTACGTAGAGCACTAAGGGAGTCGTCTTCAGTGGGGTATACCCCCCTCGTGATGAATGTGGGTTCGTAGTATGGACGGACCACAATTTCATCCGATGTTACCACCTATGATGAAACTCTTATCGAAAACAATCTCCCAGGAAGATGGGAGTTGGACTATCGGGTAACGTTGACGTCTTACTACCTTCACTAACGTAATTAATTACTTAGGTTCTTCAAGTTTGGATCCGTTTCTATTGAAACGGTAGTCAAAAAAAGATCAAGTTAGTCAGTTCGATTCTACCAGAACTCATTGAATCCTTGTAAAAAATTTTGGGAGTTTTTGACCTAACACCCGGTCCTTGAGGATAATAGTCAAAGAGAAGGGGAACCTGAAGGTTATAAAAGTGGGGGGGGGGAATAGTTTGTTTGTGTACGAACGAGAATAACATTCGATTGTGTTAAAGTTAATCCGAAAGACTTTATTGTATTTGATGAATTCCTGATGGTAATGACTAAACCCCTTCGTGACTCCCATCTTCTAAGATCCTACCCTTGGTGACTAACTTGTTTCGATGTCATGTCCCAAAGGGAGTGGAGTGGATTAACATAGAAATCGTTTTCCGTGTTCCTACTGTAGAAACACAAACACGTCTAGTAGGTCATAAAACCGTCAACCTGTCCTGTCGTTTAGAAGTGGAAGTGGAACTAGTGCTTCTCATTGGTATACCAGGAAATGAAATGTTGGGACAATACATTTTCTGATTTAGACTCTCCGACCAAGTAATGTCTTTGTAAGGAAATTTCTACTACCAAAGACAAGGAAAAACGAGACAATGTGGTAGGGTACTTACTCAAATGTTGAAAAAGAATTCTTTTTTATAATGAGTATATCTTTTTTCGTACTTTGTATTTACATATGGAATTATAGGTAAATTGTGTTAGGTGTGATTTTTTGTCTTATGACGGTTATGAGGTCCTAAAGGTGTCCCGGTAAGGGTTGGTTTCAATCACTTTCACTTTCAATTCACCGAGTCAACACAGGCTGAGAAACACTGGGGCACCTGATATCAGGTTGTCCGAGGAGACAGGTACCCCAAGAGGTCCGTTCTTGTGACCTCACCCAACGGTAAAGGAAGGGGTCCCCTAGAAGGGCTGGGTCCCTAGCTTGGGTCCAGAGGGTGTAATCTCCGTCTGCGAAATTGGAGACTCGATGGTTGGTTTTAGTGGAGGATAAAAAGTTTCCTATAGGAGATGGAGTTCAAAAAACCATGAAGGAAGGAAGGAAAATAGGAAAATGGTGAATTCCTATGCATAGATTTGTGATGTCAAATCAAAACGGAGTAAACAAAATTACGACAAAAACACTAAGTTGGTACAATGACGTACATTGATTATATACGTGTCATAAAGAGATATACTTATGAATAGTAAACGGATAGATAAGGTATCAACCACCCACCGAACAAAGGTCAAGTCTTGATAGGAATCATCGTCATAATACTTGTAAGAAATTGTACAAAGGACTATGTGTTTACGAGTACACATGGTTTAATTTACTGATTGTCGTCACATAGTTTCACGAGTAATGAGATACGAGAACCATTGTGAACCATTAACATCAATAAGACCACTCGTACATCGTCATAAGCTGACACCAAAATTGGACGTAAAGGGGTTAATTTTTACTCCAACTCTAGGAAAGGTACAAATCACCTGTTACTCCTTGGAGGAACACACTTCAAGGATAACAGAAAAAGATAATTAAACATGTTCAATTTTTTTTAGAATTATACTCGGAAAATGCCGATGTACAACGATTATAGACCAGGGTGGACACTCGGACAGAGGAGTCAAACAATAAATTACATCGATTACTTAAATTTTAAAGAAGGAAATACCATAATAGAAAATTATCGAAATAGTCGAAACGGAGT
Source organism: Capra ibex (assembly GCA_006410555.1). NCBI lineage: Eukaryota > Metazoa > Chordata > Mammalia > Artiodactyla > Bovidae > Capra > Capra ibex. Next base: position 31,542,588 of record SJYO01040405.1, on the reverse strand, counting down.
ATATATCCGAAAATTTTTTATAAATGAATAAATTCCGCCATAACCCAGAAGTACCGACGCTCACCCGAAAGAGACCGGCGTCGTTAGTCCTCGATGAGAGATCGACGCCACGCACCCGAAGAGTAATTCCACCGAAGAGATCACCGTCTTGTACCTGAGATCCCGTGTCCAAGTCATCAACACCGTGCACCCGAATCGACGGGTCACCGTACACCGTATAAGGGTCTGATCCCTAGTTGGTCCCTAACTTGGACACAGTGGCCGAAACCGTCGACCTAAGAGTTGGTGACCTGATGGTCCGTTCAAGGTGTATGTCTGGAAACCCCCTGATCAAACCTGGTAAAAAAAGGGCAAAACTACAGGGTTACAGGGTCATGGAGAAGGACCCTTCAGACAGGACACGGGTGACGAGACATTACAGTGGAGACAGTGTCACTTCATAGGTCCATCGAAGCTCATGTCTTGAGGAGTCATAAAGACCCCTTGGCCAAGATCTTCGGGGTATATATGTTTTTAGGTACCTAAGTTGGTTGACGTATGATATATATATCATGTCATGCATAAATAAAAATTTTTAGGTCCATATTCACCTGGGTGCATCAAGTCACAACAGGTTTCAGGTTCACATAAAGTAAGAGAACATAGCCAGGTAGACAAATTGGAAGTAGTCACAGTGGGACAGTATTAGTGGTTCTGAATGTTATTTAAAACTATAATACGTCTCTTTCATAACCCAACCGGTTTTTCAAGAAAGTCTAGGGATTCGAGAATACCTTTTTGGACCATTCAGTAAAACCGGTTGGGTCATGAAGATGGAAACGCAAGAGACTCTCAGAGAATGGATAAAAACCGGAAAACATAAAGGTATTTTTAAAATCTTAGTCGAATCGTTGTAAGGACTATTTTTTTTTTTGGACATTCCTACAAATAACTCTAGTGTACCTAGTATCCAGTCTGACCCCTTGTAAATAAATAAATAGAACCGACACGACCCAAAAGTAGTGTCACACACCTTAAAGAGATCTACGGTATTCCCCCAAAGAGGTCAACACCTCGTGTTCGAGATGTCACACTCTCAAGAGATCGACTCTGTGTGTCCGAGTCTACTGTACACCGTGTTCCCTAGAATCAAGGACCTGGTCCAAAGTTTGGAGACAACGAACGTAACTTTCCACCTAAGAATTGGTGGTCTACAGGTCGTTTCAGGGTGTAGTCACCTAAAACTCTATCGTTTTATCCTTTTCAAGGAACTAAAACTAAGGGTAACGTTGATTGGAAATTCTTTCTGATGGGTGTTTAAGTTACACCTTTGTCTAGACTCTTAGATCGACAAAAGAGAATTAAGTCTGTAACTTCTCTCAATGTTTTTTACAGTTTGTCACAATAAAAGTGAATAAAAAAACGAAACCGTTTATATCAATAAAAAGTATTTATATTCGATTGTACATCACTCGAATAATAAGAAAAAATTACTTAATTTTAATTGAAAAGGACAAAATTAAAGGTCACTATTTATCACTATCTATATTGGGTGTCTTTGTTTTCGAGAGATCCTTAGAGTCGAAAATTCTAAAAAAATCTCTAGAACTCATGTTTTCAAACTCTTGGTTACAAGATTTACTACCCTTCTTATTAATGATTCATTAGAAAAACCCCGTGACTGTACATATCCTTTAGTGTGACCACCAAATTATTTCAGAAAGACATGTAATCTTAACGTTATTTATCATTTATTTAGATATTACTATCATATTCTCAGAAGACTCCTTCAAGTATTAAATTATGTAAAAACACTAGTTTAATTATCTTTTTCAAAGACTACCAAGAATTTTAATGTCTTAACGATTCAGTTTTAAAAGTTGGTCAGTCTGTCTCGGGTTATACGGTCTGGTACCTCTATATACACACTTTATTTTTAGTTTTATACATCTTTCCTTTTTTTGTGACAGACTAGGTCATACAAATACTTATGTCATTTCCGTTTTTTTTTTTTTTCCGTTTTGATCAGTGAGACATTAGAACCTGGAATTTAATCACCGATCTTTATATTGGAAATATTTTCGTTAGAAATAAGATTGGTTCTTTTGATAGTTTTACAAATTAATTTAACGATTATTAGGTCCGGAACCCAGAAGTGACCTCACTCAGTATAATATCGAAGGACTCCTTTAATAAGTGGTCGAGGAAGGAGGGAAACGGTAAAGAGAGACTCTTGGAAATTAGATCCCGTTTCTAACGCTCATGAATAAAATTATTAACACATGTATCAGGAAATAAATCCCCCTAACAGAATCTTTTACCATTTTCGGTGTCAAAAGAAAAGGAATTTATATTGAGTACCCTCTACCGACAAGTCAAGTCAAGTCAGCGAGTCAGTACGGGCTGAGAAACACTGGGGTACCAGACATCGCACGGTCCGTAGGGACAGGTAGTGGTTGAGGGCCTCGAACGAGTTGAGTACATGTAGTTCAACCACTTCGGGAGGTTGGTAGAATAGGAGACAGTAGGGGAAGAAGAGGACGGAACTTAGAAAGGGTCGTAGTTCCAGAAAAGGTTGCTCAGTCAAGAAACGTAGTTCACCGGTTTCATGACCTCCAACTTGAAGTCGTAGTCAGGACACTCACTTGTAAGTCAGTTCTGACTAAAGGAAGTCTTGACTGACCGACCTAAAGGAACATCAGGTTCCCTGAGAGTTTCTCAGAAGAAGTTGTGTTAAGTTTTCGTAGTTAAGAAACCGTGAGTCGAAAGAAGTATCAGGTTTAGAGTGTAGGTATGTACATGACCTTTTTGGTATGGGAACTGATCTGTCTGGAAAGAACCGTTTCATTACAGAAACGAAAAATTATACGACACATCCAACCAGTATCGAAAGGAAGGTTCCTCATGCAGAAAATTAAAGTACCGACGTCAGTGGTAACCGTCACTAAAACCTCGGGGGTTTTTATTTCAGACAGTGACAAAGGTAACAAATAGGTAGATAAAGGGTACTTCACTACCCTGACCTACGGTACTAGAATCAAAAGACTTACAACTCAAAATTCGGTCGAAAAAGTGAGGGCAAAAAGTGAAAGTAGTTGTCCGAGAAATCAAGAAGAAGTGAAATACGGTACTCCGACTACAGTAGACGTATAGACTCCAATAACTATAAAGAGGGTCGTTAGAACTAAGGTCGGACACGAAGTAGGTCGGACCGTAAAGTGTACTACATGAGAAGTATATTTAATTTATTCGTCCCACTGGTATAGGTCGGAACTACATGAGGAAAGGGTTAAACCTTGATCAGATAACAAGGTTCAGACGAAGATTGACAACAAGAACTGGACGTATTTCTAAAGAGTCCTCCGTCCAGTCTACCAGACCATAAGGGTAGAGAAAGTCTTAAAAGGTCGAACAACACTAGGTGTATCAGTTTCCGAAGTTATTTCATCTTCATCTACAAAAAGACCGTGAGAGAACGAAAAAGGTACTAGGTTGCCTACAACCGTTAAACTAGAGACCAAGGAGACGGAAAAGATTTAGCTCGAACTTGTAGGCCCTTAGTGCCAAGTACATGATAACTTCGGACCGAACCTTTTAAAACTCGTCATGAAACGATCACACACTCTACTCACGTTAACATACCATCAAACTTGTAAGAAACCGTAACGGAAAGAAACCCTAACCGTACTTTTGACTGGAAAAGATCAGGACACCGGTGACGACTCAAAAGGTTTAAACGACCGTGTAACTCACGTCGTGAAAGTTTCGTAGTAGGAAATCCTAAACTTTATCGAGTCGACCTTAAGGTAATGGAGGTGATCGAAACAAGTATCACTTCGAAGGAATCCGGGTGAACTTAAGTGTAAGGTCCTGCAGACCGAGATCCACTCACTAGTGTGGTGGTGGCACCAATAGACCCAGTACTTCTAGAAAAAACATATCAAGAAGACACATAAGAATAGTGGAGAAGAATTATAGAAGACGAAGAGAATCAAAGGATGTCAGTCACAGAGGGTAGTCTTTCGAAGGTGTTCGGAGAATAGAAATAGACAGTCTACCGTCTGTCTTACATTTGGTGTTGGTGTCTTTTGATTAGTTTGACTAGTGTACCTGGTGTCGGAACAAATTGAGTTACTTTGATACTCGGTACGGGACATCCCGGTGGGTTCTGTCTACCCAGTACCACTTCTCAAGACTGTTTTGCACCAGGTGACCTCTTCCCTTACCGGTTAGTGGAGTCATAAGAACGGAGCTCTTGGGGTACTTGTCATGTTCCGTTTTTCGGTACTGTGACTTTCTACATGGGGGGTCTAACCGTCCACGGGTAATACGATGACCTCTTTTCACCTTTTTATTGAGGTCTTTCTTACTTCTCTACCTCGGTTTCGTTTTTGTTGTGGGTCCACACATACACTGACCACTACCTTCATTTCAGGTTTCTTATCATGACGTATCCCCCTACTGACTCCAAATACTTTTACTATCGCATTCGGTCATAGTGGGAGGGGGTAGGGGTAAAATACGAGTGGATATGGACAACCTAAGTTACTAGTGAGTAAATGTTCGTCTGAATGTTTAATAATAGAGATCGGATTGGGGATGTGTCAGATGTGTCGTCAATTACAATATGTCTTACTATTGGATCCATGTGACAATTCACTTTTTCCGTTTAATGTCTTATTCTACTTGTCAGACTAAAATAAAGGTCACACTTTTTGTTGTAAATCAAACACGGATTTTACATATTTTGTTCCAGAGTTCCCTTCAACACTTGTCACCAATAGAAATTCTTCTTTTCATCTTACTCCCTCACCATACTTTACTCTAAAGATGAAAAATGATATAAAGGGATACATCAATTTAGAAAAGATGTACTTACATATAAATGTAAAATTTTTGTTATTTTCTGCTTTTATAAATTTATGTTTCATAATCATTCACGACATTAATGTTTTCCAGTTGGAAGTTTTAGATGGAAACATTCGACTCACCCCAGTTTAGCTTCTTGAAAAACCAATGTCGTCCCTATTTAAGGTCACGGTTGTCTTGAGTCGCTTGAAGGACGTCATCCTATTTAGTGACAGAGACTCACTATGACTGTCACACTTTTGAGATACGTGTCTTTTCAGACTTATTTTCTTTATGTATTTTAGTTCATAATAAGGGTGTCACTTTAATATGTAGAGTTTTTATGAGTTCTGGTCTATGACATACAAGGTAGTGTATTTTATATGTCTTTTCCGTGTAAAGATCTCGATCTTACGTCTAAACACCTACGGACCCTAATTTTCACTCTGATTCGACCCCTCACCGACGTTTACCTACGTTCTCTAGAAAACCCCACTACCTTTACATGATTTCAACCTACCACCACTACCAACGTGTTAAGGTTTAAATAATTTCTAGTCATTTAACATGTGAACTTACTTAAAATACCGTACATTATTATGGAGTTGTTTCGATAATTTTTCGTTTAGTTTTTGCGATAAACTTAAAGTCTCCTCAATTTAACTAGAACTACATGTAGATTAAAATATTAACCGGTTAGTGTTTTCCAAAAGGTTACCTTTTTTAATTTATTTTAAAACGGAGGGAATAAGAACCTATATAAAAAATTCCATTTATGAATTGTAGTGAGACAGACACTGTTGATACCTCATTGACTTAGCGATCCCTTTTTAAATGACTGCAAATTAATATTCTAATTATCAATACAGGTCTATGCAAACATTCAACCATTTTACTTCTTTTATTTTACTTCTTAAAATTCGTGACTAGGACTTGTGTCTTCCATCAGACATTAAGTCTTAAGAATCGTCAATCAACGTTAATACTAAAAGTTTATTATCGAAAGTTAATTTTAAAAAACTCAGTCCATTTTCGATATTCTACATATGAGTATGTTTCATAAAACGTATGTTTGATAAAATACTCAAATATTTGAGGGGTATTATTTATAATTTATAATATTTAGTTATAAGTTAAACGAAACTTCTTCCCCTTTTTTTAGGAAGTTTAAAAGACGTAAGACTGTACGATTTGTTTGGTCCAAAATCCTCGGACCATAGAAGCTAATATTCACTGTCAGGTAACACCCCTCCTGTTGATATATGGATAATTCATCCTTTTTTTTTTTTTGTGGGTTTGGTTGGACTGTTATAGTTCACAATCTTTTCTATATCCCGTTGACCTTGAGGATATGTATCGACCTTTCCTATTTTTCACCAAGACCCTGAAACCTTTTGACAATCCGTACCATATTTACAATTAAATGTAAATGGTATGTTGGGTCGTTAGGATAAAGATCCATATATAAGTTCTCTTTGTATAAGTGTGCTTTCGGACATATCCTTACAAATATCTACGAAAGAAGTATTACCGGGGTTTGATCTTCGTGGACGTCAGGAAGTAACTATTCACCTATTTGTATGATATCATATAAGGATACTACTCGATGACCTGAAGGGCCCACCGAGTCTGCCATTTCGCAGACAGATGTTACGCCCTTTGGGCCCAAGTTCGGGACCCAACTTCTAGGGGACCTCTTCCTTTGCCGTTAGGTGAGGTCATGATAACGGACCTTTTAAGGTATCTGTCGTCTCGGACCATTCGATGTCAGATACCCCAGCGTTTCTCAGCCTGTGCTGACTCACTGAAGTGATACTACTCGATGATGGATTCCGATTTTTCCTTGTTTACCCGTCTATGTTGTTACACTTATTTAAAGTTTAGGTAAAACGATGTATTTTATTTGATCTTGGTTTTTCGATTTATGACATACTAAGATAAATATACTGTAAGACCTTTTCAGTTTTAATGTCTGTCATTTGTCTAGTTATTTCTAGATTAATAAAATATTTTCCTAAATAATATTTATGGAAGTTTAACATTCAAAAGAAGACGAAAATTCGGAAGTAAATCTTCACCTGTTTTGTAAAAACCATTGTGTTAATAAAATAATTATTGTTCTTCCCGTGTAGAGTCATCGTAAGATAGACGTTTCCACAAAGACTTAAAGATTTCTTTAAATACCCGATCGTCTCTTTGTCAAACCGACCTTTATTTACTTTCCGTTGTTCTTAAGACATAGAAAAAAGGTAACTTTTTTTACTTAAACTAGTGAATTTTGGGACAACCGAAATATTTTTAAGTAGTTTAGTAACTAACAAAGTCGTTACCTTTATTTTTTCTCCTTCTTAGTGTCATTCTCTTTACTCCAGTCTACGTTCGTTACAAATTATCGTGGTAACAAAGACGGTGATGAAATAATTTTTCTACAGTCTATAACATGTTTGTGTAGGATTAATTAATTTATCGTATACAGTTTTCTCGGACGAGAGTCACCAATGTGTTGTCCTATAAGTTTTTTTTGAGTGGACTATTGTAGAACTTGTTCAATCGGTCAACTGACAAGGGGTGTTCGCGGTTATATGTAGAGAGGTTCTAAAATTAAGAAGTTTTTCTGATAAGTTTATAAGTACTTGTAGGGTTCAGAATAGAGATCCCTTATTTCTCGGAGCCAACAATGTAATAAAGTGTTCATTCGTTATATTTGTTAAACAAAATTTATAAATTTTTAAACACCGAATAAAAGTTCTTGTGCGGAGTTTACTACCGATACCTTCCCTGATGTGACTTACGATCTATTTTAAAGTAAACCCTTAAAATAAGACAAAAAAAAAGAGACCTGTTTTCTTTTTTCACAGTGTCTGACTTACGGTTTAATAAAATGATGAGTTCTATTTGCCAATATTTAATTTATATTAAATTCCTGAAGGGGTCACCAGGTCACCAATTCTTAGATAGACGGTTATGTCCATTGTGCCAAACTAGATCACAGGTCTTTGTAGGGTGTACGGTGTCTCGTTGATTCGGGTACGTGGTATTAATGACTCGGGCACCTGATTCCGGACGCTCGACGTCGATGATTCGGACACACGGTATTATTGACTTCGGACGGACAGATTCTTGGGTGAGTTGACGATGATGACTCGGGTGCACGATGTTAATGACTTCGGGTACACGGATTTCGGACACGAGACGTTGCTCTTCTGTGACGTCACTCTTCGGCTGTGTTGTGTCGTTTCTCGTGGGACAAGAGGTGTTGGTCTTTTTCGGATACGTGTCGTGTCGTTTCTCATAGGGACGAGAGGTGTTGGTCTTTTTCGGACACGTTCCGTCGTTTCTGGGTCGTGTCGGGTTTCTTTTTTCTCCATGCCTCAAAGAAAATTTTTATTTGTGTCAAATTCGTCCGATTGTCAACCCTGAATTCGTATACAGTGATTTACCTTGTATAAATTAACATGTATAGTATTTAATAACCGTTAAAATTTGTGAGGTAATTACATAATCAAGACATGTAATAAAAGTTTTAATAAAAGATCATTACCTTATTATTTCATTATATGTTAGTCCAGAGTCATTATGCGTAAAAAAAGTTACTATATTTAAATTTATTTGTTTGTTCTGAATTTTGAGGTGAACGATACCAATATAGATTGTTCAAGGATACGAAGAGATTCAGGGATTAGAAAAACTTAAAAACAATAAAAACAGAAATCAAGTTCTGTGTTGTTTTACGGTAGTACAATAATGTTTAATGTAGACAAAATTCAATAAATTTCTGTAAAATTTTTTACAGTAGTTATCAATTGAACGTCCTTTTTTATGAAACTTATTTTGTTGTTTTGTCTACAGTTTAAATCATAGAGAAAAGTATGTCATTATAACAATAACAACAATTTTACCTTCATTAAAAGTTTTCCACTCAGTTCAGAGTTCTATTTTTTCATATTTTAGGGTTCACGAATATAAGGGAAATAATATACTTCTCTTTTTACTTTGTAAAATTACAACTGACACGCTAATTATGATCTCAGTTTACAGTACAAAAAGAGACCTAAAGGCAGAATTACAAATGTTATATTTTAATTGTAAACATCAAAAAAGATATTATTTTCATGACGTGTAAAAATTATGTCCTTCTTTTCGTTTTTCGTTTACTTTTAGTAGGTATTATGAGAGTAAGTTTCCATTGTGGTGTCAAATATAAATTACTTGTACAAAGACCAAATTTTTTTTATCTCAAATAAATAAATAAACCGACACGACCAGAAGGAACGACGTATCCGAAAAAGAGATCAACACCACTCGTCCCCCCAATGAGAGGTCGGCACCACGTACCCGAAGAGTGACATCACCCGGGAGAAGAACGTCTCGTGTCTGAGACCCGAAGTCATCAACACCGGACACCCGAGTCTTCAACACCGAGTGTTCGAATCAACGAGGTGCCGTCCACCCTAGAAGGGTCTGGTCCATAGCTTAGACACAGAGGAAGTACCGTCCGTCTAAGAAATGGTGACTCGGTAGTCCCTTCTGGGAACTCAAAACAAAATATTGGACAACAAAAGAAAAAGAACCGATGGGTGAAGTCATAAGAACAGACCTCTTAAGGTACGTGTCTCCTCGGACCACCCGATGTCAGGTACCCCAACGTCTTTCAACCTTTGCTGACTCGTTGATTGTGTGTGATGTATAAGAAAGTGTAAGAGTTTCTGACTTGTAAGTCTTAGTTAATCTACACGATTTATGTCTACAAAATATGTTTATGTTTTATACAAAACTCAAAATATGTTTATGTGTCTGTATAAAATCAAGTAAACTCACGAATAAAAAATAACTATATGTGGTTAGTTACAGGAATGATTCACGAAAGTATTTAGTTGTAATGGAGAGACTTATTTAGTGATCGTCATCCTGTGACAGTCTCTTGTGTGTATACATAAAATTTCAAAAACAAAAGGACTCTGTAATAAGGATAAATATTGGGAAAGGTGGATGAAGGGTTGAGTCCTACTCTTGATCAAAACATGAATTCCCCTTACCTTTTCTTGATACGTAATTATATTATGACTTCTTCATACTTCTGATTTATGTCTTTTAGGCTAAAAATTTCTGTTAAACGGAGTGAGATTTTAAGTAGACTTTTATTTAGACCAAGAGAACAGTTTAAGTTATATTGTGAATTTTAGATAGTCACTTTTTAGTAAAATTACCGTGACTAGTCTTGTAGAAAGTTCTATTTTATATGAAAATGTTGTTGAAACAAAACTTTCATGGTAGAAAGATTTAGTTTCAACCTAGTGTACTTCTTTTTTACAACAAGGTAAGGAAAATCTTCATCAAAACGAAATATTTATGTGGTAATTAAGTGTAAATTCTTCGACATAAAATAAAAATAATGTGTGGAATATACTTACATATATTATAAAGGTACGACTAGGTGTAACTAAAAAGGTCCTTACGTTCCTTAAGAAGAAAGACAAAGAAAACAATCTTCAAAGAATGTGTTTGTCGTGGATATTATTGTGTTTCTATGTTAATTTTTTTTTTTGAACTAATTTTTTACCGATCTCCTTTACTTGTCTGTAAAAAGGTGTCTCCTTTATATCTACCGGTTGTGTCTGTACTTTTCTACAAGTTGTAGATTAGGAGTTCCTTTACGTTTACTTCTGGTGTTACTCTATAGTGGAGTGTGGACAGTCTTACCTGTGGTAGTTTTTCTTGTGTTTATTGTTTACGACCACTCCTATATCTCTTTCCCTTGTGGACATGTAACAATCGCTCTTACATTTACCCACGTCGGTGACGTTTTGTGTCATATTCCCGAGCGTTTTTTGCTTTTTGTCTTGGTGGTATACTAGGTCGTTAAAGTGAGGACCCATATGTAATTTCTTTGGACTAAACTTGCTATGTACGTGGGGTTACAATGATCTACGTAATAAATGTTGTCGGTTCTGTACATTGTTGGGTGCACAGGTAAGTGTCTCCTTACCTATTTCTTCTACACCACTGGTGTGTGTGTGTGCGCGTGTGTGTGTGTGTGTGCTTATGATGAACTGGTTCTTGTGTGTGTGTGTGTGTGTGTGCTTATGATGAACTGGTTCTTGTGTGTGTGTGTGTGCTTATGATGAACTGGTTCTTGTGTGTGTGTGTGTGTGTGTGTGTGTGCTTATGATGAACTGGTTCTTTGGACTAAACTTTGTTATGTACGTGGGGTTACAATGGTCTACATAATAAATATTGTCGGTTCTGTACATTGTTGGGTTCACAGGTAAGTGTCTCCTTACCTATTTCTTCTACACCACTGGTGTGTGTGTGTGTGTGTGTGTGTGTGTGTGTGTGTGTGTGCTTACTTATACCTCCCGTAATGTGATTCACTTTATTCAGTCTGTTTCTTCCTGTTCACGACAGACAATAATGAATATACACCTTAGATTTTTTATGTTGTTTGATCACTTATATTATTTTTTCTTCGCCTGATTATCTCATGTTTGATCACCAGTAGTCACGCCTTTCACATCCCTTCCCGTTTTATCCTCCTCCCCTCACCCTTTATGTTTGATGACCCATATTCTATTCGAGTTCCTACATAATATGTTGTATCCTTTATATCGGTTACAAAACATTATTGACATTTACCTTTCATTGGAAATTTTAACATATTTTTAATTTTTTGTTGTTTCTTTCTACTATGTTTTTTGTAAGTTCTTCTTTTAAAGTTTACATAATTTTAATTTCTTAAATCGACGTTATATATCGTATGATTTCTTTTTATATGGACATATTACAACGACGTAATAAGGCTCTTAGACCTAAGTTCATGAGTCCTAGTTTGTCAGAGAGTTAGAAGAATGTTTTTTCAAATGATCATTGTTGTTTACTGGTTGTTTAATTAAAAGAGATAGGTGAAATGGTTTTAATGAACTATCACTACTTTTATTTACGACTGGATAAACGTGTGTATCTTTTATTCTGATTATTCAGGAATCTCTCAGGAAGGAACCCTTAAATATTATGTAAAAAACGACGAGATTCATTCATTTGGATGATTACTCTTAACGAACTAGTCCTTAGTTAAAAGTGTTCTTTTTACTCTGTGTACCTATAGATGGAGAGAAAGTCAAGAAACAATTCCTTTTAAGGTCTAACTCTTAAACCCTTCAAATTGTTAGGACCCAGATGGTTAGTAAAGTATGTACTGGAAACCGTTGAATTTTAGAGACTTTGAATAAAAGAGGTAGATCTTTTACCCCGATGATTAAAGTGTACGTATTCTAAAATTCTCCCAATTTACTCTATCACAAAAATTTCTCACAGTCTGTATTATAATTTGTAAGTTATTTACAATTATGAAATGATAATACGGATTATATTACTAGACCTGGAGGGTTCACTACGATGACCATTTCTTAGTGGACGGTTACGTTCTCTACATTCTCTACGTCCGAACTAGGGACCCAACCTTTCTAGGAGACCTCCTCCCATATCGTTAGGTGAGGTCATAAGGACGGATCTCTTACGATACCTGTCTCCTCGGACCACCCGATGTTAGTCACCACAACGTTTTGCAGTCTGTACTGATTTCACTGAATCGTGCGTGTATTGTGTTATTACAATCTGTACTTGAATTAAAAAGACATTAGTAAGTCTCGTTTGTACACCTTTTTTCAAAAAATTTAGGTTGGTTGGTGTAAAGACAGGAGTAGAATGAGATGTACCATCGTCGTAAGGTGTATAAACTTGTGAATTAACGAAGGAGGAAAAACTTTGGGAGAAAGGAAAACGGAAGGGAAACTGGGACTGAGAAGGAAGAGTCCGAGGAATTGAGAGGAAACAACTTAGAAGGTTTACAACCCGTCAGATATAGTGATACGAGAACAATTGTTAGTCCTTTATTTGTTTTTATCGTAAATATTATCGTGGTTTTTTAAGTTTACGGATCCTTTTCTAAATTGAATTTTTTTCCTTTTTTACAGAGATATGGTTTTTGATATTTTGTGACGATTTTATTTCTCAATATGGTACAAGTACTTGTCTTTCTGAGTTATAATAATTCTACAGAGAAGAGTTTAGATGTCCAGGTTATGATTGGGAGTTTAAACGTCCACACACACACCCCCACACACACACATACATATACTCTCTTTTTCGTTCTTTTACCCGTCCGATTAATATTTTAAGTATACCTTTGCGTTTCCTGTATTTTACTGATTCTATCGTTAGAACCTCTTACCGTTTCGACCTCTTAAAATCTAACCACCACCACCACCACCACCAAATCAGCGATTCAGCACAGGTTGAGAACGTTGGGGTACTTGACATCGGACTGTCCGTAGAGATAGGTACCCTAAGAGGTCCGTTCTTATGACCTCGCCCAACGGTAAAGGAAGAGGTCTTAAAATCTAATGATCTATGGTTTTTTTATAATCTTTCGATGAGATTAATTCTGTCACAGGATGACTATTTTCATATCTGTTTCTTTAGTTGTCTTGTCTTACCTCTTAAGTCTTTCTCTGGAGTGTATATATCAGAGGACTAAATATCATTTCCACGGTAACGTTAAGTCATCTCTTGTATGTCAGACCAATCCTTTAGAGTAAGTCAAGACACCGAAATTTGGAGTAGATGAGTATAAAAATAAAATTCGGGACTTGAGACTGGATTTGAAGTCTGAATGTAGATGGACGGTAGGATGGACTTACAGGTTCTTCATATAATTTATATAATTTATTTGGATTGCTCTAGGTTTGTGTAGAAGACTAAGGGGAGTGGGGTCAGTGACGAGATAATTACTGTGATAGCAAGTGAATCAATGAGTTGGAATTTTGGATCATTAATAGGATTTTATAAGAGAAAAGGGTATAGTAGTGTAAACTTTTAAACAGTTTAAAAACATTATTGTATGAGACTTAGGTGGATGAAGGAAGGTCTCGGGGACGGAGATGAGATCAGGATTCGAAAGGTAGAGAGTGATCTGGTGACGTGATTTGAAGTTTATCCAGAACGAAGAATATAGGAATATCAGAAAAGAGGTCTGTCTTATCTAGCTAAAGGATTTTTGTTTGGTCTAGTACGGTGAGGAGACGAAGGTAAGGTGGATCTTATTTCACATGTGAGGAACATACTGGATTTGTCGCGAATTACGACAACTGGAGTAGAGTGTGTTGAGAAGGGGAAATATGATTTCGGGACAGAACTATTAAAAATTGTATTAAGTGGTAGTATTAGACGAATATATGCGGAATATGTTTCATTGATTAAATCACTGATAAAAAGTGGAGCTCGGTAGTCGAGTCTTACATAAAATGAAGTCCGTCCATGCGAGTCAACGAGTCAGTACAGCCTGAGAAATACGGAGACACCTGACAGGGTGATCCAAAGAGACAGATACCTTAAGAAGTCCGTTCTTCTGACCTCACCCAACAGTCAAGGAAGAGGTCCCCTAGAAGGGTCGAGTCCCTGACTTGGGTGTAGACGACGTAGAGGATGTAGAGGACGTGACCGTCCACGTAAGAAATGGTGACTCGGTGGACTCTTCGGGGTATAAAATTAAGTAAATTTTATTTTACCTTTATCTAAAGGTTTATATAAGATTTATATCTTAAAAATGATTTTACTTTATTTTTATTGTGTAAAAAAAGATTATCCTTGTAATGAAAATTTTAATTTAAATTTTTTAATGGAGGATTTGAATAGAAAGAACAGGAAATTTAGTAGTTGAAGTAACACACATTTGTCTAGTCGATATGCACATTCTTCTAAACGTAATTATGTCAAGTACAACGTACCTCATCGATGTTACCGTAAGTATAAAAACACCGTTATGACATATGTGACAAGTTGGATTTGTTTTTTGTGTCTTTTATTCACAACTTCTATCTTTGTCTTTGCTATTACAGTATAGTTATGAAAAGCTTCTATTTCTAAGTAATTTCCGAATTAGGTACATATAACGATCCGTTATTGAATCGAGACGGACAAACGCAATTTGATATGACAAGGTTTCACCAGATTATCCAGTTTAAATATGTTTGTGTCGATCTTTTTTAAAGTTTGAAGAATCTTATAAAACTTGTTGTTGCATTACTTGTAGAAAGTATTAACACCGTCTATGTTTAGAATTCAGGTGTTTGAGTTCCCATGTCTATACACTGAAAGATAATGATTTGAATCACTGTTAAAATGCAGAGGTAAAGAGATTGTCTTTGTTAAAGTCAATGAAATCCCAAAAGAGTCAAGACAACACGAACGAAAGACGGAAAGAAGTTACAGTCCATATAAATAAATGAAATGTTCCATCTAACACAAAACCCCTTTTTGTCGTGACCAATTAATCCATAAGAAGATTTATAAAACGGTACTGTATTTTTAGTACGAAATCCAGAATCTAATGTTTTTAGTTTTGAGTCTCTGAGAAAATCAGAGAGAAAAAAGGGATATTGGGAGGGGACTTCGTTAATTATGGTTGTTGTCTTCCCTCCCTGATTCCTCATGTTTTTATGTTATTTTGGAGTTTGTTTATTTACTTGAAGTGTAGAGAATTGTGTCATTTCCTTATGAGAGGCATCAAAACGGTCTCCAATTTTCGTTTATAAGTAAATTTTGATGTTTTTTGTAATTTTTTTTTAACTTATTATTTCTTTAAATAATTTATTTTCCTTTTTCTTTTTATGTAAGTCACAATTCTCAGACGATACATATATGACACGAAAATACAAAGTAGTTGATAAAAATTGTTGTCTGTATTCGTTCGCCAAATGTGTATTTTTTAATGTGGAAAACCATCGACCCGTAATCAAAGAGTCAAACGAATTGATATTTGCTTTCTGTGTTTATTCGTCATGTTCGAATTTATTAATAAATTTATCATTTTGTTTATATAAGGTTAATTAAAAGAAAATTAAACCAAAATACCGGTTTAGGGAAACCCCCGTTTTAATTAAGACAAATCAAAGTAGACTACGTTGTCGATTGAGAAGGGAACCCTTATTCAACGATCGAAATATCCGTAGGACGCGTTTGCTATGTGTCATCGGAATTCGGAAAGGGTTATCTTGTTTCATGGAGGTTTGTGGTCGTCGAATAAGATTACTTAGTGTCAGAACTTAGTTGTTGATGAAATCCTTTTATAGAGGTTTAAAAGATCTGTGAACTTCTTTTGTAGTTCAATATACAATTTAGTTCGTATCCACTTATCTTCTCAACCTAGAAAACAATTATGAATGGTCACTTAGGTAAAAGTTTTTGAGACTTCTTTATTCTTAACTTTACTGTAAAGGACCGAGATTTTTTCTCTCTCTCTCTTTTAATTTAAGAGGAAAACTAAAAGTAGAGTTAGAGGAATCTTGTCCGAGGAAGAGTGGAATTTTCTGCTCCAATGAAATTATTCTTGTTAAGTTATTTTAGAATGATACCGAATATACGTTCTTTCTTTCTTTTACGTTTCAATTTTAAATCCCATATCTCTTTTGTATATCGTTTAAACGGGACCTTAATCTAAATGTAGTTCATTTTTCTAAGGTCGATTTCTATACTATATATGATTAAGGAGGAATTGATTTGGTCCCTTTTCCTATTAATTTTAACTCTTATATTGAGTAGTGTGTTTTTAGTGTCACTTCAATAAGTTTTCACCAAGTTTACGAACAATACTTGTTTACGAATTAAATTTTCTAAGAATTTCTATTATCTTTTAAATGATAACGTCTTTACTTTTTAATGAAGGATGTCCGTCTGAAGTTTCCGTGTTGGTCCCTTTCCCATACGACCGACTACGATAGTAAAGTCATTTGGCGTCAGTAAAAGGTACTCAATATAAATTCCTTTTTCTTTGTAAAACTATAAATGACAATATCATGATTCTGTCAGAAGGATTTATTTCCTGATACATGTGTTATTAATATTATTCATTAGGGTTAGAAAAGAATTTATTGTTAAGATATGCCTTCCGAGAGTTTTTCTTTACCATTTCTCTCCTTCCTCAACCACTTTTTAAAGTTGATACTATACTGGGTAAGGTCAATTCTGGGTTCCAGACCTAATAATCGTTATATTAATTCGTAAAACGATCGAAAGGATCAATTTCTAACGAAAATATCTTCGAATTGTAAACATCGGTGACTAAATTCCAAGTTCTGATGTCTTACTGGTTCAAACGAGGTGAAAAAAAAAATTGGAAAACTGACCAACTTTTAAGACTAAATCGTTAAAACATTAAAATTCTTGGTAATCTGTGTAAAAAGGGAATTAAACCAGTGTTTTTACATAATTTAATACTTGAAGGAGTCTTCTGAAAATATGACAGTCATATCTAAATAAATGATCATTCTTTAATCTTTATAAAAATATAATGACATTTAACATTAAGATCACGTGTCTTTATGAATATAATTTGGGGTGGTCACACTAAAGGATATGTTCAGTTACGGGTTTTTTCTAATGAATCATTAATGAGAAGAATAATAGATCAAACCAAGAGTTTGAAAACGAGAGTTCTGGAGAAAATTTTTTTTTTAGAATTTCCACTCTAAGGATCTCTCGAAAACAAATTCACCCAATATAGATAGGCATAAATGATATGACCTTTTATTTTGTCTTTTTTTAATTTTATGAATAATAAGAAAAGGTTACTTAATTATTGGAGTAATGTATAATTGTATTAAAATAATTTTATTGATATAAAAAGTTTTGTTTTACTTTTATTGTGACGAACTGTAAAAGATATTTAGAGAAGTCACAGACTGAATTCCCGTCTGTCAAACTAAGAGTGTAGACAAAGGTGTGACTTAAACACCCATCAGAAAGAATTTCCAATCAAAGTTACCCTTAGTTTTAGTATGATTCTCGTAAAGGATAAGACGACAGAGTTTTAGGAGAGTAAATGGGACGTGAATCGTACCTAGAAATTAGATACGTACTAAAAAAACAATTGTAGTACGTAGCTAGTAAACTTTCTGTGACCAAATGACTCAATACGTCTAGAAGGTTTACAACTTTGTAAAGTAATATGTAATATAATTTTTCAGAATAAACAATTATAAATTTCTTTTCAGGAATTTATATCTCGTTGATAGTTCGTGTACCTTCGTCTGTGTTCAAAAGGTTTTGAGAATTAAGAATGAACTTTCGTACTTAAAATAGTGACCGTTGTTTATAACAATCAATAAAGGGAAAGTAACTGACCGAGTGAATTAAGTAAAAGTTTTTTGATAGACGGACCCTGTAAGGGATCAGGATCACGAATCCTACGACTCGAAAGTGACGGCACTGGACCCAAGTTGAGGACCAACCGTTTGACTCAAGGACGTTCAACACGTCACGTCGGTTTTCTTTTTAATTTTTTGAATTTTCCTCCTTTCATAGACAGTCTACGAGTTCACTCTCAGATAGTCGGTAAGAAGGTTCATTTTTACCAAAACATCCTTTCGTCGATTAAATCGAACGTTGAGTCCGTTGACATACTCACAAAAAGAAAGTCTGTTGGTAGTATGAGACCACACGTCGTTCTCACGTGAAGGACGCAGTAGTGCATCTTACAGTTTTCTTACAGATCAGTTCTCAGTTCTCAATTATTTTAATCAGTAACAATGACGGAGTAGTTCCTATAAGGATTCTCTTTGATAAAAAAGGAAAAGAAAAAAAGGTTAAAAATGACACTCGTGTACCCAACTTCTTGTGTCACTGGGGGAGTATGTTACACTACGAGGAAGGAACTACACACGATTTCGAGGTTGTCAAGATAGGAGATAATGAAGACGTGAAAGTCCTGTTTCCAGTTGTGTCTCCCTTTTTACTATTTATTGTAGGACCGTAATAATTCGTCTAAGGGAACTGGAACACCTAGGGGATTTTCCTAGAAGTCCTGTGGTCGCCAGTCAGTGGTATTGTATGTCACTTTTGCCGATTAGATCTCTGGACAGATAAACGGTATTTAAGTGATTTTAAACGATTTTTTCTTACTCCATAGTCAAAGGATTTACCACTAATGATTAGACTTGTATTTATGATTCCAAACTTGTTAAAAGGTGTAAAGGATAAGACGGACTTCGTTGATGGTTGACTGTATTTTTAAAGTGATGTTTCATTCATTATCTAACAGAAAATGGATTTCACCCGTAGAGTGTTAGAAATAAGAGGAATCACAAGGAAAATTGTATAAAATAGTTGGTCAACTTTTACACTTGCAGTGTTACTTGACTTTACAGGTGGAGAAGGGTCGCGACCCGTAGGTGTCTATTTATAAGTCGTTTCATGAAGTAAAGACTATAGTTTTCTAGAGCACCCGTTTATTTTAGAAGAAAGTTCAAAAAACGAAGTAGTGTATGTACCTAGTGGTACAAACCGGAAGTACTTTTTACAATGTGTCTTTACTTTAATAATCTCAAAATCTTCTCCTCGGTTATTATAACTGTAAATAACCTTCATAGTCTTGGTCTACAAAAAGTTCCAAAATTGGTGTATAGTCAAAATGTTCCGAACTGTAAGTCTTCAAATGTAATCGTGGAAAGATGGGACTAGACATAGACTTTTGAATACTGATTAAAATCAATTCGATGACTGAATCATTTTGTTTTAAAAAAATGATATCTTGAATATTTTCCAAACTTTGAATAATAAAAGTTTAGTATTAATATCACAAAAATTTTTTATGATTAAGTGTTTTTTTTAATTTAGTGTTAAAGATCAAGAACACTCCTTGTATTTTACCGTGAAAATGTACCATTGCCTATGTCTTTCCTCTATTTCTACTTTGTGATCTTAAAGGAATGATAATCACTTACCCTTTTTCAATTTTAATAAGTAACTTATCACTTATTAATCGTATCGATAAAACAATAAAAATTGTCGATCTTTCGAACAAAGATCCGTAAGTTATTTATATTTAGTCATTTACACCAAATTTTTGAGTTATGATGTTACACGAATAAATGAATAAATTTTTTGTTAAAATTCTTATCCAAATAGATAGTCTTTCTGATGAAGTTTTTGATATATGAGAAACTTAAATATACGGGAACTTTTAATATAATGGAGTTTTTCTGTCTGATCACACTAGGTGTCGACGGAAGTACAGTAATGTAATGTTTTCCTTTTCTAATTTATCCTTCTCAATGTGATTAGATGTTATACTTAAATTACATATAAATTTACTTGAAGTTTTTAAAAATTGTGTTTCTTTAATGTAGACTTCATTGTGACCGTTGTCTTTTTCCTAATTATTAGTCACGAAACAGTTTTATTTCCTTAAATTCGTTGAAACGTTTAACACGAAGGTTTCTGTAATGCCAGTTTTATATTTGTCCATTGCCGACCATATTATTTTGTACTTTCAAGCCACTTAAAAACCCGGTTTTGTACTTTATGATTTATTATTATCATTTTTTAGTTGACCTATTTAAAAATACGATGTGTTTGTTTGGATAGTTAGATGCACTCCCCTGAAGGGACCACCGGGTCGGCAATTCTTAGACGGAACGTTATGTCCCCTGTGCCGAAACTAGAGACTAACCCCTTGATTCCAGGGTGTACGGTACGTTGGTTCTTTTTCATAAACAACTTATAATTCTTATATAACAAACTTATAGACAGTGCCATTTTTATTTTAAAAATTTTAGATACACTCATTTCATTTTAAGTGATTCGATGTTTCCCACTAAAAAATAAATAACATCATTTTATATGTATTTCATTTACGTGAGTATAATAATACGTTAATAGTGGTGGTAGGTAGAGATCTTAGGTAGGGGTCTTGAAAAGTTTTCCCATTTAAAATACTATACACAATAATTTTTTGATAGTTTTGACTTTTATGAGTTTCCTTGGAAATCTCTATTACTTTTACAATAGAAGTAATCAATATACCGATTGTAAGTAGTTTTCACTTATGAATTTTATACACATCAAATAACATACATTTTATGTGTTTTGTTATGTTTTAATAATTTTGAACGTACTGTAACTTTATATATAAAATTAAAAATTTACAAAGATATTACTCATTAATATAGGTTTATCAAGATTTTGTGTGTAGGTTAAAGAAATTATTTCAACATCTTGATTACCGTCTCTAAAAAGAAACCCAAAATTTAAAATGAAAGGTTTTGAAATACAATTACCTACAATAAAGATTATAAATATTCTACTTTTACTTAAAAATTTCATCTTTTGACAACAGATTGAATATTCATCATACTTATTCGGTATACAAGTGGATAATTCGTCAACAACTATCAAGTTGTGTAATTGATGGGACTATAGTTAACAAAGTCGTTGACACATTATACTTTAAGGATTTAATACCATTGACTATATATTTTAGTAGTAAGTATATAAAATATTAAACTTCAACTATAAGTATAATTTTCGAATAGATCGTTTCTTGGTCGGAGGATGGGAAGTCTAAGAAGTCAGAAAAGAGGTGGTAATACTCATCATGTTAAAAGTGAAAGACTTCTTGTTAAGGAACACCTTCGATATGATACAGAAGGAATTTATGTCTTTGTTTGTGTATGTTTTTGTTTCCCCCCTCCAATCGTAAAGATCGACTTTTACCCAAAAATGAATAACTTACCAATATGATATTTGCGTACCAAAGGTTCTCATCGATTTCTACCATAAAACAATCCACGGAATTATAAAGATCTATATACTTTCTTTGTCATACTTTTGGTCAGTGTTTAACGATTGTAATGTGATTTCTAATTTTTTTTTTTATGATTGGACCATACATCCCTGTCCCCAGTTTACAAGTTTTCGGATGTTATATCAAAGAGAAGGACTTCGTTTAAAAACATAGTTATAAGACGATGACGACTTTAATTTTGTTAAGTGATGTAACTTCTACAGATTTTGGTCGATAATAAAAGTTACATTACACCTCCTGTAGAGGATATGGGACGAAAACACAATGGACTTCGATGACAACTGAAAGTATCTCCCCTCGACATTTTTTCCATAGCCCTCTCTGTTCGTTCTAAGAGAGTCAATTTTTTTTTAATTCATTTTCCATGTCCAGTTTAAGGAGATTTAAAATACTGTGTTTATCCGATTGTGTTACCTCATCATCTAAAATTATATCACTTTTAGAAAAAAAACCATTATCACAAACGGGATATACAATTGTAGATTTAAAAAATTTTTCTGTCGTTTCTGTTTAAAGATTTCGAGTCCTTCTATGTTTATGATTGTCTAAAAAGGATAATTCCAAAGATAATGGGAAATTTATTTCAACTGACCTTACGTATTATAAAAAGTCTTAATAGTATTCCTGTCCATGACGTAAAACGAAAATTTTGGAATGGACAAAATCTTTGACGTAGGACTGGTTGACCTCAGAGGACTTTAAGAGGAACACACAGTTCTTCGCTCCTAGACTACATACACCGATTTCAAAGTTGTCCTGAGAGAGGCCGTCGGTACTCCCCTGATATGACCAACAGGTGTCCACTTGAAGGTGACGAGAAGTCGAGTAGTTTGGAGAAACGTGTGACATTTCCGTATTTCCTTTCTTTACGTCCAGACCCCCTAAAATTAGTAGAAAATATTCACTTTTTAATTAGAGAACCCATTGTAGATCTTTTGGTCACGCCTAAAGTTATGCACTTTCGGAGACTGAATGAAAAAAGAAAAAATTTTAAGTCCCATCTAAAAAATTTTGTACGAAATTGAGTTTCGGGATTATACAAATATGTGAACATCCTTTTACTTCTTACGGAAGTGATTGGTATAAAGGGGTACTAGATACAGATAATAGTCAACTGTTAAATTTTTGAAATTAATTTTTGAACCGACAATAAAAGTGTGACTCAAAGGTTGTCCTTGTTCTGCTTTAAGATTGGAAGTTGTCTTTTGTTTAGTTTTCCATAGACTAAACACTAGGATCTAAAAGAAGTAATTTTATTACTCAGAAACAAGAATGGTTGTCACTCCAAGTGGAACGTGTTTTATGACATCATTGTGAATTTTTGTGAAAATTTATATACCGGTGCATAAACCCGTCAAACAAGATCGTGTTACAAGAGGGAATTGAGTAAAAATCAGTATCTTACTTAAATCTTTCTGGTCTAATCGTCACTTTTATGTTATCTGACCTTTTATAGTTCTCACGTAATTCATATCATTCCGATTCAACAAGTACTTTTACAGTAAAGAGTCCAGTGTTGTGTTTTACGGAAGGAATTACACCCAGAAACAGTCTATCGTGAAGATTATCATAAGTACAAATTTAGAGGTAGTCATCGTTACACCTACCGTTCAATATCTCGTCTGGTTCATTATACCCTCCATGTTTTCCTCTTTTTATATATGATACATGTGTGTGTGTACCATTCACTTATTGCGTAACTCATACCTACCGTAGTAAGTAAATGATGTGTTTATAAATGGTTCACGGGTGATCTATAACTCGTGGAAAAATTACTTCTAACAAATGATTATCATAATATCATGATAATGATGTTTGTTTACGGATGAGTTCCAAATCAGGAAACTTTTGTGTAAATTTTCTATATATTCATTTCCTGAAGGGACCTCCAGGTCACCAATTTTGAGACACGAAGGTGACGTCCCCCATGTTTAAACTAGGGACGAGGACGTTGATTCTAGGATGTTCGGTACGTCACACCGGTTTTTTTTTTTTTTTTCTTTAAAAAAAGTTAACCCACTTAGACTTATGCGTCACCTATAGTCTGCTATGCTACCTCAATGACAAGTAAAAGGATCCAAACTGGTACCATGACATCGATCCATCAATGTATTATTATAAGAATAAAATTCTCCATACGACGTCAGATACCTCACTACAGACTTTGAATGAAAATAAAAAAATCTTATAAATAAATAAACCGACGTAGTCCAGAATAAACGTCGTACACTCTAGATCAAGGACTGGTCCCCGACTTGGGTCCGGGGGACGTAACTCTCGAGTCTCAGAGTCGGTGACCTGGTGGTCCCTTCAGGGACTTTGAATGAAAATTTACAGTTTTTTTTTTTTTTTTTTGAATATATTTCTTTAGTTCGTTTATAGATCTTAATGACTGCGGTTTATTTCCTATATCCCTATGATACGAGAAGAAAATTGGAAAGATATACAAACTTTTATAAGTGTTATTTTTCAACCTTTTTATCAGTTTAAGTGTCTAACCGGAGCAAAAATTTGGATTGTACATTTTTAGGTTTTCTACTTTTTCATATCTAATTCCTTACTGTTATATGTGATTCATTCAAGGAAGTAGTAAAGTGTTTCTGAATGTTAGTTCCCGTTCATTAGAGACACCCACACAAAAGAGTCGACAGTTTCTTGTCCCATCTTGAACCAAGTAAGTGACTAAGACATTCATAACTCTCATATAGTACCCTTTCCGTCATCACTTTTACGAATTTTAGATGACCTATTTTAGCGATTACAAGAAAGATGAAGATCTTTGGGTTCTACTAAGTGAGTGAAATCCCAAGGAAAATTGTCGTTTTTAAGACTCCAGACACAAGAGTTTGATCTCTAGTCTCTACTTAATGGTCTTTCTCATGGGATATTCTCAAAAATCCAACGTTCAAAACTAAGACTCCTAATGTCATTATTTTTAGTAAACTTAGTAATCCTACTGCCTTATAAAATTCTGTTTCCATCTTTTGTCTAAATCATCTCTTCTCTACACAATTACGGTTCCCTTCCGTTCATTACAGAACCACGTTTTGTTCCGAAGTGGTGTTCAATCTCTCTCTTTTCACCTCTTTCTTATGTCCGAAACTTCCCGAAAACCGTTGTATTCTACTTGTGTTTTTTAAAACACGGTGTTTTCTGATATGTTATAAACGTAATATTAGTGTTAAATTAAAGTCGTTTTGTGATAATGACTAGTGTAATTCGAATAATCAAACTTAATACAACCAAACTCAAAAGTTAACACAGATATTTTACATTTTAAACCAAATACTAACATATCCACACAAATATGGACCATAACAATCACGTGTAAATTAAAGGTGACACTATCATTAAACCCAGTAGTAACCTTCAAAAGTTCAAAAAAGGAAATGTTTCCAGACATATAATGAGTTAAGACTCTTCGTGTCGTAATCGTTAAATTATTATTTTAACCTAAATGTTTTCAAATAGATGGGTAAGTCAACATTTATACATTTTATTCAACATTTATACATTTTATTAATTTTACTTAAATTAGTATCGTCCACCCAATTATTTAGTATATAGATGTATCTAATATGTATGTCACTTCGGTATAAAATACGTATAAATCAAAAATATACGTATACTTATACACTTTGAGTTTATGAAGAATCATCAATGTTGGAAATTTAACCAGTGAAAAAGACTAAAGAAAAGTCATCGATAGACTTTCTGATGATAAATGGAGAAACCCACAATTAGGTCCGTGTTCGGAACGGTGTCAAAGGGTTAACTACCGGACCACCTAAGGTTAATTACCCATTTCCTAGTACAGGTTATGGTAGACCAACAATAACAAATCCTTTAACAACAAAAGACTTATAGGTGCTGAGTAGAAAACCTTGATCTTTATCTCTTCTGTTTAAATAAACGTAGACTTTAGGTTTACAAAAGTCTTGTAATATTTAGTCTATGATTCTTAATTGACGATGATATTTTTTCTTTTTACTTTGACTTGATTTTTAGTTGTGTCTGATATGTCGAGTTCAGAGAAGTTTATATTATCGTGAACTTATAATACCTAACCATCTATGTACCGATCTTCCTACACGCACGAATCAACGAGTCAGCACAGGTTGAGAAACGTTGAGGTACCTGACGTCGGGTACTCCGAGGAGACAGGTACCCTAAGAGACCCGTTCTTGTGACCTCACCCGACGGGATGGGAGGAGGTCCCCTAGAAGGGCTGGGTCCCTAGTTTGCATGTAGAGGATACTGAGAACGTGACGTCCAACTAAGAAATGAGTGACTCGGTAGCCCCTTCGGATCTTCCTATATGTCGACCCATTCATACACTAAAATTTTTATACTATTTTACAATTCCTATCTTATATTCACTACCCATATGTTCACAAGTGATATTTTAAGAAAACTAAAACGACATATAATTTTCGAAAAGTATTGTTTTGTCTCTTTTTCAACTTATATTATATAGAAGTAATTTTTTGGAGAATACACAACGACTAAATATAAAAATAATCGTCAAGTACCTACCACCTCGATTTGTCACCCCTTTTTTCTATCAATGTACTATTAAAGTAACGTCAGGGTTCGGTATGAAAGAAAGAGACACTAACTTACAGGTACGATGTTACTTCCGACTCATATGAATTAGACTCTACATTAGTTTACTTTGAATCTTGGTTCAATTAGACTATAAAATCCTATTTGTATTATCAATAACACGTACACTAATACTTAATGTATACCACTCCTCTAATATAATTGTTTACATTAATCGTAATAAAAATATACAAACTTTATAAAAAACATTTCAGGAGAATAAAGAAAAGAAGTCTTCGTTACACCGCTGACCGGACTGTTCCAAATTGGGAATGTGTGCGGGTTTGTGTGGGAGACTGAGAGTATATATTTTTCGACGTCGTGGAGATGTGTGTATGTGTGAGTGTGAACGAGGACGTCCCACCACCGAAGGACGAAAAAGTGAACCGAGGGGCGGGACCAGGATGATAGTGTATGGGAGACCAAGTTAGGTCCTCTGGAACTGAGTTCACTGATTCCCACACAGGTTTTAGAAGTCCGTTGTACCGCTGTTCTTTTTTTCAGAGATCTTCCGAAAGGTTTCCGTACATGGAGTTGTTTGTAAATTACTCATGGTTGATATTCGGTCCGGTTCGTGACCCTTATGATGTTATTTATGCCGTACCAGGGACAGGAGTCCCTCAAATGATCGTCTCTCGACTCCTATGTCCATCTGTTGGTCTACTAAAATTATAGTAGACGAGCCTCGGTTTCGTGACCCCTCGGTACGTTCCCGTCTCCTCCCTGTTTATTATTGACGACCACAACACCTCCGTCCCTGCTGGCCATAATTTCTCTTTTTCTTAGATAGAGGAAGTTGGAATTCTCTTAAAATTCTTGAAGAAATAACCCACAAATGATCCTCGGACCTCGACACGATTCCGAAAATATCTTGAATAAAGTTAAGAGTGGTGTTGGGATATTCTATCTCAGAAAGGGGTTAAAATGTTCCACTTCTTTGTGTAAGTCTTTTCAATTTATTAAACCTGTTCCGGTGTCTCGATGATTCTCCGTCTTGTTTCTGGGTCCAGTTTGACTGAGAGTCTAGGTACAAGAAAGGTAAT
Organism: Capra ibex; assembly: GCA_006410555.1. Lineage (NCBI taxonomy): Eukaryota > Metazoa > Chordata > Mammalia > Artiodactyla > Bovidae > Capra > Capra ibex. Next base: position 31,515,477 of record SJYO01040405.1, on the reverse strand, counting down.
GTAAGCTCTTCATCGCATATCCCCTCTATCGTTTACCCTTACTACCGAATCCCATCTCTCTCTGTCTCAGATTTGTAATACTTCAATCATTACTTAGTTACTTCGTTAAAGGTTTCGAAGACGAACACTCGGTTCCCTCCCTTTTCCGACACCATGACTTCCTTTTTTCGATGAGGGAAGTTTAGATTTTTTAAAACTCTTAAATACAGTTAATATGAAGTTGTTTCGACTTTAGCAATTTTTTTTTTTTTTTTGTAAATGACTCGGAGGTGGTACCCGGTCCGTAACATAGACTTCAATCTTACATTTAAATGTCTACTTTTCTAAATATTAATCGGTACGACGACCATTCAACGAAGTCAGCACAGGCTGAGACACGCTAGGGTGTCTGCCATCGGGTGGTCCGAGGGGGTAGGGGCCCTAAGAGGTCCGTTCTTGTGACCTCACCCAACGGTAAAGGAAGAGGTTACGTACTTTCACTTTTCACTTTCACTTTAGCGAGTCAGCACAGACTGAGAAACGCTAGGGTACCTGATGTCGGATAGCCCGAGGAGGTAGGTACCCTAAAAGGTGCGTTCTCATGACCTCACCCCACGGTAACGGAAGAGGATAGATACTGAAATAACCCGAGATTTTAGTGACGCCTATCACTGACGTTAGTACTTTAATCTTCTGCAAACGAAGAACCGTCCTTTCGATCCTGTTTGGATCTGTCACACAACTTTTCGTCTGTGTAATGAGACGGCTGTTTCCAAGCATGGTATTTCTTCCACTTCGGGGTTTCTTAACTACGGAAACTTTACACAACGACCTCTTCTGAGGACTCTCAAGGAACCTGTCGTTCCTCTAGTCTAGTCAGTTAGAATTCCCTTTAGTTGGGACTTGTGAGTGAGCTTCCTGTCTACAACTTTGACTTTGAGGTCATAAACCAGTAGTCTACGCTTGTCGACTGAGTGACCTGTTCAGAGACTACGACCCTTTCTAACTCCCGTCTTCTTCTCCCGTAGACTCCTACTCTTCCGACCTACCGTAGAGGTTACGTTACATGTACTTGAGTGCCGTTTGAAGCCCTCTACCACTCCCTACCCGTACTGACCGTACGACGTTAAGTACCCCAACGTCTCACTCTGTGTTGACCCGTTGACTTGTTGTTGTTGTTGCTGAAATAACTACGACTTAGACACGACCTTATATTAGGGGGCTTTGTTTTGGCAAGAATACCTTTTTACGATGGATAAAATCCTTTCTTCATATTTCGTCTCTATGTGACTACGTGATGATGTCACCTTCTTCGCTACGTGTGTCTTTAGACTTTGAATCCAAACTCCAAATTGAGGTGTGTTTGATCAGTCTCGTCCAGTGAACTTGAAGACGTCACTTTAATTCACTACCATTATGGATACTTTTCACTTTCATTTTTAGCGAGTCAGTGCAGTCTGAGAAACGTGGGGTACCTGATATGTCAGGTACCTTAAGAGGTCCGGTGTTATGACCTCACCCATCGGAAAGGGAAGAGGTCCCCTAGAAGGTTTGGGTCCCTAGGTTGGGTCCAGAGGGTTGTAACGTCCACCTAAGAAATGGTCGACTCGGTGTTCCCTTCGGGTTCTTATAACCTCACCCATCGGATAGGGAAGAGATCGCATAGAAGGACTCGTTCCTTAGCTTGGCCCAGAGGACGTAACGTCCGCCTAAGAAATGGTTGACTCGATACTCCATATTGAGATTAACTCAAATATATTTATTAGTTTCTCTAATAAAACACTTTCGTGACACTCTTTTCGTGGAGTGTTTAGACTACGTCGTATTTTATTGTCATGGATACCATACCTGGATTGTCTTCGTGTTCTATAATTCTTTTCCACCGTTCTTATGTGTCTTCTTGACATGTTTTTACTAGAAGTGCTGGGTCTATTAGTACTACCACACTAGTGAGTGGATATCGGTCTGTAGGACCTTACACTTCAGTTCATCCGGAATCCTTCGTAGTGATGTTTCGATTATCTCCACTACTTTAAAGTCAACTCGATAAAGTTTAGGTTTTTGTACTATGATACTTTCAGGACGTGAGCTATACGGTCGTTTAAACCTTTTGAGTCGTCACCGGTGTCCTGACCTTTTCGAGTCAAAAGTAAGGTTAGGGTTTCTTTCCGTTACGGTTTCTTACGAGTTTGATGACGTGTTGACGTGAGTAGAGTGTACGATCGTTTTATTACAAGTTTTAAGAGGTTCGGTGTGAAATTGTTATGTACTTAGCACTTGAAGGTCTACAAGTTCGACCTAAATCTTTTCCTTCTCCTTTGTCTCTAGTTTAACGGTTGTAGGTAACCTAGTAGTTTTTTCATTCTCTCAAGGTCTTTTTGTAGATAAAGACAAAATAACTGATACGGTTTCGGAAACTGACACACCTGGTGTTGTTTGAGACCTTTTAAGAGTTTCTCTCCCTTATGGTCTGGTAGACTAGACAGAGAACTCTTTAGACATACGTCCAGTCCTTCGATGTCAATCTTCACCTGTACCTTGTTGTCTGACCAAGGTTTATCCTTTTCCTCATGTAGTTCCGATATATAACAGTGGGACGAATAAATTAAATATACGTCTCATGTAGTACTCTTTACGACCTGACCTCCTTTGTGTTGGACCTTAGTTCCAGCGACCCTCTTTATAGTTAGTGGAGTGTATACGTCTACTATGGTGGGAACACCGTCTTTCACTTCTGGATTTCTTGGAGAACTACTTTCGCTTTCTCCTCTCACTTTTTCAACCGAATTTCGAGTTGTAAGTCTTTTGATTCTAGTACCGTAGACCAGGATAGTGAAGTACCGTTTATCTACCCCTTTGTCACCGTCTGAAATAAAAACCCGCGAGGTTTTAGTGACGTCTACCACTGACGACGGTACTTTTATTTTCTGTGAATGAGGAACCTTTTTTTCAATACTGGTTGGATCTGTCGTATAAGTTTTCGTCTCTGTAATGAAACGGTCGTTTCCAGGTAGATCAGTTCCGATACCAAAAAGGTCATCAGTACATACCTCCACTCTGGATCTGATATTTCTTTAGACTCGTGGTTTCTTAACTACGAAAACTTGACACCACAACCTTTTCTGAGAACTCTCAGGGAACCTGACGTTCCTCTAGGTTGGTCAGGTAGGATTTCCTTTAGTCAGGACTTATAAGTAACCTTCCTGATTACGATTTCGACTTAGAGGTTATGAACCGGTGGACTACCCTTCTCGACTGAGTAAATTTTTCTGGGACTACGACCCTTTCTGACTTCCACCCCTCCTCTTCCCCTACTGTCTCCTACTCTACCGACCTACCGTAGTGGTTGAGTTACCTGTACTCAAACTCATTTGAGACCCTCAACCACTATCTGTCCCTCCGGACCCCACGACGTCAGGTACCCCAACGTTTCTCAACCTGTGCTGACTCACTGACTTGACTTGACTAGTGGATCATAGTTCAATTCCTATTACACTCTACAAATTTACAATCTTACCCCTTGATTGATTACGTCTTTGAGAGTCACTTCGCAATTGTTACTAATCATGGTATTTTGTGACTACGTCCTGTAGCCCACCATCTGTATTATCTAAATAGGATGTACAAAGACGTACTTGTAATCTTTCTTTGTTCTTTTAATGTCGAAGGATCGTTGGTCTGTCCATGGAACGACTACCGGGTCTTAACACAACGTATACCTGGGACCTCGATCTGACGGGTTTAAAAACAGGACCAAGGTGGTCAATTCCATAATAGACCAAGTCTAATGCATGAGATACGAAGTCAAAAGAGTAGACATTTTGTTTATTATTATCATATGAAAACTTCATATGATAAAACTTCAGGTATATGAAAACTTCTATGTACCTGTCACAATGGACCGTGAATCATGATTGGCTTCTTCCGTTACCGTTGGGTGAGGTCATGAGAACGGACCTTTTAGGGTACCTACCTCCTCGGACAATCCGACGTCAGGTACCCCAGTGATTCTCAACCTGTGCTGATTCGCTGAAGTGAAAGTGAAAAGTGAAAGTACGTGACCTCTTCCGTTACCGTTGCGTGAGGTCGGAAGAACGGACCTCTTGGGGTCCCTGTCGTTTCGGACCACCCGACGGCAGATACCCAACGTGTCTCAGCCTGTGCTGACTTCGTTGAATCGTCGAATCGTCGTTACAAATATTGTCATTGTAATAGTAAGGTTTCTCGGATCCTAATTTGTCTAAGTATTTCTATTTACATTATCTACTTTCCTCTCTGTCACTGAAAGGTTACTTCATTCGAGAGTTGTTTTACTCATGTTTTAGTCTAGATCTAAGAATAGATCAATGGTAAAGGTCGTTATGTTGGATACTAAAGTTACCAGAACCGATATTGTGTTCCTTTTATTATGGATGGAGACTACAATAACATTCCTAATCTGTTATATATATTGTGTGATGGACCGTGTGTCTTCCACTAGTTATTAATAAAGAATAAAACCGGTGAAATGACCGTATTTTTAAAAGTTTTTGATGAAATTCTTGATATTTTGTGACGGAACTCGGGTCGACTTTTATCTAAAATGTCTTGAAGTAACAAAAGATGAACACATGGATCGCGTAGTAGTGAAGTATGGTGTGTTAAACTCTTGATACAACTCCGTACCTCATAAAGTAATGTTAAAACAAACTCGGAGTTATCTTTTGTCAGACTTTGTCTTATGTCCCGTTCCTAAACCCACGACAAAAAATGAAATAAAGGTTTTTCTAATGAATTTTTAAAGATTTTATAAATAACACCGGATGTCACACCTCCATAGACAATCGGTTAGTTTTTATGTTAAGTATATTTTATAAAAGTTTGAACATACACATAAGGTATGGACATATTTATGAGTAAATATTATGTACAAATTAAATGTAGTAGATTGTAGTTGTAAAATCCTTAGTCACTTGATTTTACCTGACCTTGCCCACTTAAATTAGGTCTACTGGTAATATAGATGATGACACCCGTTCTTAGGGAATCTTCTTTACCTCATTGGTAGTATCAGTTGTTTTCTCAGACTTTACGTCAAGAAGCCCCGTTAGAGTTTTTGTTTTCTTACTAGAGACAGGTAAAGGTGTCATTTGGTAAGTCATAGTGTCATTAGATTCACATACGGGACTGGTCATTACGACTTCTTCGACTTGAATTTGCCAAGATACTTCTGGATATTCTGGAATATCGTAGGTTTTTTCTACAGGAAAAGTAATATCCCCTGATCTTACGTTTTCATCCTTCAGTTCTTTATAGGCCTCATTGTCCGTTTAAACCGGAACCTCATGTCCTACTTTGTCCCGTTTCCGATTATCTCAAAACGGTTCTCTTGTGTGACCAGTATCGTTTGTGGGAGAAGGTTGTTGTGTCCTCTGGTGAGATGTGTACCTGTAGTGGTCTACCAGTTATACCTTTAGCCTAACTAATATAAGAAACGTCGGTTTCTACCTCTTCAAGATATATCAGTCGTTTTTGTTCTGGTCCTCGACTGACACCGAGTCTAGTACTTGATGAATAAGAATTTAACTTCTTTCATCCCTTTTGGTGATCTGGTAAGTTTACTGGACTTAGTTTAGGGAATACTACTATGTCACCTTCCCTGTTTGTCTCACGGACTTCTTGATACCTGCCTCCAAACACTGTAACATGTCTTCCGTCACTAGTTCTGGTAGGGGTTCCTTTTGTTTAGGTTTTTCCGTTTTGTGAATAGACTCCTCCAGAATGTTTATCGACGCTTATCTTGTCTTCACTTTCTGTTTCCTCTTTTCCTTTCTATATGGGTAGACTTACGTCTCAAGGTTTCTTGTCGTTCCTCTCTATTCTTTCGGAAGGAGTCGTTAGTCACGTTTCTTTATCTCCTTTTGTTATCTTACCCTTTCTGATCTGTAGAGAAGTTCTTTTAATCTCGACTCTTTCTTCTTACCTTGACCTCCTTAGTTGGACGGACTGAAGTCCGAGATCATGTTTCGGTGTCAGTAGTTCTGTCATACCATGACCGTGTTTTTGTTTATATCTAGTTACCTTGTTTTGTCTTTCGGGTCTCTATTTAGGTGTGTGGATACCTGTCGAATAGAAACTGTTTCCTCCGTCTTTATATTTTACCTCTTTTCTATTAGAGAAATTGTTCACCACGACCCTTTTGACCAGTTGGTGAACATTTTGTTACTTTGATCTTGTGAAAGATTGTGGTATGTGTTTTTATTTGAGTTTTACCTAATTTCTAGATTTACATTCTGGTCTTTGATATTTTGAGGATCTTCTTTTGTATTCGTTTTGTGAGAGAACTGTATTTAGTGTCGTTCTAGGAGATACTGGGTGGAGGGTCTTATAACCTTTATTTTCGTTTTTATTTGTTTACCCTGGATTATTTTAATTTTCGAAGACGTGTTGTTTCCTTTGATATTCGTTCCACTTTTCTGTCGGAAGTCTTACCCTCTTTTATTATCGTTTACTTCGTTGACTGTTTCTTAATTAGAGTTTTTATATGTTCGTTGAGGACGTCGAGTTAAGGTCTTTTTATTTACTGGGTCAGTTTTTTACCCGGTTTCTTGATTTGTCTGTAAAGAGGTTTCTTCTGTATACCTACCGGTTGTTTGTGTACTTTTCTACGAGTTGTAGTGAATAATAGTCTCTTTACGTTTAGTTTTGGTGTTACTCCATGGTAAAGTACGGTCAGTCTTACCGACACTAGGTTTTCAGATGTTCGTTATTTACGACCTCTCCCACACCTCTTTATCCTTGGGAGAATGTGACAACCACCCTTACGTTTGATCATACCGGTGATACCTCTTGTCACACCGCTAAGGAATTTTTGATGTTTGTCTTGTCGTTAGGGTGAAGACCCGTATGTGTGGCTCCTTTGGTCTTAACTTTCTCTGTACACATGGGGTTACAAGTAGCGTCGTGACAAATATTATCGGTCCTGTACCTTTGTTGGATCTACAGGTAGTCGTCTGCTTACCTATTCTTTCGACACCATGTATATGTGTTACCTTATAATGAGTCGGTAATTTTTCTTATGTAAACTTAGTCAAGATTACTCCACCTACTTTGACCTCGGATAATATGTCTTACTTCATTCGGTCTTTCTTTTTGTAGTTATGTCATATGATTGCGTATATATACCTTAAATCTTTCTACCATTGCTATTGGGACATACACTCTGTCGTTTTCTCTGTGTCTACATATCTTGTCAGAAAACCTGAGACGCCCCCTCCCACCCTACTAAACCCTCTTCCCGTGACTTTGTACATATTATAGTATACATTTTACTTAACGGTCAGGTCCAAACTACGTTCTATGTCCTACGAGCCCCGACCACGTGACCCTACTGGGTCTCCCTACCATACCCCTCCCTCCACCCTCCGCCCAAGTCGTACCCCTTGTACACATGTGGGCACCTCCTAAGTACAACTACATACCGTTTTGGTTATGATATAACATTTCATTAATCGGAGGTTAATTTTATTTATTTAAATATAAGTTTTTTATTTTTTTTTGATAGTATTTCGTTCATATTCTCATACCGGTCAGATCAATTTTCTTCCTACATGTCTCCTTATTATTTAAACGTTATTATTCAGTCCTATAACAGAATTTCATTTATGAATTGAAGATGTCCCTTGGGTCGTCAAAATTCGGTATTTATTGCACTTTACACCGTCAGTTGAAAGTTTCCAAAAAGATTCTCTCTCCCTTTTATTTCTAAGTTTTCCTTTCAATCTCTAATAAGATTTAAACCCTCACTGTATTTGTTGTCGTTTCTGACTTTTCTTTCAGTTAAAAAAAAAATTCAAATTTTCCTTTTTTTACTCCTCTTTTATGTAAAATTGAAGTATTTTACACTTAGTCATTTAAAACTCTTTTATTAAAGTGTGTTACTTTAACCTTTCTATTTTTAAGTTTCTATGGGTTGACACTATACGTTCGTCGTTGTCCTTTTATACAACTGTTCTGCTACCCGTTTTTACGGTCTCGGAGACTGTCTTCTGAATTGGTCCTACCATCTTGAGTTTACGATAATGTGTCGAAGATACCTTCATGGGTGTCTGAAAACGACAAGATCTAAAAGAACCAATTTGTAACAAACTTTAAACATCCGATAACCAACGAAAACATCTCGTCTTTTACTAGGACAAACTTTTTATTTAGAATGAAATTGTTTGTGAATTGTACCTTTTTTTTTTAATCTCTTGTTAATCCCTTGTAAAGTACGTTTCTACCCGAGTTATTTCCTGTCTTTACCAGACCTGGATTGTCTTCGTCTTCTATAATTCTGCACCGTTCTTATGTGTCTTCTTGACATGTTTTTTCTAGAAGTGGTGGGCCTATTAGTGTTACCACACTAGTGAGTGGATCTCGGTCTGTAGGACCTTACACTTCAGTTCATCAGGAATCTTTCGTAGTGATGTTTGTTTCGATCACCTCCACTACCTTAAGGTCAACTCGAGAAAGTTTAGGACTTTCTACTACGACACTTTCACGACGTGAGTTATACGGTCGTTTAACCCTTTTGAGTCGTCACCGGTGTCCTGAGCTTTTCCAGTCAAAAGTAAGGTTAAGGTTTCTTTCCGTTACGGTTTCTTACGAGTTTGATGGCGTGTCAACGTGAGTAGAGTGTGTGATCATTTCATTACGAGTTTTAAGAGGTTCGGTCGGAAGTCGTTATACACTTGGCACTTGAAGGACTACAAGTTCGACCAAAATCTTTTCCGTCTCCTTGGTCTCTAGTTTAACGGTTATAGACGTACCTTTTTCGTTCTCTCAAGGTCTTTTTGTAGATAAAGACGAAATAACTGATACGGTTTCGGAAACTGATACACCTAGTGTCATTTGACACCTTCTAAGACTCTCTCTACCCTTATGGTCTGGTAGACTGGACGGAAAACTCTTTAGACATACGTCCAGTCCTTCGTTGTCAATCTTGACCTGTACCTTGTTGTCTGACCAAGGTTTATCCTTTTCCTCATGCAGTTCCGACATATAACAGTGGGACGAGTAAATTGAAGATACTCCTCATGTAGTACTCTTTGCGACCCGACCTTCTTCGTGTTCGACCTTAGTTCCAACGACCCTCTTTATAGTTATTGGAGTCTATACGTCTACTGTGGTGGGAACACCGTCTTTCACTTCTGGATTTTTCGGAGAACTACTTTCACTTTCTCTTCTCACTTTTTCAACCAAACTCCAAGTTGTGACTCTTTTGATTCTAGTACCGTAGGTCAGGGTAGTGAAGTACCGTTTATCTACGCCTCTGTTACCTTTGGCACTATCTGAAATATAAGAACCCCAGGTTTTAGTGACGTCTACCACTGACGTCGGTGCTTTAATTTTGTGTGAGGAACCTTCTTTTCAATGTTGGTTGTATCAGTCGTATAATTTTTCGTCTCTGTAATGAAACGGTCGTTTCCAGGTAGATCAGTTCCGATACCAAAAAGGTCATCAATATATACCTACACTCTCGACCTGATATTTCTTGCGACTCGTGGCTTCTTAACTACGAAAACTTGACACCACAACCTCTTCTGAGAACTCCCAGAGAACCTCACATTCCTCTAGTTTGTTCAGGTAGAATTTCCTTTAGTCAGGACTTATAAGTGACCTACCTGACTACGATTTCGACTTTGAGGTTATGAAACCGGTGGACTAAGCTCTTGCCTGAGTAAACTTTTCTGGGGCTACGACCCCTTCTGACTTCCGTCCTCCTCTTCCCCTGATGTCTCCTACTCTGTCAACCTACCGTAGTGACTGAGTTACCTGCACTCAAACTCATTTGAGGTCCTCAACCGCTACCTGTCCCTCCGGACCGGACGACGTCAGGTACCCCAGTGTTTCTCAACCTCTACTGACTCGCTGACTTGATTGACTTCACTTGTAGTAGATTTACACTTTTTGTTAAAAAAAGACAACTATAAAAGGCATATGTTGACTTAGTGTGGTTCGTTCTCTTTTGATGGGTCATAATTAAGGTTAATTTGTCTACAAGTTCTTTCGTAGGGATCTCAGTCTTAAGAGAGGCTCATCAACGTTGACACGTAGGGGAAGACCTTTTCTTCATGTCTGAATAGTTTTTGACGGTTATTCTTTTTCAAACTTCGAGTTTAATATGATAATGATCTAAAATGAGGGTAAGTACTATTTTATAATTTTTGTATCAAATCATACTCTGTACAATAAATGGTTTTTATTTTTAACAAATGATGAGATTTATGTGAAAAATTGTGTAGAGTACGGGAGAGGTAAAGGTGCTACCCTCAAATTTACATGATTGTTCTGTTTGTCTCCAGGTTCTGACCGTAGACAAAAAGGATAAAAGTTTATCTTTTTCTACACCGTCTGTCTCTGAAAGGGGGATCCGACTCTTCCTATCCACGATCTCCTCGGTCGTCCCGTCCAGTTTCCGAAGACCGTATTGTCTCCTACCCGCTGTTGTGACTCAGTAGTGGTCACATCTTCGGAACACGGGTCCGAAAGACTGGTGCTCTTACCCGGAGACCGAAAGTATCACTTCCTCTTTTATTTTGGTGTTAACTTTGGATCTTTCTTGTATAGTTTCGGGGCGTTGGAATCCGGGTCTCCGAGCGACGTGACGTGCAGGAGATTCCGTCGGGTCTGGAACCACCAGAGGGCGGAAGGAAGCCCACGTCTTTGAGACCCGCGACTCGCCCACTCGCCACCTGTTTCCGCGCCCCTTTCGTCACCCGGCTCCGTCCCCTTCTACGTCCCGTCCCTGATCCCCACCCCGGTCCTGACGTCTGCGACACGAGGGAGTCGACCAAGTGACCTCCCTGGCCGAAACCCCTAGACCTCTTCCGTCTCGGCCGCCCGGCGAGCTACGTGCACCCCCGCCAAGCCCCCGTGAAAGGTGATCGCTCTGAGGCTGGGCCGGGATTTCGCCTCCTCCGGCGTCTCCCCCGGCGATCGGCGGTTACCATTGCGGAGAGCGGCGTGAAAGGCGGGGGTTGGTCGGGGGCTCGAGGGAGCCGAGCAGTGAGTGGAGATCCGGCGTTACCGGGAGCGAAGCGGGGGCAGTGGACGTCTCGGGACGTGGTGGGTGCGGTACTTCGCCGGCGCTGGTCTGGGAGTTTGGGTTGGCGACCCCATGATCGCGGCGCCCCGCCCCTTGCGCCTCTAACTGCGGCGGACCGGTTAGCGTCCGGTCGCGGCGTTGCCGCGTCGGTTACTTGCTGCTCGAGGAAAGCCCGACGTCCCTCGCCCACGACGCTTCTCGCCGATGAGCCGGATCGCAAAGAAGGGGCGGGGGGAGCTTAAGAAAGAGTCCGGACAGCGTCACGTCGCAGGGGTGGGAGGGTCGCAGGACAGAGAATCGTTGGTCTACGGGAGATCTCGGTCTTGAAGTGAGTCTTACTAGCAGAGACTCAGGTCTTCTTTCCCACTTTACCCCCCTCTTTCTTGAGTATGTCTTACTTCAACAACCACCGAAACTATATGGGCGAATCCAGTCCATCTTATCCTTTTAGCATACTAGACTCCTACGTTCTTTATAGAACCCACGTCGCACCAGAAGTAGTCCTTCGCAGAGAACTTTTTACATTTATCGAAACCCAATGAGGAACTCCAAAACATGTAATTATCCAAGTCCTTCCTGGAATGAAACCACTGATGATGACCCTTGGATCAGTCTACACATTCCGGGTTAGAACACCCCATTTACGATGTACAGTCATAGAAAAGAGAAAATTTTAAATTAAATCAACTAAATGTTACAACAATCGAAGATGACATGTCGTTTTGTTAAATCAATGTAAAAAAGGTATAATAAAAGGTAATATCAAATAATGTTCTACAACTTATATCAAAGGATACGATACGTCCTGAAACAACAAATAGGTAAAGTATATGTTATCAAACGTAGACGATTAGGGTTTGAGTTAGATCGAGAGGAGGTGGGAGAAGGTGGGAACCGTTGGTGTCTAGACAAGACTCTGACAAAGTAACTATTCAAGTAAATGTCATAAAAAAAAGTCTAAGGTGTATATTCACTATGGTATATCACAAACAGAAAGAGAGAGGTTGAATGAAGTAAATCTAACTATTAGAGATCCAGGTAGGTACAACGACGTATACCGTAATAAAGTAAGAAAAATACCGATCATAAGGTAGTGTGTGTGTGTGTGTGTGTGTGTGTGTGTGTGTGTGTGTGTGGTGTAGAGATAAGTAAGTATACAACTCCCTGTCCAATAAAGGTACAGAACAGATAACATTTGTCGCGACGATACTTGTATTTTCTTCGGTAAACCCGGATTCGGTAAAGTATTAGGTGCGGACCGACGTTACAAACGGGAATTTGTCCAGAGTCATTAATTACTAGAATTCCCTTGTTTCCCTTTCGTCTTTATCTCTTTTCCGTCAGTTCGTTACCACGTCACCATTTCGTTAAAATCAAGGAGGAGTTCCCTATATATATTATTTTAATATAGAAACTCAAGACGTCCTTAATTCCGGGGGTAAGTCCACTTCCTACCTTACTACTACAACTGGGCGGACTGAAGTTAGTTTATTCTGAGCTTGAGACAACTGGAAACGGGGTTAAAATACGACTTAAGAGAGACGAGTTTGGGGAAGTACTTATACGTATATAGGAATCGAATTTTAAATGGATAAACGACAAGTCCCTCTGTAGCGAAACTATTTCTAGGGCACAAGAGGAATAACGTTGGGTTAAAAGATCATTGTGAAAGTGTGTTCGACTTTGAGTCAATATTACCACTACTCGGTCGAATTTGATACTTCTGTTCTTGGGTGTGTCCTGACTGACGTCTCGTCATTGTCTTTCTTGGACCCAAAACTACAAATGGAACACTTCGTTTCGACGGATTATCTGGGATCTGACGGACGGATGGAGACCTGACAATGTACTCCTTTTACAAACAGAACGAAATCGATGACATAAAATAAAAAAGCACACACAGATAAACAATGTCTTCGAATCACATAAGGGATTTTCTATTCCGAGGACTTTCATCACGTGACGTTATTGTTTCTAGATTCTATGTATCCTGTGACCACCCATCTTTGTCTAACGTCCGACCACTTAAAAGGGTTTCCATAAAAGTGGGTGTGATTGAAATTTCTGACTAATAGTTCGGGTACCGAGACTCCCTTCACCAAATCTTTTCTAGTCTTACACTCAAACAACAACAGACGGTGAGGAACCAAAATCATTCAAAACTGGTTTTCTTTACTTCAGTCAATTCTTACTTGGTTAACGTTCGTCTGTCTTATCTCGAGATGATGACCTGAGGTAGGTATTGGTGAGGACGACGACTAGGTGTATGATAGCAGGAAGAGACTCCCTAGTTGAATTTATGAATAATTATTGTAGACTTCAAAAAGGATGAACGGACAGAAAAGATCTTGTTATATGTAGATGTCTTACCGTCTCGATCTTTCCTAGGAACTCTCTTGAAGAAGTTAGAACGGTAAAATTCTAGTTTGTCTCTTTCAAATTCACTGAACAGGTTTCAGTTTATCGGTGGAGTAAGCCAAGTGGTCAGAAACGGGTTCCTTCTTAGAACCCGTAACACGTCTACAAAGCAGGACTCGGGAAAATACACCTTATCCATCAGAGTGAACTTCTGAAACTAGGTGAAGGATAGGAAGAGGTCAGATTTGGAAAACACAAGTATTCTATCGATAGGGAGATAATCAAAATCATGTCTGATTTAACTAGATCCTCGAAGGATCCATCGTCTCATCATTTCTTAGGTGAACGGTTACGTCCTCTAAACTCTGTGTCCAAGTTAGGGACCCAACCCTTCTAGGGAACCTCATCCCTCATCGTTGGGTGAGGTCATAAGAGTGGACCATTTAAGGTACCTGTCTCATCGGACTACCCGATGTCAGGTACCCCAAGTGTTTCTCAGACTAAACTAACTCGTGCATGTGTGTCCAACGAAATTGTTTCTCTAGGTTTTATGTTTCTCTGGGTTTTATGTCAGTGGCTTTGTCCGGAGACTTTACCGACGTCTACTGAGTAAGAATGAACGTGTCGGGTGTCTCCCTTACCCTCTGTCCTATTTCTTACGTACGGGTCATGACAATTTCCGTCCTAGGCCTTCAGTGAACGTACTGAAGGTGAAGATAGGGTCACCGATGTTACATTGGTGTTTCCTCCTCCGATCTTTTCCATCTTTGGTACACTAGTCGATGTACCGGTTGATTTTCCACGCTCAAGATAAAAACTTAATGTCCTCTCATTTGTGACCCCCGTCCTCCTCTTCCCCTGCTGTCTCCTACTCTACCGACCTACCGTAGTGACTGAACTACCTGTACTCAGACTCACTTGAGGCCCTCAACCATTACCTGTCCTTCCGGACAGTACGACACTAAGTACCCCAGCGTTTCTCAGTCTGTACTGGCACACTGACTTGACTCGACTTGACTTGACTTTGTGACCACCGGTCACTGGTCGGAGATGGGGTGTCGGACCAAAGATCCTAATATAGTATGAGTCTGAAGATAATGAGTGAAGTGATCTTAGTAAAAAAATTAGAAAAAAAAAAAAAAAAAACACGATGTGTTGAACGTCCCTAGAATTAAGGACTGGTCCCTAGTTTGGAGACACGGAGGACGTCACCTTCGTGACTCAAGAGTGGTGACCTAGTGGTCCCTTAAGGGACTTTATAAAAATTGATGTCACTTTATACTTGACTTTTCCCTGAAGTAGTCGTGACGTTTTTTGTATTGTACCTTTTTGCAAATACCTATCTTCCGTTATTTTTACGTTTATGGAAAGTCTGAAGTCGATGGTAGTTTATAATGACCTCTTATATTAAATTTTAATTTGTCCCTACAGGGATCACCAGGTCACCAATTCTTAGGAGGGATATTACGTCCGCTACACCCGAACTAGGGACCATCTCCTTGATCCTTGGGTGTACGACATCCCGTTGATTCGGGTTTCCGGTGTTACTTCTAGGGTGTAACGTGTTGATTCTGGGCTACGTCGGTTTAATATAAAAAAAATTTTTTCTTGATGAGAATTTTTTAATTTGTATTGAGATCCTCTTCCTTTACCGTATTGAAATACTGTTCCGTTTCCCAACTTATTTTGTTATTTTTGTTTTGATTATGTCATTTCACTTTCAATAGGTATTTTCGTACAAAGGAAGTAGACGAAATTCCAGACTTTCTTTTTCCCACACAACCCCCGGTATAAATGAAGGGGTTTTACAGGGTATAGGGTCGTATCTCGAAAAAATTTTTTTTGATGGTACTTCATCTCCAGGGACAAGTGTTATTGCTGAATTTAACTACAGTTTACGAGTCGGACGTTCGGGAGGTAGACACATGTATTTGTATGTATCAGGTGTGTATGTACGATTCGCACCCGTCGAGTCACGAGTTGTAACAGTTTTAGAACTGACGAATGAGGACTTGTCATTGAAAAGGTGAACAGGGAGTCATAGACACGATCATTGTCCATCTCTATTAAAGGGGGAGAAGATTACCCAATTCTTAGGTGGACGGTTACGTCCTCTGGACCCAGTCCTTCTAGGGGACCTCTTCCCTTACCGATGGGTGAGGTCGTAAGAACGGACCTCTTAAGGTACCTGTCTCCTCGGACTAGTCGATGTCGGGTACCCCAACGTCTCTACCTGTACTGAGTCATTGATGGTGAAGGTCAAAAAAGGTATCTTTAGAGACAAGGATATCCCGTGGTAAAATGGACTAGGGGATCGTCTAGGAATCCGGAATTTCTATCGAGGACGAAGTTTTGACGTAAAACTATTGTAACAATAATTCTTCATGAATTATTGTTACAATTAAATTTTCATGAATTATTGTTACAATAGTTTTACGTCACAATTGTTACAATTCTTCATGAATTATTGTTACAATTAATTTTTCATGAATTATTGTTACAATATTTTTACGTCACAATTGTTACAATTCTTCATGAATTATTGTTACAATAGTTTTACGTCAAAACTTCGTCCCCGATAGAAATTCCGGATTCCTAGACGATCCTTTAGTCCATTTTACCACGGGATATCCTTATCTCTAAACCTCTTCCGTTACCGTGGGGTGAGGTCATGAGAACGGACCTTTTAGGGTACCCGCCTCCTCGGACCATCCGACGTCAGGTGCACCAGGGCTTCTCAGCCTGTGCTGACTCGCTGAAGTGAAAGTGAAAAGTGAAAGGACGTAACCTCTTCCTTTACCGTTGGGTGAGGTCACAAGAACGGACCTCTTGGGGTCCCTGCCCCCTCGGACCACCCGACGGCAGATACCCCAGCGTGTCTCAGACTGTGCTGACTTCGCTGAATCGTCGTCTTCGTCGTTCCTCATAGATAGTGAAATCGGTCTCTGGAATAATATACGGTCCATGAAACGAATTACGTCTTATAGGAAACCTGGAGAGTCGTCGATTTATCTATAATAAAACTTGAATGATAATGACTCGAAGTCTAACTTTTCACGTAATTGGTAAGTATGATTCTTTAATTAAAAACGACCGAAATTTTTTCAACAAGAAAATGTATGTTTACCTTTTACTCATTTCCTAATTTACAAATTAGGAATTATGTTACCAATTCTTCACCCAAAAAGGTTAGGTAAACTCAAGTCAACGGAATAGTATATCCCTACTTGTTACAAGATTCTTAAAGTCTCATAACGGTATCTGATGTTTTTTTATGTAATTTGAAGTGATAATTTCTCCATAGACTAAAAAGGAAATTAATCAGTCTTCCGTAAATTCTTAGAAGGATGTAGAATTTAAGAGGTCTACAAACGAAAATTTTTAATAAAAATAAAGACTGACGGGACCCAGAAGTCACGAAGAGTCCGAAAAGAGACCAACGGCACTAGTCCCTGATGAGAGATCAACGTCACGTACCCGAAGAGTGACGTAACCGAAGAGCACACCCCCTGGTGCCCGAGATCCCATGTGTCCAAGTCATCAACACAGAAGAGCCGAGATTTAACTCGAATCAACGAGGCGTCGTGCACTCTAGAAGGACCTAATCCCTAGTTTGGACACAGAGGATATGACCGTTCGTCTAAGAAATGGTGGCTCGGTGGTCCTTACGGGGACTTACAAACAGAATTAAATTCCTAGACACTACTAGACGTCGTGTACTCTTTTTACTCTGTTTTATATGTACGAACGACCAAAATAATTCAAATGTTATCTTTAATACGAAACAAATGAAAGGTCATAATTATAGAAAAGAAGTAAGAACAAAGAGGAGTCCAAGGTGACCTCTATTACTCACAGGGTCAATTAAAGTTACATTTCTAAGTAAAAATATCATTTTATAATCAAAATACTTTTTCAGAGTTTCTTTTGTTTTTGTATCTATATAGACTATAAAGTGTTACATTGTAAACCTTATTGACAGATATTCTCAGACCTTTAACATCTCCCGAAGATGAAAACCGTGATACCACCCGATGTGTACTCTGAAAGAACAAGTTGTTCTGTCTAAGACCGAGTCTGTGTACGTACTTTCGTCATGACTAGAGTATACTTCATCCCCCCCCCCGTTTTAGTTAGTTTTACCCGTCCTTTCAGGTCCGTCTTCGCTCCCGATACTCGCGGGGACGGGTCTCTTTGAATCGACACTCCTAAGACTCGAAACCCGAGTCTTCATCTCATTCCCACTCCCCTTTACTTGATGAGAGTGAGTTCTAGAAGTTCTTTCCCGACTTTACCGGGGGTTTATTACTACGGAGATATGGTCGTCGTCGTCTTCACTTAAGAAATGTTATTTCGGAACTGGTCTAAACCGGACGTCTTAAATGTCTAATTGTTTCTTACTTAATTATTTCCACTGGTATTTACACTTCTCCGGTCTATGATACGTACTCTCAGTCATGTTTGTTGTTCGTAAAATTGAAGCTTCCTGACGTCCTAGACCTCAAGAACAACTGTAATTGTATCGTATGAACTTGTACGTTTATGATGTATGTACGTTTTAATTGGTCTAACGTCGTTTTTCTGACTCCACTTTTTATACTTTCTGTTTCTATACTTCCCATCCTACTCCTGATTTGTATACAGATTATACTTAAGATGTCTGCTGTCTTCTACTAACATTTTAAAGGTCTTAACTAATTTCTACGTAGGTTTCTAGGTGTCTAGGATTTTAGTTTACATACGACTTATGTTATGTATTTTACTTCAACGACCCCCGTTAATGTCATAGTTAAGATTAATACGGTAGATTTTTCACATACGATAGACTTGCTAACCTCAGAAAAGAGACACCACATAAAAGGTTGACTTCGAATTATTTCGACCGAAATTTGATTCTAAAGGAGTTCATACGATCCAATACTTACATAATAAACACAAATTTTTAGTTGGTTTAAATTTGATGTGTTTTAAATTTATTATTTCCCGTATATCAAACTACAAAGATACATAAATTTAGAAATAATGATAATCATCATATTTCTTGTTTTGTAACTACTTGATATTTATAGATCCCTGACGATCATCAATACTTAAATTCGGTAATTAAATGGAACTTGACTAAAACAACAAATGATAATTGCAATGACAATTAAAGTATTGTCAGTGAATACGAGAAAAGTCTCACTTTGAAAAACGGTAATTACTCTCATAATCCTTGTCCGTTAATGATGATGTTAAATAGGTGAGAAAGTTATATTAACTCACGGATTTAAACGGTCCATGACAAAAGTTCATACCCCTACGTCCTCCTATACATTATACACGACGTTTCCTTTTTTTTTTTTCGTCCTCCTATTCCTTTACGTCTCCCTCTGTCTTTGCCAACGTCCAATTTTGTCCACTATACCTACCCGAGTGACTCTTCTACTGAAAACCCGTTATTGGTCTTTCCACGTCTCCCGGGACTCCTATAGGTCCTCTTTTTACGAGGTCTGTACTCTTTTTGTTACAAGTTTCGAGGATACCCTTCGTACGGAGTTCATGACTTTATTGATGTTCACACCGGTTACACTGAGAACACTCCCTTCACTTCACTTCAACGAGTCAACACAGACTGAGAAACGTTGGGGTACTTGACATCGGATGGTCCGAGGAGTCAGGTGCCTTAAAAGGTCCGTTCTTATGACCTCACGTAACGGTAAAGGAAGAGGTCCCCTAGAAGGGTTGGGTCCTTAGCTTGGGACCACAAGACGTAACATCCGTCTGCGAAATGGTAGACTCGGTGGTGCCTTCGAGAACCCTCCCTTCGTCTTCCGTTTCTGATCTCCCAGTCTATCGAATTATGGCACACCTGGTTATATTCCTGAAGACTCAAAAATGACTCAGTTTATACTTTTGTAACTTCCCAAAAGTCGTCTCCTCACATTACTAATTCTAAAAAAAAATTTTTTCCTAGTGAGACCAGGTGAGAACTGTTGTCTGATATCTAGACCACTCCATTTCCGTCCTCGTCTCGGTTTTCCGATAGTGTTATTAGATCCGTTCGCTACTACGCCGAATCTGGTCTCTCGTCCGTCACCTCCTACCTCATGGACTTACGTTTTAGATAAAATTTCAATTTTACTTACCCAAAAGGACTGCTATACCCCATGCTTGCTTTTTCTCTTTGTATCCTAAGGTTTTAAAAACCGGATTTGTTTTTCCGTCTCAACAGTAAATGACTGTGTCTTACCTCCTCTTTATCCAAAACTTTCTTTTTAGTCCTAAAAATTCGTACGATTTGGATTCTACGGATCTTCTATGGTTCACCTCTATCACTTCACCGTCCATCTATGTACTAAAACCTTAAGTCTATTTTCTTCTCTATGTTTGAGATCTTAGTTTTGTATACCGTAGTATCTAGTGATCTGACCGATTGACCAATTCGAGTAGTCCCTTCACTCATTCAAATGTTATCACCAGGTTCCAGATTTGAGACTCCGGCAAGTTATAAATCTCCATCCCCTATACTTCTCTATTGTCGTTACTTCTGACTTTTTCTTCTCTAATTACTATAACGTCCCTTTCGTCTTCTCATACCACAGGACCTTCGGTTCCCCCTTTTTTTTTTTTCTAAAAGTTCGTCCTCCTTCATTAGTTGACACGGGGACATTTAGTCCATCTTGTTTCTGTGTCTTGACCAGTGACCTTTCGTCACATTACCAGTGATCACTGGAGTTCTTCTCAACGAAACTACCCCCCCCCCACCACCCTTTTTGGAGAATTACTTAACTCAAGTTGTGTCTTGTCCCCCTCCCTTCACCCCACCTGTCGTGATACCTATTCAGAGAGTTCCCACATATGTTGTACTAATCTCTTTTGATCAAACAAAAGATCAATTTATGTTCTCTAATTGATAAGTGGAATAAGAGAAAAGGGAAGTTTTAGAGGGGGTTTTGCTGTTATTTTCTTAGTCTCCATAATTTGGTTCAGTTTCGTATTTTCTCTTCTGTTGTTACTCTGAAAGTCTTCGTCATTTTTTCGTTTACTTACACTCCATTGACTGAATTGTCTCCACTACTTTAATATGGACTCTGACCCTAAACGACCGCTGCCTTACTTTGTGATTGTGACGTCTCACCAAACTTAGAAACATAAAATTGTGAACGAAGAATGTCGACGAAATAAAATATAGGGAACGTGTTGAATGTCCCGTACAACGGTTCGCGATGCTAAGTCTCTGATATGTCACGCGTCCGCGTCCCGCTCTATCGGAAATGGAACCGAATAAATGACGTCGGTTCTGAAACAAAACCCCTTGAAGGAATAGTTGAATCTTAGGCAAAACAGGGACCCAGACAAGGAAAACTCCTTAGTCTCTTTGTAGGAACACAGTCTCTTTGTAGGAACACACGTTCTTTACAAGAAAAGGGTGCCCTTGTTTGTCTCCTAAGAATCGACTTGTAGAGCAAACGTTCTTACAAGTCGAGACCAACTCTCAGAGCAAACGTTCGTGAAGAGTTGGAAGGAATATGGATCAAGGGATGTGATCCGTCTTGTAGAGCAAGCGTTCTTACAAGTCGGGACCAACTCTCAGAGCAAACGTTCGTGAAGAGTTGGAAGGAATATGGAAAAAGGGATGTCCCTAAGACTGTCGACAAATGTGACGTCTTGAGAACTTTCCGGGTCGTGCTTTCGTAATCCGTGGTGTTGAACATCGGTCCGTGTCATGTGTCTTTGCTCCGTTTATTCGTTCCGTCACCGTTATGGCCCTTTTGGTCTTTCAGTATGTACTTTACTGGTTGTCCCTTCTTTCTTTGTTATAAATGTGCCAGTGTTATTACGTTTGTAAAAGTCACTGAACTGATTTTTAATCTCACGTTCCTCTAGTTTTTCTCTAGTTCGGTCAGTTAGGATTTCCTTTGGTCAGGACTTATAAGTGACCTTCCTGACTGTGACTTCGACTTCGAAGTTATGAAACCAGTGGATTACTCTTGACTGAGTGACCTTTTCTGGGACTACGACCCTTTCTGACTTCCGTCCTCCTCTTCCCCTGCTCTCTCTTACGCTACCAACCTACCGTAGTGGCTGAACTACCTGTACTCGTTCGAGGTCCTCAACCACTACCTGTCCCTTGGGATCGCACGATGTAAGGTGTCCCAACGTTTCTCAGCCTGTTCTGACTCGCTGACTTACCTTAACTGATTTTTAATTTTATTATAATCCTTCTCCCCACTCTCCTTCTCACCCTATCATCATTTCCGTCAGTTTAGGAGGTACCTCCCACCCTTCCTCTCCCATTATACATTGGAGATTGTAACCATTCAGTTTTATCGTTCCACTCGTGTAATGAATGTTCATTCTTCCATTTTTGTTATCATACCTCAATTTGTGTTGACTAAGACCCTAGACCTGAAACCTCACTCCGTTCAGTGAGTGACGAGAATAAAGGAATACACAAAAATTTTGGTCCACTAATATGATTAAACTACTAATTTGTGTATTTACCTATTTTACATATGTCCTTTATTTGTCGTTGGAGTCTGCTCAATAAACAAGTTAATCGTTTATAAGTTTTACTTTTTAATTGACCCTACTTGTGAGATTCTATAGTTGCACCCACTTCTCCTCGTCTCTCTGTTGTCCATTTCACATACCCACCCCCCTCCTCCCTCTTACTGACAGTTATGAAGACACAATGACATCCTGAGGTTACAACTATTGAAATTTATGACCATCTCTTTCTATTAGTATTTATACCAATCTTTATTGGTGTTACTCTTATTTTTATCTTACATATCGTAAGTTTGGACGTCTTCTTTTAGACTAGATAATTTTTCGTTTTTGTTTTTGTCTTTCGTACGATTCATGTTTTGAATATTCCATCGTTTTTATGTATTTTATTGACTGTTTTGGTGCTCTTATATAGTTGTTGACCTCTAAAAATGTACATAAAGAGAATCTTTGTCGTTTCTCTGGAGGGGGTTCGTTTATATTTAAATTTTATGTGTAAGTGAAAGTTGTGTCACAAGTTAAATGGTGTTAAGGGATGAGAGACGAAAGTGTATCGTCACAAAGAGATATTGTGACCACGGAGAAAGAGGAAGGGAGAGAGAATGGTCGTCGAAGAATCCACTCCTCACTAAGTCGACTTACCACTCAAACCTTCCTCTTTGGTATGTGTACGTCGAAAGGTGAGAGAGTAACCTCGACGGATGGATAGATTTCAACTTCTCGAAAGACCAGACAAAGAGACTGGTAAGACATTCAAACCACCCAGTGAGACGGACTCTGACCTATCTTACAAATTTAGTCCCTTTATAATCGTTTAGGATACACTACGGGGGACTTAACCGAAATAGTGTTTCAAGTGACTGTTGTTTGGGACGGACAGACGAGTTTCGGAAGTTAGTCGACAAGTCGGAGAATAAGAATTTGTATTCGTCTGTTGGTTCCAAGTCGTCTTTGGACTCTCTTTTAGAAATAACACTAACTCTATTTTGTATTTATCTGTGTGTCATTATGTCCCCCCTTTTCTGATGCATCGTTTTATCTTTGGACTTTTGTTTCATTGGATGTTAGTAATTATAGGAGTCTACCTAGGATGTTCGAAGACCTCCCCTTTTGTTTGTTTTTTGTTTTATCCCGTGTATATTTCCTTGTTCTTAGTTTTGTCGAAGTTCGGAAGAGTCACCAGTGTCACCTTCGACCTCTGTTGTCTCTTTAGGGAAGTTTAAAATTTGCCTTTTGTTGTCGGTCGAACCTTAAAATATAGTATGATAATAAATTTGGCTCTCGTCTTAATTTCTGTTAAAGGTCTGTAAGTTCCTGGGTATGAAGTAGAGGGTATCTCGGAAAGAGTCCTTCGACGATTTACACGAAATGTAGTTTCTCTCATTTGGTTCTTTCTGTATTCTCATCCCATATATTTATCTTTCTAGTATCCTGAGAAGTCCTTTTATTTTTGTTTTAGGTTCTATTGACATGGTCCGTCTCTCTCACCGGTCAAGTCTAAACACGTCTCACTGAATTATGAAGTTGTATTACGAAAGAATGCACCATGGTATAAAATTTTTTATAGAGTGTTACGGACCCACTCGGACTGGATTCAACCGAACGACTACCAGATCGAGAAAGGAAGACGAGGGACCTAGAAAGTTCTTGTGTGTTTACAAGACGAAACTGGATGAAGACTCACGACTTCCTATCGGTGGTTTTCGAATTTTCACCTTTTCGGATTCGTCGGGTTAGGAGGACTATCACAATGTCCGTCCATAGATCAAGATCCATGACCGTGTAGAAAGTTTTATAACCCACCCGGTCTTTCAACCAAGCCCAAAAAGACATGATAACATACCTTTTTAGTTTACTAGAAAGGGTGGTTGGGTCATGTATTTTACACCTATTGGGATCCAAAGGGTCATAATCGAGTTACTGAAAGAGGTCTTTTCCGAAAACATTTCATAGTCTCTTTTACTCCGGTCTGGTATTGGGTCTCGGGTAAAAGTCGAATATAAGAAGATCCTGTGGAGTAGTTTATCACCGTTAAGACGGAAGACTTGTGTCAATATAAAGACGTATTATGAGGTGAAAAGTAGAAGATATGAGTAAATAGCCTCTTCCGTTACCGTGGGGTGAGGTCAAGAGAACGGACCTTTTAGGGTACCTACCACCTCGGACCTTCCGACGTCCGGTACCCCAGCGACTCCCAGCCTGTGTTGACTCTCTGAAGTGAAAGTGAAAAGTGAAAGTACGTAACCTCTTCCTTTACCGTTGGGTGAGGTCACAAGAACGGACCTCTTAGGGTCTCTGTCCCCTCGGACCACCCGATGACAGATACCCCAACGTGTCTCAGCCTGTACTGACTTCACTGAATCGTCGTCGTCGTCGTATGAGTAAATACCCGAAGGGAATATCGAGTCAGTCATTTATTAGAGGAACGTCACGTCCTCTGTCCCAAACTAAAGACCCGACCCTTCTATGGGACCTCTTCCTTCACCGTTGGGTGAGATTATAAGAACGGGACCTCTTAGGGTACCTGTCTCCTCGGACCATCCAAGGGTCCGGTGCCTCAGTGTTCTCAGCCTGTGTTGAATCGTTGATTTGGTGGTATGAGTAAATGTACACATAAAAACTATTTAGTAAAGTAATTTTTATTGTAACTCATCCTTACGTTCTTATCGAGTTATAATCTTTAGTTGCAATAAGAGATATAATGATATTGATTTCCACTTTTGTTTTTTTGTGGACTTTTTTCCGTATATATTTTATAGTTATTTGCCCTTGAAGAAAACTTTTTCTGATTGATCGTATTTTGATGTCGTTTGTATCGTAAATTGTCTCGTTCAAATCTTAGACTTTATCTTTAAACTATTTTTTACAGACGATGGTGTCGAGACAGTTTATCTCTGACCGTTGGACCGGTTTTGTCAGTTTTACTTTCTTTCCATATTCCGGAAAGTCCTTCTTTATTTTAAGTAATGAACATAAAGTGTCTGTTGGTTTCTCTTAGTGATTGAAATCTTGATTTTTCGTAAGTAGTTTCGATGTTTATGTTCTAGTTGTATGGGACTAAACTGGAATATTTTTACAATTAAGATTTCATTAGACGTTTAAGTTAAAGTTATTTTTAAAGTCGTCGAACAAAAACCCTTGAACTGATTTTCCTATGATTTTTTTATTTTTAACTGTTTTCAATTAAGATAGTTTCATCTTGTTTTTCTAAGTCGATAAATCTGTATAATGTTTCAATATAATTCTGTTACAATTTGACCCTTTCCTTGACTGTAGTTATTTGTCTTGTCTCTCGGGGTTCAAAGTACAAATACTGTTTAACCATACATCACTTTACCCACTTTTTACCTAAATTGTCTACCACAATCTTGTTGGAATGTTAAGATGAGAAGTACGGGTCGTCTATAAGTATGAGTGTTCTGAGTTTTCTTATATTAAACCATGATTCCAGTGAATCGAACGGTCTTTCCCGTGTCGTGTCATTTGGACCGTAGGTGGAATCCGTTCGGCGTATACGGTGTCTTTGGTGATACCACATTCTTAGGGACTCCCACCCAAGGAGCGTTCGAACCAATGGTCAAGATAGAATGAGTCTTTACAGTTTCGGACACGAAAAACGTTGGTTTATATACGACGACCTATTTGTCGTCCGTAAGGAATATATAGAATTGGGTGTTAAAGTTCCTTTATCACGATTGTTTCATTTAGGTTCTATTAAAAGGAGATCTCTCTCTCTTTTCGCCAAAATAATTATTGGGAAAATTACTAATCGACCTCTTATTCAACTTAAGTATAGAGTATGATATAGGTTATCAAAACCTAGGGTCTCGGGTACTCGGTCCGACTGTAGACGAGAACTCTATATAATATAATGTAAGAAACTAATATAAGAAGTGTCGGTTTCTACCTCTTCGAGATATGTCAGTCGTTTTTGTTCTGGTCCTCGACTGACGCCGAGTCTAGTACTTGAGCAATAACGGTTTAAGTCTGAATTTAACTTTTTTCATCCCTTTTGGTGATCTGGTAAGTCCATACTGGATTTAGTTTAGGGAATGCTAACATGTTACCTTCACTGTTTATCTAATTTCCCTAATCCTTACTATCTCACGGACTTCTTGATACCTACCTCCAAGCACTGTAACATGTCCTCTGTCCCTAGTTCTGGTAGGGGTTCTTTTTCTTTACGTTTTTCCGTTTTTACCAACAGACTCCTCCGGAATGTTTATCGACTCTTTTCTTCTCTTCACTTTGCGTTTCCTCTTTTCCTTTCCATATTGATAGACTTACGTCTCAAGGTTTCTTGTCGTTCCTGTCTATTCTTGCGGGAGGAGTCACTAGTTACGTTTCATTATCTTCTTTTGTTATCTTTCACTTTCTGATCTCTAGAGAAGTTCTTTTAATCTCTGTGGTTCCCTTGTAAAGTACGTTTCCACCCGTGTTATTTCCTGTCTTTACCATACCTGGATTGTCTTCGTCTTCTATAATTCTTCTCCACCGTTCTTCTGTGTCTTCTTGATATGTTTTTTCTAGAAGTATTGGGTCTATTGGTGTTACCAGACTAGTGAGTGGATGTCGGTCTGTGGGACCTTAAGCTTCAGTTCACCCGGAATCTTTCGTAGTGATACTTGTTTCGATCACCTCCACTACCTTAAGGTCAACTCGATAAAGTTTAGGATTTTCTACTGCGACACTTTCACGACGTGAGTATACGGTCGTTTACACCTTTTGAGTCGTCACCGGTGTCCTGACCTTTTCCAGTCAAAAGTAAAGTCAGAGTTTCTTCCCGTTACGGTTTCTTACGAGTTTGATGATGTGTTGACGTGAGTAGAGTGTGTGATCGTTTCATTACGAGTTTTAAGAGGTTCGGTCTGAAGTTATCATGTACTTGACACTTGAGGGTCTACAAGTTCAACCTAAATCTTTTCCATCTCCTTCGACTCTAGTTTAACGGTTGTAGGTCACCTAGTTACTTCTTCACTGTCAAGGTCTTTTTGTAGATAAAGACGAAATAACTGATACGGTTTCGGAAACTGACACACCTAGTGTTGTTTGACACCTTTTAAGACTTTCTCTACCCTTACGGTGTCGTGGAATGAACGGAGGACTCTTTGGATATACGTCCAGTTCTTCGTTGTCAATCTTGGTCTGTACCTTGTTGGTTGACCAAGTTTCAACCCTTTTCCTCATGTAGTTCCGAGATATAACAGTGGGACGAATAAATTGAATATACGTCTCATGTAGTACGCTTTACGACCCGACCTACTTCGTGTTCAAACTTAGTTCTAACGGCCCTCTTTATAGTTATTAGAGTCTATGTGTCTACTGTGGTGGGAATACCGTCTTTCGTTTCTTGATTCCTCCGAGAACTACTTTCTCCCTTCGCCTTTTCGACCGAATTTTGAGTTGTAAGTCTTTTGATTGTAGTACCGTAGACCAGGGTAGTGAAGTACCGTTTATCTACCCTTTTGTTACCTTTATCACTGTGAAATTAAAAAACCGAGGTTTTAGTGACGTCTACCACTAACGTCGGTACTTTAATTTTCTGCGAACGAGGAACCTTCTTTTCGATAGTGGTTAGATCTGTAGTGTAATTTTTCGTCTCTGTAATGAAACGATTGTTACCAGACGGATCATTTTCGACACCAAAAAGGATATCAGTTTATACCTACACTCTCAACCTGGTATTTCTTTCGACTCACGGTTTCTTGACTACGAAAACTTGACACCACGACCTCTTCTGGGAACTCTCAGGGTACCTGACGTTCCTCTAGGTTGGTCAGTTAGGATTTCCTTTAGTCAGGACTTATAAGTAACCTACGACTGTGAGGTCATGAAACCGGTAGACTACGTTCCTCGGTTGAGTAACTTTTTCTGAGACTACGACCTTTTCTGACTTCCGTTCTCCCCCCCTACTGCCTCCTACACTACCAACCAACCGTAGTGGTTGAGTCACCTGTACTCAAACTCGTTCGAGACCCTCAACCACTACCTGTTTGGACCGTACGACGTCAAGTACCCGAGTGTTTCTCGACCTTTGTTGACTCACTGACTTAACTGACTGACTGACTAATATAGGTTTTGATTTGAGGTCAATTTAATTTACATTTATATTTTGATATTGTGACTACCTGTTTCTGGATTTTTTTATATTGTTGACCTTCTTTTTAAAGATAAGGTAGTCACTGTGGTTTCTTTTCTTAATTATTTACTGTTCGGATTCAATAAAGGTTGTACACGTGGATTGTTCCTTTGTAATGGATCTTATATCTTAAAGAACGTGATATTAGTTGTTCTCTCTTTTTAATTATCTTTTTACCTGTATTCATGTCCGGTAGGTGACAGATATTCATATCCGTTAGGTATCTTACCTTTTGGTCTTACTGATTTTTCATATATGAGTCCCCAAGGGAACACCGAACCACCATTTCTTAGGTGAACAGTTGTGTCCTCTGTACACAAACTAGGGACCAGGTTCTTCTAGGGTCTACGGTACCCTGTCGACCCGGGTGCGGGGTTTTGATGACTCGGACACGAGACTTCGGACACTCGGTGTTGATGGCTCAGGTGTGCGGTGTTGATGACTTCGCACGCACGGATCTCGGGAACGAAGTGTTGTACTCTTTGGTCGTGTTACTCTTAGGCCACGTAGTGTTGATTTCTTATTTGGGGTTGACGTCGTTGGTCTCTTTCATACGTGTGTCGTTACTTCTGGGTCACGTCAGTGATTTTTTTTTTCATATACACACCCGAATAATCATTAGTCTATTACGTCTAATTCTGTTACATGTTAAAGTATATGTCTAATATATTTTAGTCTTTTATAGTTCACGACGACTTCTACATCTCCTTTGCTATAAGAGTACAGAACGACCACATTCACGTTTGACATGTTGGCAAGTACACTTGTTAGGTCGTAATGATTGACTTTAATTTATACGTATATGAGGTTTGTGGTCGGTAAGATGAGATCTTGTATATATGGTTTCTTTGATGTCCCGTCTCAGTATTCTTTGCATGTTCAAACATCTTCACACTTCTCGACCTTTATTGGACTCATAGATACTGATCTCCTTTTCTATTCGATATCATACACTTATATTGTCTTATTATACGTAGTCTTTCGTACAATATATGTCATTTTACTTATCAAGGATTTTAGGTTTACAAAATACTTTCAATCTTCATTTTACTCAAAATATGGTATTATAGTGTATATTTTAACTTTCAATATGTTTTATTTGCAATAGTCAAAAAATTTCTTTATACACTTTGTAAATCTTCTACCGAACTTTCCTATTTGTAATTTATGTCTTCTCTCACCTCTCATACCTTAACGTCCGTCGTCTACTTTTTTCATAATCCCATTTTACTTCGTCTTATTTTGATATCTAAAAGATCTGGTTACTATGACCACAGTAATAATCTCATATTAGTTATTGACTCAGTTAAGACTCGTACGCTTTAAGAATTTTTTGTTCTTAAATACTCTCTTTGTGACAATCCAATCTTATGAATTTTGTAATGAAGAAATTTACACTTTTTGATAAGTATCCCGTATTATATCATTCATGAGGTCTCCTAAGTACTGAATAAACAGAATTAAATTTTCTTTGTCAAGGAAGAGGGTTTACTCTATTGGATGCATTTTTGTTGTATATTATACTTTCCTATGAAGTTCCGTTACGAATTTTGTGTTTTAAAGAAACACAACTTATTTATAAGGTGACGTAAAAAGATCCGACAAGTCCATAAGTCGTTTCATTAAATTTCAATGTAAAGTCCGTTTCAACCTCTTCCGTTACCGTGAGGTGAGGTCATGCGAACGGACCTTATAGGGTACCTGACTCCTCGGAGGGATGTCAGGTACCCCAGCGGTTCTCAGTCTATACTGACTCGCTGAAGTGAAAGTGAAAAGTGAAAGTACGTGACCTCTTCCTTTACCGTTGGGTGAGGTTATAAGAACCGACCTCTTAGGGTCTCTGTCTCCTCGGACCACCCGACGCCAGATTCCCTAGCGTGTCTCAGCCTGTGTTGACTACGCTGAATCGTCGTCGTCGTCCGTTTCAACATTCATGATCACTTGATTAAAGTTGAAAATTAATACACACTTATACTTTAAACTTTAACTATATTTATGGAACACGGTAAAATTATCCTACACTCAAGTTTATTTGTACCTTTTTTAATGTTTTATATATCGACGGTATTAGAGAAAACTAAATGTAAAAAAATTTTTTCGTGAGAATGTACTCCGTCTATATCGTCGATAGTGGTCAATAGTCACTCCTTTGACTTTTTATTAGAATGTCATTCATTTGGAGTGTCAATTCATAACAGGTCTGATCTTAGATCCAGAGGGTTTTTGATCTAGACTCCAGAAAAAAATTTTATATTTAAATAAATAAAATACTCCAGAATAAAATTATGTAATAACTGACCTCTACATAGTTATGCAAAAAATCTCTCACTGTATTAGTCGTAGTGACACTTTTCAACAATCTCGAACTTTAACTAGTTCCCGAGTAATATGTTGAATACTAACAGTAATAGTAAAGGGTAAAACGAGACAACCCAAAAACAAGGTTGGAACACATATAAATTTTACGTTCAAATAAAGTATTTTAAAACTCCTTCTTCGTAAAAAGTCACTTAAAATACATCTATGAAAGAAAAGAGACTAACACATTCCCTGTATATATGATCACAGAGTCTTCTACTATCAAGAAGTCTTATGTCAAGACTAAGTCTATCTTTTTTCTTATTTTTTCTTTTCTTTTTTTTGGACTCACTACCTAAGACTGTGTCTCTCACTTTTACTTTGAGTGACCCGACCTCTGAAATGTCCACACAGTCCATATTGATGACCTACATTATTGGGTTTCCCACGATCACTTTATTGTCTTAATTGAAAACCCACCGACTTTATTTTTGACGACCGGTATCCACAAGCAAAGAAGTTTTTAAGGGGCCAGTTATTACTCATTTGAGTAGAAGTTCCATTAAAAATATATTCACATTTAAGTTAGAAAAGAAATTAGTGTTATCTTTTCTGTGTACCTAGACGTCATCGATTATATGTGTTACTATACTTCTTTTTGTCTGAAAATGTAATTAACGTTAGGATATTTCTCAATTGTCAAACAGAAGTCTTTTACAGTTAGTTGAAATTATATAAAAATAAACAGGTTATTTTATTGAAGTGTTAGATAATTTTTATTTTACAATTGACGTAAATTATAAACAAGAATCGTGTTCTATTTCCTGTAGTCATAAGTTCACTTATATACTGTGTGACTATCTGATTTAGTTTATGGATTTATTTTACAATTTTGTACTTTTAAATATTTCGAATGGAAAAAGGAAAGATATGACTATTTGATGTTAGTCTTTTTTTAAATTTACTTTGGACAAAATAACAACAATGAACACTAATAACATAAATTAACTTTTACAAAAACAAAGTCAAACATTAAAGATGTTTCGTCAGGAATTTATTCAAAGATTTTTATTGTTATAACTTTGGATTTTGACAGTACTATTCTTTCCAATGTTTTAAAGAAACGAATAAGGATTTAAGGAAAAGATCTAAGAATAATCTTTTTCTTAAAAATCTGTGTTTATTACATGTATTTTATATACAACGTTAAATCGTAAGAATTGGTTTTTTTTTTCTTTTTCTTTTCATTTTAACAAAAACAGTAAATAAAACACGATATGAGAACAGGGATATGTAGAAATTATCGTTAGTATTTCTGGGGAAAAGATTAGATTTATCGTGGTTGAGTTTTAAAGTGGAGATGAACGTAAGTTAAATCTACAGAGTTGTAGTTTAAACTATTAAACAAAATATTTTTTAAACAAAGTTCTTGTTTAAAAGGTATTTACTGAAAGATTGTTTCGTCTCGTCTTGGAGATTGACATCTTATGTTTACCTTTTATCATATATTCATTGAATTAGAGGAGTTGACCTTCCGGACTTCTTGATCCACAATCTTTTTATGCAGATCCATTGTTAAAATGATAAAATAATGAAAAAAGACGTACCCCAGTTGTGACATAAAATTTATTATGTAATGAATGATATAACAGTGTTTTCAAAGGGTTCTTCGTAAATCATTTTAAGATACAACTAATAAGTATATGAACCAAGGTTTACAAAATTAAAGTTGATAAGGTCTTAATGAATTAACGACTTGTATTTGAGATATTCTTTTTCTAGTTTCAGAAATAGTTTATTAAAGTTCAAAAGTTGTTATAGACATTATATAAAAATATGAGACATATTGACTATCATAGAAACATTCTACTATTATCGTTCATATACTTAAAAGGTTAAAACACCCCTTTATAAGTCACATGACTTTAAATTGACATGGATTTTAGTAAGGATTTGTTCAGTTTATTATAATAGTATAAGATTTACCGTTAAGTCGTAAATATCAGAGTCATCATTTTTGACTTGGATTTTCTTTATACATGGATTACATTATGTGAGAGTTACAAATTCCTTATCGGACTTATACCTTAAATTTTTTATTAAAATTATCCATTTTCGTCTCTTAGACACTTTTCTAAATTTTAGTAATGACGATCTTAACTCAACGTTTGAATTTCTTGAACTCAGATCCGACCTCTTTTTGTTTCATTTAGAAAGTCTAATTCTTAAGATTAAGTGGATCCTACTTTTGATCAGTATGTATATTTTTCAGTATACTGGGAGACTTCTTTTCCTTCGTTAGACATTCTTTCTATTTAATATCGGAAAAATGATCGTTCCTTTTGATAAGTCCGATTGATAGTGGGACCTTGGTAAAGGAAGTGTTACGAAAATCGTTGGAAAGATTCTATCTTAAAAGTTTTTATGTTATTTTGTATTATCGTAATTAACAACAACCCACTTTTGTAAAATGATGACAAATTTCGTTTGGGTCATGACCTACATTATGTGTAGTCTTTTAAAAATAATAAGTCAAATAAATTTCAACATCTTTTTAATCGGACAAGAGTACGTCAGTGAGTTAAGGACTCCTAAGATTCAGTTAATTTGATCTTAAAATTTTACATAATCACTAGGGATGACATCGTTTGACATAAGATGTCAAGTAGTTAGAATGAGAAAGTCCTCTTTGTGTCCCAAAGTTTATTCTACTTTTACTATCAGAGGTATTAGAATATTAGATCCGATTTGTTTATAGGAGTACCAGGTTATTGAACATTTTGTATTGGTCCAGTGATCTGGTTGTATGATCACATGTTGAAATTATTGAAGATCGTCGTTTTGTAGAATTTATCAGTAATTGTTTACAAAAGTAACCTAACATCTAATTAAAGAAACATTCTTCTTTAAAAATTTTTCATGAGATATCAAGTTGAAGTCCGTTTGTTACTTTCAATAGTTTCTAGAACAAATAGAGGTAAAAAGGGTCACCTTAGTCTACGTTGACCTTGGAATGATCAAAGTTGTTTTTGTCTAAGTTTCCGTCGAAGGACCAGTAGGTTTCTTAGTCGTCGACACCGAGGAAATTAATCACAACACAACCATTTTCTGACAACGACGAACCTTTAAAATGACCTAAGGTGACAAAAAGATGGAGAAGAAAATGGTTCTTAAAACTGTATTAATCGTCCATATTCAGGACAACAAACTGGTAGTTCTGACCGGTCTTCGGTTGGTGCGTGAGACCCAACAACGAGACTACCTTCTTTTCTGTCGGAACATTAATATTGTATGAAATTTCCAGGTTGTCTTATAACTATCGTTTTACAATTTTAGACACAATATGAATGTATTATATCATATGAGTATTTATTTATCACGTGTACTTATAAATTTTAGTTCTACTGATCCGAGTTAAGATCCTAGGGCAGAATATTGTAAAAATTAAAACATAAATACTTTTAAAAAAAGTCGGAACTTCTTGTATTTCAAATACAGTCACCCGCGTAAGTATCTCTTTTGTTTTAAGTCAAGAGAGTTTTCGACTTTTAATTGTAGTTACAGAAAGCATAAAATTTGACTTTAAATTCCTTACTCATAGAGTGATGAAGAACTATTCAATCTCACTCATATCTTTTATCTATGTAAGTAAATATATTCGGTCGAAAGAAATATATAAAAACCGACTTTAAATTTTTTTAGGTAAGATACACTAATGCTAAGTGTTAGGACTTCCTGTTACTTACAATTAAAATTGGGTTCCACCCGTTTTTAACTTCTGGAGTCAATGGATGTCGGTGTATTGTTTTTCAATTATGAGATTCGAATTTCATCTTTTCTAATAAATTTATGAGGGTGGATAAATTTTTCTTTTAAATGACTTCGTATCAACGAAATGTTATAACACGATAAAAATAAATACAGAAATTTTTCGACAATTCAAAATCAAGTTTTGACATTTAGGTCGTATTATACTGTAAAAGTACAAAGAGATATTCTTCCTTTTTTTCAATTTAATTGGTACAGACACTGACTAAAACAAGATTTACGGGATTGTATAGATACAATCGTTACTTATTTCTTCGTTTCGGTTTCACAATTTTCCGTGATAATCAATTTCTTATTAGACTCTATATTTTAAAAAGACCTTATAATATTAACTTTCTTAGGTGTAAACTAGAAATGAAAATTAAATAATTTTGATTAATAGACATAGAAGGAGACTGTTATTTAGAATTTTTCTTTCTTAACAAAACTTTAGATTCGTTTAGTGATAAAACTGATCTTCTTTTTGTACTTATATTATGGATCGTCGGTCTTAAAAAGAATTTAAATGTAATAAATTTTAAAAAAGAACCTTCGGATCCAAAACACACACTTCTCTACTCCGTCTCTAAATCATTTAAACTAGGTTCTAAAAGTTGATCAATGACTTAATTTGATTAGTAAACTTGTGACTTCTACAAAGAAGGAATACATTTCTCACTGATTGTGGTTATTTTACCGTCAAAGGTAATTGTCTAGTGTACCTAATTTTATGTCCAAGACTTCAGTCTATTTGGACCCAAGTGTCAGGTAGAGGTAATGTAAAATCCATTGTGACCTGTTGAGTGAGTAAGACTCAAAGTCAAAAGAGTACACATTCGGTCCTTGTCTTATTATTGTCATGAATGAAGGGTCATAATAATATTCCAAATTTACTTTATACATGTCACAGATCATGTAAATAAAAAAAGAAAAAAACTGGTGAGACGTCAATCACCTTAGAATCAAGGAGTTCGTCCCCAACCTGGGACCGAGATCCGTCAAATCTCATGACTCAGGATTGGTGACCTGACGGTCCCTTAAGGGGGGACCATGTATGATTCGTAAGAATAATAACAATGATCATAGAAATGGTTGTTTTACACTGAAAAGTATCGTTTTGTTAGGGATGTTTATGTGTGTATGTTTTTTAGTAAAAAACAAAAACCATTTAGATATTTTGAAGACTAGTAATTCACCTCCTTTTCCGGTAAAACAAACCTCGGTAATTTTTGATAATCGTTGGACCAGACTTTTAATTGGACTTACAGATATTTAAAGACCGACTCCAAGAAATTATGAAATACTATTATTAAGGATTTATAAGTACAACTTCAGAGATTCCGTTTGTACTAAGTTCATTTTTTCGTTGTGATCAGAGTCGTTGTTTTCTGGTTGTCCCTACAGAATCTACTACGGTCCGTTAATGAAACCAAATAATCCAAGAAATGTAAATCACGAATGGAGTACAAAACCCAAACCATTAATTGAACCTTAAGTTTACAAAATTCAAATCTTCTCTAGTATATTTGTTTTAGAAAGGAATAGAGTCACTTTATAACCTTGTTGAAACGACTCTGTGAAGAGAGGGTGAGGGGGTCTAAAGTTTACAAATGTGACTGTTTTTCTTTAAGATCATTGATGGAGACTCAATTGATTGTTACTGGTTCTAGGAAAAACAGGGGGTGCTACGAAATTACGTCAAAAGTTATGTAAATGTTTAAGACTTTCACGTGTCCATTAAGGGTAAATAAGTACAAAAGAATGGAAACTCTCGATTCAAGTCGTATAGTGGTCGTGCCTTTCTTTAAAGAAGAAGTCTATGTCGTTGTTTTAGTATAAGACGAGATCGTTGATGTACCAGTAGGAGTGGTGAACGGGTCAACCATAACAGATATTTGGTTTAATTCTTAATTCTAATCCAAGTCAAGTCAAGGCAAGTTCAGCGAGTCAGTACAGGCTGAGAAACGCTGGGATACTTACCTTCAATTTTTTTTCTATAAGGTCACCGACACCAAACGTTCGATATATTTGAATAAACGGTTCTCTTCTCGACAGGGCGTTTCATTAAAGGTGTTAATTGTGATACATTCTAGTTGTTATACAAGTAATGTTATAGAAAATATATCAAAAAAGAAATTCAAGGTTTAAGATCAAAGGAATAAAATTCGGTCCCCAACCGTTAAAAAAAATTATCTCATTTTATTAAAACTATCCTTTATAAAATTTGAAAAATCCGGTACTCCGTTTTAACTTACACAACACATCAAAGAATATTTTACTGTCTTTTTTTAAAGGGTATGTAAAATACTTTTTAAGTTTTATATTATTAACTCAAGAAAAAAACATTATATCTAGATAACATTTCTTAGCTTAGAAAAACCCCATCCTATAAAGTAAATTAAACCCCAAGTTTCTATTATAAAAGATAGTAGATAACAGTTAACGTTTATATGTAGACAACTGTGATTAAACATTACTTTAAATTCCATAGAGTAAAACCTTCACAAAAAAGTTTCTATACGTAACGATTTAAGATTACGGTTAAGTAACTTATACACTAAAATTATTCGTATAAGTAGGATTCTTCCACTTGTAGTATCTTCAATTCAAGAGAACTATAATTGGAAAATTGTACAGTAAAGTAATCTTTGATTAGTGAAAGTTTACTTGTAATTTACCTTCCAGAAGTTACCGTCAATTTACCCAAGACTTTATACCTGTAAAGGAGGTGTGAACGTACCTCCAGGTTTTTGTGACTTAACATCTTACTGTATCTTTTCACATTGACGACGTTTAAGTACACCCTTGCCTTTAGAACAAAGTAATTGAAAACTGTCGGATACTCCATATTTTCGTTACACTGTAATGAACACTAAGTTTGTTATAAACAACATTTTCATTAAAATGAGGTTACGATAAAACGGAATGTCAAAATCCAACCTAAGTAATTCTTCTAATGGTTCAGACGTCGTTTCTGACTAAAAATTTCGGTGAATCACAAAAGATTATCACCGAGTATCACTAAGAACAAAAAGTCTTTTTAAAGTTAGAACCGGAACTAGGAGGGTTTTGTCATTATTTTCAATTGGTGACTCACGAGTCAGTAGAGTGACGACATACCATCCTGTTCAGTCATAGAAGTCGAAGAAGTCTATTCTTAAGTGTCTTGACCATTGTCAATACAGGTGTTCTTACCGACTTCAAGTAGAAACTGTAATGATCAAGTTATTCTATACTATTCAAGTTTAATAAAAGACGTCATATAGACGACTACTTCTTATGATACTTATTGATATCCGAAATTTTTGATATATAAGGTTTAAGATATTTAACACAGGACGGGTCAGAAGACAATGTGTGTTTAAAAATGGTAATCAATGTTGTGTAGAGACATCTACATTGAAGTTCAACCTAATCACAAAAGGTTGACGAAACTTTTATGAGTAGACATCAACAAGGGACGTCAGACAAGTGTCTCCGTTGTAGAAGTTGGTGAAGTTTGAGTTGTCCTAAGAAGGTTATTTGATGGCTTGTCATAGTTATAGATGGCCCAGAAGTATTCGGTTCATTTAGGTAAGTTCGGTTCATTTAGGTAAACGGATCAAAATTTTACTGATAACGATAACAAAGTTTATGAGAAGGTCTTTGACAAGAGGGATCTTACAATTATCAGAGTTTGTTCAAATGAAAGAGACTTGTATAAAGGAACCGACAACGTTATTGGTTACCATTTGTCTAAAGGAACGATTAGACTGTTTCGTCGGGGAGTCTTTGAATGAAACTAACGTCCGAATAAAAAGAAACAAACGAGGAAGAGGGGTTGGGACAAAAGCCCACTCCCTTAAGACAAGACTACTCTATAAGGTAAAACTTAAAAGACTAAAAAGACTGACAACTGAAGGACAATCAACCCTTATGACACTACTCACGAGTCAGACCCTTACCACTACATATAACACAGTGAAATTGTATCGATACAACAGTGACGTATTGTTTACGTTACGAAAAACGGTGGATTAAGTTATGATAAGTTAGGTCTGTTATGACGCGGAAGTTTCACACTGTAAGTTTCATATGAAGTGACAAGGAAAGAGTACTCCGTACAGATGTGAGTATTATTTTTTATACATGACGTCAAATTGTTATGTACAGAGTGAGTTATGTAACAGTTCAATATTATGACTCTATACGTCACACATCTTGTTCACGTTCCGTTGTTCTCATGGTTGTTTCTGTCCCAAAGACAATATTTGATTAGTTGAGACCAGAAAGTCATGTATTCGTCGGTATTATTTTGCGTGTACTTACTTACACCGATACAAGATTATTTTGAAATGATTACCTGTGTACGAGGGAGAGACCGGAGTCTAATTTTTTAGTGGAGAGGAAAAGTGGACAGAACCTAACATAGGAAAGGATGAGAGAATGTCCTTCGACGTAGAAAACTGAGGAGAGACACCTTTAATTCTAGAAGGTAAAGATCCAAGGTTATATTAAAGAGTCGGAATGAAAGGTCATAGGAAGATAGGTTATAATATCCTGTCAACTACTTGTTAAGAATATCAAGGACGGATATATGAAAACAAGTTCGATAAAGTAGACGAAGTGTCAGAACAAAAAAAGAATGTATTGACTACCTTTTCATAGACAGAAAGGTTTTAGATTGAATCTACGATGAAGAAAGATCTATACTTATCAGTTTTTTGCAGTCGAAGTTAAGATTTATCTCTATTATGAGACATGGTCAACTGTCTTATCCCCGAATTGTCAGTTTTCTACGGAGTAAAACCAAAACCGAATAATTTCTACACTGGGACTCGTTGATGAAGAAACTTGAAATCAAGATAGTGAACATTTTACTCCTATTAAGGAGAATCCTAACAACATTCTTAATTTACTCATTTTATGAGTTTTATGTATCGTCACAGAAAGTATATTTTTTCCAAGGTATTTAGAATACAAAGAGTGGTTATCAGTATGAGGAATGTGAGAAATACGGAGTGATGTTAATGGATATATGCATGGAGTGAATGAAGAGAGAGTCATGTAAAATTTTTCCTATTCCCCAAATTAAGGGACAATAGAGACATAGAAGATGTCGTAGTTCACATCATGAAAGACTTGTCGTCAATTCAGTACACACGACAATTTGACTTGATTGGTTCTTATTTTGTTCAGACAAAAACGATATACAAGGAGAAGGTCAAAACTTCAAGAATTGACTTTTTTTTTTATTGAGTTAGTTTTCTATTTTATGTTTACTTATATTTTTTCGATTAATTGATTCAATAATAATTTTAAATTCTAAATATGTATATATATCATAAAAAACAAAGCTACATATGGTAAAAAATTTCCAGAAATAACTTAAATCGTAACGAAGGCAAACCTACAAAAGTAACAGACACTCCATACACCCTAGTATCGAGAGACTGGTCTATAACTTGGGTGTGGGAGATGCGACCTTCTACTTCAGAATTGACGACCTGGTGGTCCCTTTAGGAACAATGTACCAACAATTTGGGTAAGATAATGAGAATGGACAATGAAGTAGTGACACTCATCTATCGTCAAAGGTCTACTCCATTCCTGGTGGTTCCTATTGCCGTTTCTTATTCTTATAACCGGTTCTAAAACGACTCAATCGACGAGACAGGAGTCGTGGTTCTGTTCGGTGTCAAGGAAGTGAAAGACGGGTATCCAGGAGTAAGAGGTTCGGAGAAGAATTTGGATAGTAGGTGACATTGGCAGATATTTCTATAGAATATCAGGATTGATTACGTTTTCGACTTTTTTGGAAACACTTCACATAAAAATTAGCCCTTTTCACCAAACGGTGTAGGTTATGTCGGGACTTTGACAATATCTGTCGACTTTTTCATCGTAGGTAGTAGTACGACTGTCTCCGTTTACGTACGTGTTACGAAAGTTACCTGACTTTACGTGGAGACGACGAAAGAAGTCGAACGACTTGCTTAGATGATCCACCTTCTAGTAGATATGCTTCCGCCAATATCGGGTCGGGCAATATAGGTATTGATATTCCCGATATCGAAGGTATTTTACTTAAAGGTATCCGTGGTATAGGTCTTCTTTTACTTGACATTCGTCCAGACTTTCACAAGTTTAACGACGAAGGACAGACGACACTACCGGAACCTTCTTACCCACCACCGTGAGACCATTCACAACCAACAGGTCCAGAACAGTTATTTCATCCTGGGTTTAGTCGTCTAGATTTTGGCTTTTTCTAAGTTTTAACATTGAATTCGTGTGTTATTTAAGTAAGTTTCATTGATGATTTGAACGATATATTTGTCATAATACCAAGATAACTCAAGTCAAGTCAACGAGTCAACACAGGTTAAGAAACGTTGGGGTACTTGGAGTCGTGCGGTCCGGAGGTTGAGGGTCTCAGGTGAGTTTGGGTACAGGCAACTCGACCACTACGGTAGGTTGGTAGAGTGGGAGACAGCGGGGGAAGAGGAGGACAGGAGTTAGAAAGGGTCATAGAAAAGGTAACTCAGTCGAGAAGTGTAGTCCACCGGTTTCATGACCTCAAAGTCGAAGTTGTAGTCAGGAAGGTTACTTGTTGTTCCTGACCAGAGGAAATCTTACCTGGCCAACCTAGAGGAACGTCAGGTTCCCTGAGAGTTCTCAGAAGAGGTTCTGGTGTCAAGTTTTCGTAGTTAAGAAGACACGAGTGGAAAGAAATATCAGGGTTGAGAGTGTAGGTATGTACTGATGACCTTTTTGGTATAGAAACTGATCTACCTGGAAACAACCGTTACAGAGACGAAAAATTATACGATAGATCCAACCAGTATTAAAAGGTTCCTCATTCGCAGAAAATTAAAGTACCGACGTTAGTGGTAGACGTCACTAAAACCTCGGGTCTTTTTGTCAGTCAGTGACAAAAGTGACAAATAGGTAGATAAACGGTACTTCACTACCCTGGTCTACGGTACTAGAAGCAAAAGACTTACAACTCGAAATTCGGTTGAAAAAGTGAGAGGAGAAAGTAAAAGTAGTTCTCCGAGAAATCAAGAAGAAGTGAAAGACGATATTCTCACTACAGTAGACGTATAGACTCTAATAACTATAAAGAGGGCCGTTAGAACTAAGGTCGAACACGAAGGAGGTCGGATCACAAAGAGTACTACATGAGACGTATCTTCAATTTATTCGTCCTACTGTTATATGTCGGAACTGTATGAGGCAAAGGATAAACCTTGGTCAGACAACAAGGTACAGGTCAAGATTGACAACGAAGGACTGGACGTATATCTAAAGAGTCCTCCGTCCCAGTTCACCAGACCATAAGGGTAGAGGAAGTCTTAAAAGGTGTCAAATAACACTAGGTGTGTCAGTTTCCGAAACCGTATCAGTTATTTCGTCTTTATCTACAAAAAGACCTTAAGAGAACGAAAAAGGTACTAGGTTGCCTAAACCGTTAAACGAGAGACCAAGGAGACGGAAAAGATTTTGGTCGAACTTGTAGTCCTTCAAGTGCCAAGAACATAATGACTTCGGACCGAACCTCTTAAAATTTGTAATGAGATGATCGTACACTCTACTCACGTTTACACACCATCAAACTCGTAAGAAACCGTAACGGGAAGAAACTCTGACTTTACTTTTGACTGGAAAAGGTCAGGACACCGGTGACGACTCAAAAGGGTTAAACGACCGTATAACTCACTTCGTGAAAGTGTCGTAGTAGAAAGTCCTAAACTTTCTCGAGTTGACCTTAAGGTAATGGAGGTGATCGAAACAAGCATCACTACGAAGGATTCCGGGTGAACTGAAGTGTAAGGTCCTACAGACTGAGATCCACTCACTAGTGTGGTAACACTAATAGACCCAGTACTTCTGGAAAAAACATGTCAAGAAGACACAGAAGAACGGTGGAGAAGAATCATAGAAGAAGAAGGGACCACCGAGTCTGCCATTTCGCAGACGGACGTTACGTCCTCTGGGTCCAAGTTAGGGACCAAACCCTTCTAGGGGACCTCTTCCTTTACCACTGGGTAAGGTCATGAGAACGGACCTTTTAAGGTGTCTGACTTCCCGGACCATCCGATGTCGGGTACCCCAGTGTTTTCTCAACCTGTACTGACTCGCTGAAGTGAAAAGAAAAGACAATCCAGGGATGGTAAAGACAGGAAATAACTCGGGTAGAAACATACTTTATAAGGGAACCATAGAGATTAAAAGAACTTCTCTAGAGATCAGAAAGGGTAAGATAACAAAGGGAGATAAAGAAACGTAACTAACGACTCCTTCCGAAAGAATAGAGAGGAATGATAAGAAACCTTGAGACGTAAGTCTACCCATACAGAAAGGAAAAGGGGAGACGAAAAGCGAAGGCAAAAAAAAAAAAAAAAAAAAGGCGAAGGGAAGAAAAGTGTCGATAAACATTCCGGAGGAGTCTGTCGGTAAAACGAAAAAACGTAAAGAAAAAGAACCCCTACCAGAACAAAGGACAGAGGACATGTTACAGTACTTGGAGACAGGTATCAAGTAGTCC
The DNA here is from genome assembly GCA_006410555.1 of Capra ibex. Classification (NCBI taxonomy): domain Eukaryota; kingdom Metazoa; phylum Chordata; class Mammalia; order Artiodactyla; family Bovidae; genus Capra; species Capra ibex. Next base: position 31,472,805 of record SJYO01040405.1, on the reverse strand, counting down.
GTGAGATAGTCTAGATCAGGGAAATTAGATAAAGAGTGAAGGTGTATTCCCTAAACTAAATCCAGTATGGACTTACCAGATCACCAAAAGAGGTGAAAGAAGTTAAAGTCAAACTTAAACCGTTATTCCTCAAGTACTAGACTCGGATAATTTAGATCATTTATCCAAGATGATTTCTGAAAGATCTCATTCCTTATTAGAGATTATGGGTTTACGAATCTTAGACACAATTCTTCTTTGACCTATTCTATTTTACCGACTGATTTGAGAAAAAGAACAAATGAACACGAACGTAATCATCATCATAGAAGTTGGACCCCAAAGAAAATTTCTGCATACAGGTAAAAGAGTCAATCAATGTTGAACCATAGATAGGTAGGAGTGTGGATTTTACCGTGATAGAATTGATGACATCAAAATATTATCAAGAATTATCGGTTATTTTGTTCAGAAGGGTGTTATAAGAAGTGGAAGTCGTCACAGAACCGATAGACTGGGTAACTTATAGGTCTATGTAAAATCTTAGTCTCGAACTTCATGATATGACGAGAGGGACGTTTTCGGGATAATTCTAAGACTAAACCCTAATGCGATTTAAGTATCTAATTAAAGTCCATCAGTTGTAGAGGTTTTATGACTCAAATTTGAATTCTAATATTGTATACGAGGTAAATGAATATAGAATTCCTAAAAAGAGTTATTAAAAAAAATTTATTGGTGGCTCAGAGTCACAAAATATCAAATGACACACCTCCAGAAAGAAATCTAAATGAAGATATATAAACCCCCCAAAACTACAATAACATTTACCACAGAAAGATTTTAAAGAGAAACAACGACAATATATCTTTATTAACTAATTTTTTTAATTATCAGGAACATAGATCGTTGGAATAAAACCTAAGAAAACATAAAAGATCTTAGAATTTATAGACACCAGTATAACATACACTTATTGTTATCCGAAAGAAGGAAAAAAGTTAAGAATATCGAAACTAATGATTCCGTAACGTAGATCCTGAACGTCATGTTAGAACTTATTTGTCTTACTATCTTCCGTAGGATCAGAGTGAGGGTCAGAGTTTCCCTTTTAAAAATTCTACCGTGACGGTTAATAATACAAACGATATCCAATATCTAGATCATCAAGGAAAAGATAAAAATTCCTTACATGTCACGTCACCACCAAGATTCACCTCCTATAAGGACTGGGTCCCTAGCTTTGACATAGAGATCACAGAGGGCTTGACCGTTCATCTAAGAAATGGTGACCGTGGTGGACCCTTCGGATCACCAAGGTTATAGTTTACCGTTTAAAGTTGTTACGTTTTTGGTGTTAATAAAAGTGTGGTTGGATTATATATATTTTAGTTATTGATTATTCTTTGATGACATATCGTGTCCCTTGAGATGAGTCATGGGACATTACCGGATATACCCTTTTCTTATATTTTGTCACCTATGAACATATACGTATTAACTAAGTGAAGGACATGTAAACTTTGTACTGTAACATTTAGTTAATAGTCAAGTCAAGTCAAGTCAGCGAGTCAGCACAGGTCGAGAAACGCTGGGGTACTTGACGTCGTGCGGTCCGGAGGGACAGGTAGTGGTTGAGGGCCTCAAGTGAGTCTGAGTGCAGGTAACTCAGGTACGACGGTAGGTCTTTAGAGTACGACCTAGTAGGGGAAGAGGAGGACGGGGGTTAGGGAGGGTCGTAGTCTCAGAAAAGGTTACTCAGTTGATAAGTGTACTCCACCGGTTTCATGACCTTAAAGTCGAAATCGTAGTAAGGAAGGTTTCTTTAGGGTCCCAACTAGAGGAAGTCTTACCTGACCAACCTAGAGGAACGTCAGGTTCCCTGAGAGTTTTCAGAAGAGGTTGTGGTGTCAACTTTACGTAGTTAAGAAGTCGTGAGTCGGAAGAAGTGTCAGGTTGAGAGTGTAGGTTTGTGCTGATGACCTTTTTGGTGTCGGAACTGATCTGCCTGGAATCAGCCGTTTCATTACAGAGACGAAAACTTATATGATAGATCCAACCAGTATTGAAAAGAAGGTTCCTCATTCGCAGAGAATTAAAGTACCGACGTCAGTGGTAGACGTCACTAAAACCTCGGGTTTTTTATTTCAGACTGTGACAAAGATGACAAAGGGGTAGATAAAGGGTACTTCACTACCCTGGTCTACGGTACTAGAAGTAAAAGACTTACAACTCGAAATTCGGTTGAAAAAGTGAGAGGAGAAAGTAGTTCTCCGAAAAATCAAGGAGAAGTGAAAGACGTATAGACGTATAGACTCCACTGACTATAAAGAGGGCTGTTAGAACTAAGGTCGAACAACAAAGAAGGTCAGGTCGCAAAGAGTACTACATGAGACGTATATTCAATTTATTCGTCCTACTGTTATATGTCGGAACTGCATGAGGTAAAGGATAAACCTTGGTCAGACAACAAGGTACAGGTCAAGATTGACAACGAAGGACTTGACGTATGTCTAAAGAGTTCTCCGTCCAATCCACCAGACCATAAGGGTAGCGAAAGTCTTAAAAGGTGTCAAATAACGCTAGGTGTGTCAGTTTCCGAAACCGTATCAGTTATTTCGTCTTTATCTACAAAAAGACCTTAAGAGAACGAAAAAGGTACTAGGTCGCCTACAACCGTTAAACTAGAGACCAAGGAGACGGAAAAGATTTTGGTCGAACTTGTAGTCCCTCAAGTGCCAAGTGCATAACGACTTCGGACCAAACCTCTTAAAACTCGTAATGAAATGATCGTACACTCTACTCACGAATACACACCATCAAACTCGTAAGAAAACGTAACGAAAAGAAACCTTAACCTTACTTTTGACTGGAAAAGGTCAGAACACCGGTAACTACTCAAAAGGTGTAAACGACCGTATAACTCACTTCGTGAAAGTGTCACAGTAGAAAGTCCTAAACTTTCTCGAGTTGACCTTAAGGTAGTGGAGGTGATCGAAACAAGCATCACTACGAAAGATTCCGGGTGAACTGAAGTGTAAGGTTCTACAGACCGAGATCTAATCACTAGAATCGCTCGACCGAGTGATTCACGTCGACTCTCCTCGATGGGACGCAGACTCCGGTCACCGTCGGCCCTCCTCTGTAGGGTGCAGGCTCTAGTCCCCGCCGGTCCTCTTCGGTGGAGCGCGGGCTCCGGTCCCCGCCACTGGAACTCCTCGGTGGGGCTCGAGCTCCGGTCCCGCCGTCGACCCTCCTCGGTGGGCTCCTCACCACCGACACGTCCGTGTCCTCCCGGATCTCCTCGATAGGGTTCAACTTTAGTTAATATGAGGTTATTTTAAAAAAAAATTTACGGTCAACTTGATTTATCACACAAATCCCAGTTACAAGATGTACGACCATGTTTAAAGGATAGAACAACACCTGACGATCATGTATCAAACTTTTTATCGTAGGTGGGGTATCTAAGAGTCATCGATGTCTTGTGTGGACACCACAGATTAATCAAAGATTGGGTTGTTCAATAATGAGAACTAACGATAAAAACAAGATCTTTAAGGAAAGGAAAAAATTATCAAAGGTTAATAGACAGTTTTAAGAAAATAACGGGAGTTGCATAATTTGTATTAAATTTCAGAGAAACTCTGTGTCTACATATCTTGTCAGAAAACCTGAGATACCCTCTCCCGCTCCTACCCTACTAAATCTTCTTACCGTGACTTTGTACATATAATAGTATACACTTTGTTTGACGGTCAGGTCCAAGTTACGTGCTATGTCCTACGAACCCCGACCACGTGACCCTACTGGGTCTCCCTACCCTACCCCTCCCTCCAAGTCCTACCCCTTGTGTACATGTGGGTACCGCCTAAGTACAGTTACATACCCTTTTGGTTATATTATAACATTTCATTAATCGGAGGTTAATTTTATTTATTTAAATATAAAATTTTTTATCTCAGAGAAACTATTACGGTTATAGATCTCAGGGATACTTAGAAAAAAAAGGATCGGCAAATGAATCGATTGTAAATACAACATATTACAGGAGGACCCAGACCGATAAACTATAAAGACACGTAGTCGTTAGTAATAACATCGTTATTAAACTCTAAGACCTACTACAAGAGAAAGAGATCTACACGAAGTAAGATCTATAACAAAGAAAAATTTTTAACTTTACATCAACTAAATGTTACAAAACAATCAACGTCCATATGTCGTTTCCCTAAGTCGATATATATATATGTACATGTTAGTTTCGATACCAAAAAGGTCATCAGTACATACCTACACTGTCAACCCTGTATTTCTTCCGACTCGTGACTTCTTAGCTACGAAAACTTGACACCACGACCTCTTCTGAGAACTTTCAGGGAACCTATCGTTTCCTCTAGTTTAGTCAGTTTAGGATTTCCTATAGTTGGGACTTATAAGTAACCTTCCTGACTACGACTTTTACTTCGAGGTTATGATATCGGTGGACTACCCTTCTCGACTGAGTGACCTTATTCTGGGACTACGACCCTTTCTGACTTCTGTTCTCCTCTTCCCCTGCTGTCTCTTACCCTATTAACCTACTGTAGTGGTTGAGTTACGTGTACTCAAACTCGTTTGAGACCCTCTATTATTCCTGTCCCTTTAGACCGCACGACGTCAAGTACCTCAGTGTTCTCAGTCTGTACTGACTCACTGACTTGTTGTTTTATTCACGTGTATGTATATACATTGACTTGTATATGTAAGAAAAGGTCTAAAAAAGACAATATGCAATAATGTTCTATCACTTACATCAAGGGACATGTAATCAAGGGACACGATATATGTCATCCAGGAACAACAACAAATAGATACAATATATGTCATCATATATGGACCTATCACAAAAGACTTGATAGGAAATCAAACCAAGTCCGTACGAAGATTCCGATGATAGTTAAGTATTACAGGGAAAATTAAAGTCCTTAACTACTAAATTTCGACCCGTAGACAAAGATAGTCCCGGACAGATGAGGAAAATATAGGAATATAGATCTACATAGAAAAGTCCCAGATTGTATTTACGTACCCATTAAATAGTCATGAGGAGAACGTCCCGTAGACTTGAGGTTGGTACGAAGTTTTTTCACGATAAGATGATCGAAGTAATAGATTCGATGAAAAAGACTTTATTCGTCTTCGAATATACCTTTTTGACACAGGTTTCCGGTGCAAGTGAAAATACTTAAAAGTCGAAAGGACTTAGATTCGAGGTATTTAGAAATGAAAGAAAAAACGAGATTTTACGGAAGATCGTCTACAAAAATATAAGACGAATGGAAAGTTGAACAGGAGTTAATGAAAAAAGGGGATTTAATGAATAAGACGGTAGTAGTTTTCATGAAGGATATTAAGAAATAGGTATAAAATATGTCAACAACGACAAATCAGTGATTCAACGTATACTAAGAAATCGCTGGGGTACCTGTCCTAGGAGACAGGCACCCTAAAGGGTCCGTTCTTATAATCTCACCTAACAGTAAAGGAAAAAGTCCCCTAGAAGGGTTGGGTCCCTAGTTTGGACGTAGAAGACGGAACCGTCCACCTAAGATGTCATAGAATGTAAATGAATACGTAGACTGAGAAGGACATTTGTCACTTGAGGAGTTTCCGTGTCCTCAATAGGAACGAAGAGGTAGTGGATGATATCTCGAATCGTATATTTATCCATGACTATGTTTGTGATATCCCAAATGGTCCACCGAGTCACCATTTCTTAGACGGACACAATTTTGGTTTGACTCATGTATACGTGTGTATGTTTGAGATACACCTCAGAAAGGAATTATTCATAAAGTATTTGTTCTTAGTGTGTCTGATAATTATATCTAAAAGAAATATATAGGAACATAACAAAGTATTAAAGTATATGATGCATACTTTACATCGTATAAGGAGAATGAGAAGAAACAACAACAAAAACCGACGGGACGAACCTAACACCCTAAAATCAAGGGGTTAGTCCCTGACTTTGACCCGGGAGTCGTCACTCGCAAACCTCAGGACTGGTGACCTGGTAGTCCCTTAAGGGAGAAGAAACCAAAATTACCAGAGACAAAGACCGTATGTGTCTATGTAAGTCACCCATATATACCAAAACGAAATACAATGTTGTTCGTATTGATTTCTTCGGATACCAATCTTCTTGTTTTCTAAAAAGGTATCACGACTTTCTCGTTTTTCAGAAGGGGTGGTTCAAAAAATGGAACTTTTCAAAGTTTGTCCTTTCTTTTCTCTCGTACTTTCTTTTCATGTTACTTATAGGTGTATGGAAGGTAGATCTAAGTTGTTGACGATAGTAAAACGGTGTGAACGAAAGAGAAAGAGCGAGATGTCATAAAATTTTTAAGAACTTGATAAACTTTAATTGGACGTCTGGCTTATTTAATGAGGATTTATAGAGAGGCCCGTAAAGGATTGTTGTTTCTATGAAGTATGTTTTGTCATTATGACAAAAGGGTAGAAACTTTTAATTGTTTAGTTATAAGAGACAATGAGTTATATATTAAGTTTTGTACAGGTAATGAGAGTTAATAGAAACAGATTTATCGAAATAACTATACATTAAGAATATGGTATTTTAAGTGGGTAAATTTCACATTTTCCGTTCTAAAAAGTATATAAGTGTCTCCACATGTTGATAGTGATATGCGTCAAAGTCTTTTAAAAGTAGTAGGGTTTAGCTTTAGGGTATAAGTAATCGTCAGTGGGGGACAAAGAATGAGAGGAGATTAGGACCCATTAGTGATTAGATGACAGATCGATATCCAAACGAAAGAAACCTGTAAAGCATATGTCAACTAGGAACAATAGACAGTATGAATACAAGGGTATTTCGACCTTTGTGACTTAATCGTTCATGGTTTGTGACGAGTTCTTCCTTTGCTCAATCCAAGGAAGTTCGAAGATCAGTTTTGTAAAGTAGACTAGTTGTGTATATGAACAAAATATGAATATACAGAGACAATATATTGATGAAATTAATATAACAACTGAGTAATTATTACTTGAGGACCGGATTTCGTGTTGAGTTCAGACTTTTTTCAAATAGATTACGATTATAAAAAAGGTATTTTCGAAGGATTCTTATGATCTATCGAGAAGTCATGATACGAATACCCAGTCAAATTCTGACACTTTAGTTGTTTTCACACCTTTTACACCGACCGTGAATTATCTAAAACTTTCTGTGGACAAATGTCATACACTCGACTTCGTTCTTCGGTCTCACAACACAAGACAAATCGGAGTCGTTTGTCTACTGACTCTATAAAGTGACGACACACACAGACTTTTCTAATACTTTTACAGAGTTCATGACTAAAGTGTGAATGTTTATTTAAAGTCACTCATCCTCTCAAACATTTATCCCTTAGACGTTTATTCCTCCTAGATGACATTTACTTTGTATGTTATACATCGTAAAACACTGACCGAAGAAAGTGAATTACAAAACTTCCAAGTAGGTACGACATCTTACATAATCATGGAAGTCAAGTCGAGTCGTCACAGGTTGAGAAACACTGGGGTACCTGACGTCGTGTGGTTCGGAGGGACAGGTAGTGGTTGAGGGTCTCAAATGGGTTTGAGTACAGGTAACTCAGTCACTACGGTAGGTTGGTAGAGTAAGAGACAGCATGAAAAGAGGAGAACGGGAGTTAGAAAGGGTCGTAGTCCCAGAAAAGGTTACTCAGTCGAGAAACGTAGTCCACCGGTTTCATAACCTCAAAGTCGAAATTGTAGTCAGGAAGGTCAGTTGTGGGTCCTGACTAGAGGAAATCGTACCTGACCAACCTAGACGAACGTCAGGTTCCCTGAGAGTTCTCAGAAGAGGTTGTGGTGTCAAGTTTTCGTAATTAAGAAGTCGTGAGTCGAAAGAAGTGTCAGGTTGAGAGTGTAGGTATGTACTGATGACCTTTTTGGTATCGGAACTGATCTGTCTGGAAACGACCGTTTCATTACAAAGACGAAAAATTATACGACAGATCCAACCAGTATTGAAAGGAAGGTTCCTTATTCACGGAAAATTAAAGTACTGAGGAAAAATAATGACTTAACATAAATAGGTATCTAACCAACAAAGATGGAACCCCGATAATACTGATCTTACTATAAGGACGAAGTATACCATTGTGACACAAATTGGAAAGACTCTTGACGGTTTGACAGAAGGTTCCGTTGACATGGTAAAATGTACGAGTGGTCGCCATGTACTCCCAAAGTTAAAGACATGTAAGACAGTTGTGGACAGTAATAGACGGAAAAAAAAAATGTTTGCGGTAGCATCACTCACACTTTACCATACAGTGACACGTAAACTAAACGTAAAGGGATTACCAATTACTATCTCAAAGAAAAGTATACGAATGACTGTTCAAAATATAGAAGAAACCTCTTTACAGATAAGTGTATGACACGGGTAATTTTTTTTTTTTCCGACAATCAGAAATAGTAACTCAACATTTTCAGTTTTGCAGCAAATATATAAAAAAAAACCCCCCCCCTCTGTTTTTAAGTTAATACAGAGTGTGTAACGTAAACCAACCAACACAGGAGTAAGAGTAGATTTTTGTTGTTATTACAGAACCTGAAAGTCTTCTCAGGTCGGTCAAAGGAATTACTTACAGGGTGCAAGACTTGAACATAAAGGGGATTTACAACAAATTGAATATGGGGTAGAAGACATAAAGGTTTGATTTCATACGTAGTTTTCCAGATTAGATTTCCAAAACCGTTCGTATTTAGTAGTCCCTTCAAAAAATGGAGTCTGACTTAGTGTAGTAATTTTTTTCTTTGTTTTGATATTTTTCCCAGTCACCTGATGGTTTATCACATCATGTGGGTCCAAACCTACTTCGTCGAGCACACATTCACAAGGTGAGTTTACTTTGATGAAGTAACTCCGATCCGTGATCCTTCTCGGTGGAACCAAGTATTTTTAAACGAATGTCACCATTTTTACTAATCTTTTAAACGATTGTTGTCTAATGCTCAAAATCTTTCAATGCCTTGATTCTGCCCCCTTTCTTTCACTTTCAGTGAGTCAGCACAGACTGAGAAACACTGGGTAAGAGATCCGATCTTATAACCTCACCCATCGTAAAGGAAAGAGGTCCGCTAAAAGGGTTGAGTCCCTGACTTAGGTCCAGAGGGCGTAACGTCCGCCTAAGAAATGGTCGACTCGGTGTTCCCTTTGGGTTCTTATGACCTCACCCATCGGATAAGGAAGAGGTCGTCTAGAAGGGCTGGATCCTTAACTTGGACCCAGAGGACGTGACGTCCACCTCTCTGAGACTATTTCGTAACTGTCCCCTCTAAGACTATTTCGGAGTTTGGCCCCTTTACTTTGTTCACTTGTTGACTGAGTCACTGAATTAGACACTATAGGAATTAGATTCGATGGTAAAAATATGGTCTAAGAATGTACCCCTCATCCACAACTCTCCCTCCATCTGCGTCGTTTTTTTGGATGGTCCGTGTCTCATGACTTATATCTTCCCTTTCCACTCTGTTGTCTTGAGTGTTTAAGGATGAGTTTTACCAGTGTAATTTTTATAAGTTTTGATATATGTTCTTTTTTATTTTTGTGATCCTGTGGTTTCATTGTTTTTAGTTGTTATTTTTAATTTCCAGTAAGTTCCTTTTTGAATCAAATATATTGTTGTTTCTAAAATTTATACAAATCTTACCAGTTTCTCTACTCTTATTCTTAATTTCTAACTTACTTAACTAATTTTTTCAGTTTCTGTATTCACTTCAGTATTGTAGACATTTTATTTTTCACTTTTTTTGTACATTCATACTTTTTTAAAGTAATCCTGAGAATATGTGTTACGGGTGTCTGTGTTCCTAGAACATTGATACTCCGTTTTTCTTTTGATCGACAACATGTTTTTTCTTGTCTCTTCTTTATGTCTTGAACCCCTTAAGATGAAGTTCATACCGTAAGATTCATTGGTCTACTTGGGAAGGTGTCTTTTGATAGTCTTTTCGATCTCTCGGGTAAAATCTACAAAGAGTTCCCTACCCCCGGTCGAGGTCTCTACCGACTGTCATACTCTTCGACTCGTCTCGAAAAATTTCGAAGAAACTCGATTCCTCTGTTTTTGATCTCAAGTCTTCGGGTTTCTCCTCCCTGTTCCATTACGGGTGTGATGTCTGACCCTGAAATTTTCCAGTATACGATCCCCATTCCCCCTTTTCCCATTGTTCTTTATCTGATCGGGTCCGTCTTTGACTTTTGGTGTTAAAGTTTAATCAAGTTTAAACTTTAATAATTTTGCTGGGACCTGACGATCACCGGGTTCCCCCGGACAATTTTCATTTTGGGAGACACCCTTCTCTGGTAGGATCCGGAGTTCAGCGGAATGTAACAGATATATATTACAGGTCGAGAGTGACTTGTTATTAACTCGGAGATTATACTGTTTTGATGTGCAATTTTTTTTTTCTCGTTACAGTCTGTTATTTTTACTATATATAAGTCTATTACCTTAATACTTCGTCTCTGAAATTTATTGATACGGTGTTTATGAGTTCCCCTTTTTTTTTCGTTTTAACCCTTAAAGTCGTCCCTTATCTTTGAGATTTCGACCTAGTTTACTTTTAGGATTTTGATTTTTATTTATTTATTTCATGGATTTTGATACTTGAGTTACTGACTGAGTAAATTATAGTCTAATCTACTGACTTTCTTTTTGTCGTCACCTGATCTTCTCACGAGTCTTCTTTTATGGGTCTTACTCCGTACTCATTGTTTCCCTGTGTATGGCTTTTCTCACATTCTGTACCTGTCATATCACTTTTTATCTCGTGTATATATATTAATCTCGGTCTCTTCACTTTTCTACTACTCGTCTTCACTATAAATTTCTCCATTACGAACTCGGAAAGGATTTTAGTTACTTTCTGTAGTTCCGTCTAAGTTCAATAGATACTTAAGGTAATTTTTGTTATATTAATTTTTATGTAATTTCGGGTTGTTTCATATTGACGACCCTTTTTTTCAACCCCCCCCCCCATTTAGAACTTTCGTCGGGCTCGTTTTTTTCTCTAAGGAAGACTCCCTCGTTCTCATTCTGTCCCTACTGACTTTGACAGTCTTTCGATTGTGTTTTTCCTTCGGGGGTTTTTACATCCAGGGGGCTACTGTTACAACTCAATCGTATAGAGATCTGAAGGACAGTTGATGTCTTATTGACACAGATATCGGGTTTCGTGTTTTTCAGTCTGTGGCAATGAACATCGTCTTGATGGGTACTATACAAATTATCCTTAAGATCTTCTCTACCCTTTTCTTATCACGAGTGTGTTATAAAATTTTGTCCTAACCACTCTCAAATGGACTTTATTTCTGTACTTAGGAGTCTAACCCGTGACACCCATGGTTCGTGTTTGTGACATCGACGACTTGTCCTCTTATGTATATGTATGTAATTAGACTTGTAAACTTGGGTCTAAGTTAGGGTTTCTTCCCGTTACGGTTTCTACAAGTTTGCTGACATGTGTGTGTGAGTAAAGTGTACCATCATTCTAGTGCGAGTTTTAGGAAGTTTGGTCCGAAGTCATCATACACTTGGTTCTTGAAAGTCTACAAGTTCCACCCAAATCTTTTAAGTCTCCTTGGTCTCTAGTTTAACGGTTGTAAACAACCTGACACCTCTTTCGTTTGCTTAAGGTCTTTTTGTAGATAAAGACGAAATTACTGATACGATTTCGGAAACTAACACACCTAGTGTTGTTTGAGACCTCATGATTCTGTAACCTTATAGTCTGGTGGAGTGGACAGAGGACTTTTTAGACATGTATCCAGTTCTTCAATCTTGGTCTGTACCTTGTTACCTGACCAAGGTTTAACCCTTTCTTCATACAGTCCGGTATATAACAGTGGGACGAATAAATTAAAGATACGTCTCATGTAGTACGTTTTACGACCCGACTGACTTTGTGTTCGACCTTAGTTCTAACGACCCACTTTGTAGTTATTGGAGTCTATACGTCTACTATGGTGAGATTACCGTCTTTCACTTCTCCTTGATTTCTCGGAGAACTACCTTCACTTTCTCCTCTCACTTTTTCAACCGTATTTCGAGTTGTAAGTCTTTTGCTTCTAGTACCGTACACCAGGGTAGTGAAGTACCGTTTATCTACCCCTTTTTCACCTTTGTCACTATCTAAAAGAAAAGAGCCCGAGGTTTTAGTGACACCTGCCACTGACGTGGGTACTTTAATTTTCTGTGAACGAGGAACCTTCCTTTCGGTACTGGTTGGATTTGTAGTATAATTTTTCGTCTCTGTAGTGAAACGACTGTTTCCAGGTATATCAATTTGGATTTCAAAAGGGTCATCAGTACATGCATCCATTCTCGACCTGGTATTTCTTTCGACTCCTGACTTCTTATGTACGAAAACGTAACATCACGACCTCTTCTGAAAACTCTCTAGGGACCTGATGTTCCTTTAGTTTGGTCAGTTATGATTTCCTTTAGTTAGGACTTATAAGTAACCTTCCTGACTACGACTTCGACTTCGAGGTGATGAAACCGGTGGACTACGTTTCTCGGTTGAGTGACTTTTTCTGGGACTACAGTCCTTTCTAACTTCCGTTCTCCTCTTCTCCCGTCGTCTCCTACTCTACCAATCTATCGTAGTGACTGAGTTACTTGTATTTAGACTCGTTTGAGGTCCTCTATGACTTCCTGTCCCCTCTGACCGTACGACATGAAGTATCCCAGTGTTTCTTAGTCTGTACTGAATCACTGACTTGTTGTTTCTCGGATTATTTCGACGTCTCTTCCTTCTATAGTCCATTTTAAAACTTTTTACGAGTCCATTTCAGACATTTCTTTATTTTTGATCTGAGGTATCCTTTTTAAGACATCGAAATTTTGAAACTATGGTTTGGTCTTTCTATGTTTCTTTCATTTAATCTCCGGTTTAAGTGGATCCTTGTATATACGTTTATAGAATTTTATAATATAAAGTTGTAATATAAAAAAAATTAGTTTTAATTCGTCTCAAGTAGGTCTTTACGTTCCTACTAAGTTGTGACCTGGTAATTCACTACGTTCTTTTGTTTGTCAATATTTTTTTATTTTTGTGTTTTATAGGCTTGTCTATTTTTATTAAATATTTTAAATGAGAGGTATTATTTTTAGGTTCGTTCCATCGTTTTATCTTCAAACGACCGATAGATAGTTTTTGTTTTTCGTTTGTAACATTAACTATCGTTCTGAACTCTTATTAAGGTCACTTTCGGACCTGGTTGTCTTCAAGTCAAGTCATCGAGAAAGTATAGGCTGAGAAACGTTGGGGTACCTGACGTCGTGCGGACCGAAGGGACAGGTAGTAGTTGAGGACCTCGAACGAGTTTGAGTACAGGTGACTCAGCCACTACGGTAGGTTGGTAGAGTAGGAGACAACAGGGGAAGTGAAGGACGGAAGTTAGAAAGGGTCGTAGTCTCCAGAAAAGGTTACTCAGTCAAGAAGGGTAGTCCACCGGTTTCATAACCCTCGAAGTCATAGTTAGAAAGGTTGTTTATATGTCCTGACTAAAGGAAATCCTACCTGACCAAACTAGAGGGACGTCAAGTTCCCTGAGAGTTCTCAGAAGAGGTTGTTGTATCAAGTTTTCGTAGTTAAGCAGCAGTGAGTCGAAAGAAATACTCGGTTAAGCGTGTAGGTGTGTACTGATGACCTTTTTGGTCTCGAAACTGATATGTCTGGAAACAACCGTTTCATTGTAGAGACGAAACATTATACGACGGTTCCAACTAGTATCGAAAAGAAAGTTCCTCGTTCACAGAAAATTAAAGTACGTCAGTGATAGACGTCACTAAAACCTCAGGTTCTTTTATCAGAGAACGACAAACGTAACAAAGGGGTAGATAAACGGTATTTCACTATCCTGGTCTACAGTACTAGAATCAAAAGACTTACAACTCAAAATTCGGTTAAAAAAGTAAGAGGAGAAGGTGAAAGTAGTTCTCCGAGAGATCAAGAAGAAGTAAAAGACGGTATTCCCACCACAGTAGACGTATACACTCCAATGACTGTAAAGAGGACCGTTAGGACTGAGGTCGAACACGAAGTCAATCGGACCGTGAAACGTATTACATGAGACGTACCTCCAATTTATTCGTCGTACTGTTATATGTCGGAACTGTATGAGGAAGGGGTTAAACCTTGGTCAAGTAACAAGGTATAGACGAAGATTGACAACGGAGAACTGGAAGTATGTCCAAAGAGTCCTCCGTCCGTTCCACCAACAATAAAGGTAGAGAACCCCTTAAAAGGTGTCAAACAACACTAGGTGTGTCAGTTTCCGAAATCGTATCAGTTATTTCGTCTTTATCTACAAGAAGACCTTAAGAGAACCAAAAAGCTACAAGGTTGCCTACAACCGTTAAACTAGAGACCAAGAAGACGGAAAAGATTTGGGTCGAACTTGTAGACCTTCAAAAACCAAGTACGTGACAACTTCTGATCGAACCTGTAAAAGTCGTAATGAAACGATCTCACATTTTATTCACGTTAACACGTCGTCAAACTTGTAAAACCCCGTAACGGAAACAAACCCTGACCCTACTTTTGACTAGAAAAGGTCAGGACACCGGTGACGACTCAACAGGTTTAAACGACCGTATAAGTCACGTCGTGAAAGTGTCGTAGTGGAAAATCCTAAATTTTATCGAATTCGACCTTAAGGTAGTGGAGTAATCGAAACAAGCATCACTACAAAGATTCCGGGTGAACTCTACGTGAGATCCTACAGAATGGCATCCACTCACTAGTGTGGTAGTACCAATAGACCCAGTACTTCTAGAAAAGATATATCAAGAAGACACATAAGAACGGTCGAGAGGAATTATAGAAGACGAAGACAATCCAGGTATGGCAAAGACAGGAAATATCACGGGTAGAAACGTACTTTACAAGGCAACCACAGAGATTAAAAGAACTTCTCTAGAGATTAGAAAAGGTAAGATAACAAAAGAAGATAAAGAAAGGTAACTAGTGACTCCCTCCGAAAGAATAAAGAGGAACGATAAGAAGACTTGAGACGTAAGTCTACCTATATAGAAAAAGAGGAAATGGAAAACGAAGAGAAGAAAAGAGTCGATAAACATTCCGGAGGAGTCTGTTGGTAAAATGGAAAAAGGTAAAGAAGAAGAACCCCCACCAAGACTAGTGACGGAGGACATGTTAAAATGCTTGGAAGTAGGTCTCAAGAAGTCCGTGAAACAGATAGTCTATCTTACTTTTCGTGTTCGTGTCTTTTGATTTGACTAGTGTACCTCGTGTCGGAACAGATTAAGTTACTTTGATACTTGGTACAGTACATCCCGGTGGGTTCTCTCCAGTACCGTCTGTACCAGGTGACCTCTTCCCTTACCGTTCAGTGGAATCTTAAGAGAGGAACTCTTGGGGTACTTGTCGTACTTTTCCGTTTTTCTATATTGTGACTTTCTACTTGAGAGGTCTAACTATCAACGGGTTATACGATGACCTCTTCTCACCTCTTTATCGAGTCCTTTCTTACTTCTCCGATTCGGTTTCGTTTTTGTTATGGATGAGTATTTATACTGACCACTACCTTCATTTCAGGTTACGACATTTCATATTGTAGCGCATCCTTGGATCTTACAATCCAGATGCCTGGTTATGTTCCTACAACCGATAAATACGACCGAATAAATATTTACTGTCCTAACAGTTGTACCCTAAATTTTTTGAAGTTGGTTTAGTAGTCCCGTTTAATTCTCAGACTGTAATTCGACCTATATTATAGACATAGAATATTTCCTATCCCTTCTTGAAGTACCTTTGATGTTATTTTGTAATCTGTTCCATTTTTTCCTATTTTAAAAGTAGTTGAAATGGAGTGTGTTATGAATACCTACTTTTCTGAATAAATATATGTTTACCTTAAAGGTTATTTTGTATTTCAAGGTTATTTTTTATAGGGTCATTCAGAAAAATATTTCCGACTTACACTGTTTTCGTTAATACTTCATGTCGTTACGTACTTCCTAAGACTGTTTGGTTTATATTTTTGAATAATATTTCTGTCACACCACAATCGTATTCATATCTATTTATCGTGTTGTCTTGTATAGTGCACGACACACGATTCAGTGAACTCAGCACAGACTGAGAAACACTGGGGTACCTGACATCGGGTGGTCCGAAGAGACAAGTACATTAAGAGGTCCGTCCTCATGATCTGACCCAACGGTAAAAGAGGAGGTCCCTAAAAGGACTGGGTCCCTAGCTTAACCCCAGAGGACGTAACGTCTGTCTAAGAACTGACAGACTAGGTGGTCTTTTCGGTCTTTATATTTTGTCTAGGATTTAAAATAATAGTAGTCTCTTCACGTTTAATTTATAGTAAAGTGTGTGTAATCTAAGTATTTATGTCATGATATTTTATTGTAGTTCTCAACTTTTTTTATATCTCTTTGTCTTATGGAACGATCACTTTTACATTTTTAACCATATGTTGGTGAAACTCCTCGTCGTACATTCTCAGTTATCAACTCCTATTCGTATGGGAAGGTTGATTCATTGAGTGGAGAGTCTTTTGGAGTACCTTTACACTTGTTCCTCTTTCTGTGTTCTTACAAATGACTTTCATCATCATCGAAATTTGTTGATTAAGAGATTATAGACTTTGTCTTGTTTATGTCAAATGAAGATACATTGTCTTATACATACGAGTCAGCACGGAGAGAACAGTGAGGTATCTGACATCGGGCGGTCCAAGGAGACAGACGCCTTAAAAGGTCCGTTCCTCGTCCAACGGTAAAAAAGGAGGTCCCCTAGAAGGGTTGGGTCCCTAGCTTGAATGTAGAGGACGTGATCATCTGTCTAAGAAATGGTGACTCAGTGGACCCTTCGGGGATATATTGTCTTATAAGATACCGTTAATTTTGCATGATGTTCTTATGTAGTAAAATATTGCGGAACGAAATAGTACGAAACGTATATCACACAAAATGTTTAACTTCTAAACAACGTTAGGACGCAGTTCTGTTAGATAGACACGGTAAAAGGGGGGTTTGAAAAATTTTAAAACATAACCCCATATCGGTCAACTGTTACAACACCATCAAAGTCCACTTCTGGTTTCCCTGAGTCGGTATGTATATGCACATAGGTAAAAGGAGATTTGTGGGGAAGGTGGGTCCGACAGACGCGGTTAAAAAAAAAAAAATTTGTCGTAAACGAGTGAAACACAGAGACTCATTGTAAAACCACTGAGAATGTTATAAAGTTTGAAAAAACAATAATAATATAAACAATACCTTTAGTCACTAGAAATTACAATGATAAGATGAACAAAATCCTGTGGTTCTTGACGTGAGTATTTTGTCGTTTGACAGTTTTATGTACAACACACACAAGACTGACGAGGTGACTGGTCGGAAAGGAGGTTTCAGAGAGAGAAACGTCCTAGGAGAATAAGAGACTCTGTATTTTTACAACTTTACTCCGATTAAGTGTTGGGTTGTTACCGGAGATTCACAAGTTCAGTTTCCTTCTCCGTTTTTAGAGATGTAGTTTTCGATCGTTACTCCCGAAGGGACCACCATGTCACCTATTGTTAACCGGAACGTTCCGTTCCCTGTACTCAAGTTAGGGACCAACCCCTTGATTCTAGAGTGTACGACTCTCCGTTGATTCGGGTGTGTAGACACACGGTGTTACTTCTAGGACACACGACGATGTGTTGATTCTGGATTATGCCGATTGTATTTATCCATTTATAAAAAGATCTTTTCTTTTTTCAATCCTTACTTATTCGAATCACTCCTTCCGTACGGTTTTCGGTTCTATCCGGTTTCGGATGCGGAGAATGTGGTCAATCGGTTGAACACTTATGTTTCCTTTTCAAGAACCTCCTATAATTTTCACGATGAGGTCACTTGTACACTTATTCTTTCACTTTGTTGGAATAACGACTATACTGTTTTCAAAATTATCAGACCGATGGAGTTTAGTCAGTAATTATAAGGGAATTCGGTTTTGGATTAGGTTTCGTTCCGGGATTGAGAAGTTACGACACTTCCTACTCTTTCCACTCCTTCGACGGCTTCTTTGAAGCCTTCGATCGTCTCCAACCAAGTGTTCCAAATTCCTTTCTTCGACAGAGAGATTGTTCCCTTACGTTCTATTTCGACGTTCACGATTACGTCTGTGAGATCGTTCAATAGGTAATTACTTGCACCGTTATGATTTATTATCTAAAAGTTGCGTCTGTTTTTTGTCGGAAAATACTCTTCTTCTACGGTAAATCCTGAAAGTATAGGTCTCCCTTCAGTTATAGTTCGAAGTTTCGGAGTTTCCTGTTAGAGAACAATCCCCGATTACGTCGACCACTGAACTTTCACTTTGGTTACGAGTGAATCGTAAGACTTTTAGGATTCTGGAAATTCTTAATACGATTTAGATGAGACGGATACGACAATAGTCACCCTGTTGTTTCAGAGGTGTTGTCGTATTGACAATTGTTATACCAAATGATTTTTAAAAATTCTGGTGCCACGTCTGGAGCACGAGTCTTTTTTTCTAAGGAAAGTATAATGACGAGTGACTGTTGCGTTCACCAATGGGTTCTCGACTGTCTCCACATGTTCTAATTACAACAAAAGTACGGACGATTGTTTGTAGGCAAGACGTCGGGTACCTAGTTTCTCCGTAAAGTTGAAAATTCAGACTTAAGATTCTTTATTTAAAGTATTCCGATATCGACGGTATTTATCACTAAAGGTACTACGTGAACCCGTTTCATTTGACTTTTGGAAAGACATTTCAAAAGAATTGCCGTGGAAAATATACGGTAATTTTTGTAGACACTATGGACCCTGTTCAAGTTTTATAGTTAAAATTGTCCTCAAACCTTCGTCTACTAAGGTTAGGAGTACCTACAGAAACTCGTCGGGGTTTTGAAGTCACTTTTTTCATTGACGTCTACACAACTTTTGTCGTTCTCTTGATTTCACCTCGGATTTCTACATTGAAATAACGACATTGGAGTACTATTCTGAAGTTACACACTTTTCGACGAAGAATACCTATTCGTTTCTTTCACCGAAGAAGTCTACCGTAGGTGAGAACCACTCCTGTACTTCTGACAACTTTACTGTTGTTTCCTATATCAGATAATACATTTAGATCAACTATTTCGTCGTAGTCTCAAACTCTCCGAAATGAGGTTAAAACTTTCTTCAAGATGACATCCATTCTACGATAGTTTATCCTGACGTACGATGTCTCTTTATTAACTCTTTCCTTCTCAGTTGGTTACACAGTTTGAAGTGGTGACAGAATAAAATTTTTTTACGGTGTTGGTGAGGTCGGAAGTCGTTACCCCTATTCTGAGAGATGGTTGTTTTTCTAATGTTGACCAACTTCCGAGTCTACTATCAGACGTTAAAAAAAAATCATTATTTCATAGAAATTCCATACATGTAATAAAGAAATCTGTTTTACGATGACGTATCTGAAGTTATCTCACATTTGTATTGTGACCCTTTAGTTTTTTGAGTACGCTGAACGAAATGACGTTATAAGGTGAATAACGTCACAAGACCTCGGGTTAGACGTAATAGAGGGTCCATACGGACATGTCGAATATACTCACTTTTTTTATTTGAAGTTTATTATGAATCACCTTTTTGTGAAACGTTTACTATTGTATGTCAAACTATTATAAATAAATTTCAAATTTTTTATGATTTATCATTATGTATGTATGTATGCATTACGTGTGTGTTTGGGTTTATGACTTCATATTTTTGTGACCACCACCACGAAATCAAGGATTCAACACAGGCTGAGAACGCTGGGGGTACCTGACATCGGGTGGTTCGAAGAGACAGGTGCCCTGAAGGATCCGTTCTTATAACCTCACCCACCCGGTAAAGGAGGAGGTTGTTTTTGTAATACGTGTCATTTGTGGTTTATCCCTGTCACCAATGACATCCTTTCTTCTTACCCTCCCAAATTGGCAACGAGATTAAAAATAAAACATTTTCTGAACACCGTTCAGACCGTTTTACAATGATTGACGAATCTCGACCCTCAATTATGTACTCATAAATGGTAGAATCAGAGATGGTCAAAGATTTACAAATTGTGTAATGTTAAGTGTAAAAGAATTTTTCACCCTTTTACCAATTAAAATGTATTTGTCTTGAATTGGTCTTTGTTCTTATTTTCAAACGAGAAGGGTTCTCGTCAGGTTTAAAAATTTCTTTCAGTTGGTTTTTTTTTTTTTTTTTTTCTTTCAGTTGGTGAGTATTTTTCTCCATCGTCTTTCACAGTGGGTCGAATTGTCGTATTAATTTGGAATAATGAATACACGGATAGTAGTAATTCATTTCATCGTTAACACGAGTTTGTAGAATTATTTTCTGTTGTTCTAAAGTCTTGTATCGTCTTTAAGTAAGGTCATACAAGTCCTAAAGATACATTCCTTTGCATGGTATCATCCACTAGACTGTAAGGTCAGAGTGGTAGACTTAATTCTACAGGTATAGGTGTCTGAATCTCTTGCTTGAATGGCAATGGTCCCCCGCTTCCCACACCCCCTCCTTATCTCACCCTCAGACCCTGAGTATACATGTGTGATGAAATAAATCTATTAGTTGTTCCTAGATGACATATCGTGTCTCTTTCGACGAATTATAAGACTTTATTGGATTTACCCTTTTCTTACACTTTTTCCTATGTACATAAACATATTGACTTAGTGAAACGACATGTGGACTTTGATTGTGTTGTGACAATCCAAGGTTATATTTTATTTTGATATTTTAAAATTTTTTAATTTTTCTTCAGGTCTAGGTGGGTTGTGTATAGTGTGTGCGACACTTTAAGAGAAAATAAGATAAAATTGGAATAAACTCAACATCTAAGTAAATTGTGACTAATCTTAGTTTGTTTTTTGGTGTCCGGAATCCTTTTTTTTTAGTGAGCGATAGATCGTGTGTTTCCGGTGGCAATCCGGAGTCAAAACTTGAGAGGGCGAAAGTTCAACGAAAGTGTTTAGAGATAAGCTTTGTTCCGACCCAATACGACCTTTTCTTGCGTCTTATGTCCGAACTCAACATCAACGCATTTTCACTGGAAAACCCGAAAGTGGTTGAACAGCTCTCTATCAATTTCCGAAATCTCTGAAACGAGGGATTATTCTCCCCGACCCGTTTACAGAGAGAGTGGATGTTGCCTGGCTTTCAGAGAAATTCCACCTCTACCACCGCCTTTTTCTTAGTTCGTCAGGGAGTTTCTCTTCCCTGTGACTTTTCTCTTTCCATGGACGGGGAACGAAGGCTCGTGGGTGTCGGTGTGTCCGCGTGTCCTTGGGGGACCTTTTGCAGCGATAGCTCTCGACGGCTTAGTCTTTGTCGACAGACTGTGGCTTTGCTGGGGACGGCTGCGGGGCCGACGTGGAGCTGGGAGCTTCCCATGCCCACCCTCGACCACCTCTCCCCCTCCCCTGTGGAGTCGTGGTTGTTGCCGGAGTTGGCGGAGGAGGGTTCAGGCGCGACGCCGGGTGTTTTGAACGCTGAACTTCTTAGCGTGTGAGTGACCTTTCACCCCGGCCCAGGACCAGGGCCGGGCCAAGGGCCTTAGGCCGCCCAGAGGGTCCCAAAGCCCCCTCCGCCGCCGACCCTGCGGTAGAGGCGGAGGAGAGTCGAGGGCGAGCCTTGACCCTGAGAGATCCGGGGCCCTGTGGCCGGCGAACTTGCGGTCCGTGTTGAACGTCTCGCGGCTCGGGAGGTGGGCCTGGCGGGGACTTCAGTCCTACACCGAGCACCACGAAACGACGAACCCTAATGTCAGATCCAGATATGGTGATTAGGTACCCTTCTTTACGAGAGAAAAATAAACAGGATCTTTCTTAAAGGTAAAATTTGGCTCCTATTCTCAAGTAGCTATAAAAGCCGTCGCCGATGTCACGGGGTCTGCAGCCTCAGGGTGCCTCCGAAGGGACTCTGTTCAGGGCGTGGGAGGGCCTCATTACGAGGTGCGTGAAGAGGGGGGCGCCTTCTCCGTCCCACACAACGATGACCGGTCCGTGGAACTGACTAAAGGAACGGTTGTACGTCCCCTCTCTCTCAAGAGAGTCAGGAGCGCACTCCCTGGACCATGAAAGCAAGATTTCGAGAACAAAGGAGCCCCTTGTCTTAACGATCTGAGTTATCCACGCAACAGTAATCAGAAGGGGCAAGAGAGCCTCCCGACCTTCCCCAATTTAAAGTCCGAGGCCGCAGGACCCTCTTCCACTCCGATCCTCCAGACTCCACTCCCCAACGCCTGACCCACGGCCTCTCCACACCCACCTCCTCTAGCAACGGAAGAAAGACCTCTCCGAAACTATCGTTCCTCCCCACGCACTCTTCAAAAACCCTAGACTCACTTCCCCTCTTCCCGAACGAACCAACCGGCTTCTGAGCTCCAATCTGGACCCCTACTTGAAAGGTCTTTAATCTAAGGTGACGTCTCGCATAGCCATCGCGCTACGTCAATGCTCGTGGAGGAATAAATTTTTAGGTGTGGGGTGGGGTGTTTTGCTTACTGGGGGAAGACATACCTTTACTCAAAATTTTCTAGGGTCCTACACTCTGAGTCGGACCCATAAAAGGACGAGGAAACGGTATTTATCAAAGACATTAGCAGCCTCTATCCTTCTCTTTTAAGTAGGAGAGGAGATCATTTGGTCCCTGGCCCGATCAATGGCGACCAAACACCTCTTCTCTGAGATTCCTAGGACTGTGGACCCTTGTCCAAGACAAGGTTATACAAGGTCAAGAAACACATGTGTGCATTTGATTTTCGTTTATAGAACTTCCGTCGGTCGTTACTTTTGGAATGTCGTGCCCTACATAAAGAGTTCCGAACGCAAGTTTCTATTATTTAGATTATATGTTATTGACTAAAGAGTACAAAATACTTTAGGATAGTAAAGTCGCGACATGTAAACTTTGGTTTAAATTCCGTGTCGCATAAAAGAGGGTTATCACAATTGCACGAACCCTTCAACGATCTACCAACGGTCTACTTTTACTAGAACTCTTCAAAGATTTAGGTGATTGTACGTCCAGTCCTTCGTTGTCAATCTTGACCTGTACCTTGTCTGACCAAAGTTTATCCTTTTCCTCATGTAGTTCCGACATATAACAGTGGGACGAATAAATTGAATATACGTCTCATGTAGTACTCTTTGCGACCTGACCTTCTTTGTTGTTCGACCTTAGTTCTAACAGCCCTCTTTATAGTCAGTGGAGTCTATACGTCTACTGTGGTGGGAATACCGTCTCTCACTTCTCCTTGATTTTTCGGAGAACTACTTTCTCCTCTCACTTTTTCAACCGAATTTCGAGTTGTAAGTCTTTTGTTTCTAGTACCGTAGGCCAGGGTAGTGAAGTGCCCTTTATCTACCCCTTTGTCATCTTTGTCACAGTCTGAAAAAAAAAACCCCCCCCCCGAGGTTTTAGTGACGTCTACCACTGACGTCGGTACTTTAATTTTCTGCGAATGAGGAACCTTCTTTTCAATACTGGTTGGATCTATCGTATAAGTTTTCGTCTCTGTAATGAAACGGCTGATTCCAGGCAGATCAGTTCCGATACCAAAAAGGTCATCAGTACATACCTACACTCTCAACCTGACACTTCTTCCGACTCACAGCTTCTTAACTACGTAAACTTGACACCACAACTTCTTCTGAACTCTCGGGGAACCTGACGTTCCTCTAGGTTGGTCAGGTAAGACTTCGTCTAGTTGGGACCCTAAAGAAACCTTCCTTACTACGATTTCGACTTTAAGGCCATGAAACCGGTGGAGTACGTTTCTCAACCGAGTAACCTTTTCTGAAACTACAACCCTCCCTAAACCCCGTCCTCCTCTTCCCCTACTGTCTCCTACTCTACCGACCTACCGTAGCGACTGAGCTACCTGCACTCAGACTCACTTGAGGCCCTCTACCACTACCTGTGTCTCCGGACCGCACGACGTTAAGTACCCCAGTGACTCAACCTGTGCTGACTCGCTGACTTGACTTGACTTGTATTAATATCTTCTACCAAAACAAGACGACAAATTCTGGAGAAGTTAAATGAGTTCAGCCCTCCAAAGGATTAAGACTTGTCCAAACTCTTAAAAAATGTCGATTCTTTAATACTACACAGTAAATAACTGAACACACTATGAAAGTAAGATCAGTTGGGTGATCTCCTTGTTTGAGAAATTCGTCTTCCTTTCCAATTTGTGTAAAATTCTCTCTCATTTCAGAGGTCCCTTTGGAAGCCATGTTTCACAGGAAAAATTGTAGTGAGTACCTAAATAAAAAACCAGTCCTCCCAAATAAACAAAGAGAAAGATCAATTTCAAATTAAGAGTTAATTTACTTTAGGAATTGGAATCGATTACCTTTCCTCCTCTTTTCTATTTCCCCGTTCTATCTTTGTTAAAGAGACACTCCGGTCACGTAGTCCCTATGTGATTTACGACTGCTAGTCAAAGAATTTCTTACGGTTGGACAAGAGTCGTGGTTTGACAATCTAATTTACCCGACCCCCTTCTCTAAGTCTAGAAAACATTTATTACCAGTGTGTCTCGAAGTAAAACATTACTCACAAGAGGTGTATAAGAAATGAAAGGTTCGAGGTTAAATGAAGTCAAGTCAAGTCAAGTCAGCGAGTCAGCACAGCTGAGAAACGCTGGGGTACTTAGCGTCGTGCGGTCCGGAGGGACAGGTAGGGGTAGAGGGCCTCAAGTGAGTCTGAGTGAAGGTAGCTCGGCCACTACGGTAGGTCGGTAGAGTAGGAGGCAACAGGAGAAAAGGAGGACGGGGGTTAGGGAAGGTCGTAGTCTCAGAAAAGGTCACTCAGTTGAGAAACGTACTCCACCGGTTTCATGATCTCAAAGTCGAAATCGTAGTAACGAAGACGATGACGATTCAACGAAGTCAGTACAGACTGAGACACGCCGGGGTATCTACCGTCGGGTGGTCCGAAGGGGCAGGGATCCTAAGAGGTCCGTTCTTGTGACCTCACCCAACGGTAAAGGAAGAGGTTACGTACTTTCACTTTATACTTTCACTTCTGCGAGTCAGCACAAGCTGAGAATCATTGGGGTACCTGACGTCGGATGGTCCGAGGAGACAGGTACCCTAAAAGGTCCGTTCTCATGACCTCACCCCACGGTAACGGAAGAGGAATCGTAATAAGCCGTTGGGATTTAGTCACAAAGAGTTAGACCCACAGACTTTCAAGAGTGACCACACAGGTCTGTCTGGACTAAAGGAAGGGACGGAGAGGGAGGGTTGACGTATATAAATTGACTTAATCTTGGGTCGGTGTCCGTTAGACAAACATCAGAACGGACGAGTTGACTAAAAATACCACCTCTTAAGGTATCTTAATAGATGGACAGAAGTAATAAAAGACAGTTTCTAGATGAGAACTATTCACCGGTGTTTGTAAATCTTTGAACGTAAATCATCCCCCAAATTTTCCAATCTTTTGTATTTGACTAAGATTCTCAGTGTAGCAGTATCATTCGTCAACCATTCTCGAAGTGAGAGGGTGATTATAATTCGTTCAAACAAACTTAATACTGTAACGTGTTTAATTTCCACGGTCAGAAAATAGTCATGGAGTCATGGTAATGGTACGTTAATACGAAAATATTTTGTAGTGATCAAGGAGTAAAATTTAATTACATTCGACTAAGTAATTAGTCTTCTGGGACGGGGGTTCTTCTTACTAAAGTATTAAATTAAAAATAATGGGGAGGAAGGTTCGTTGTTCTCGGGCAAGAGATACGTCATAAATGAAGATTCACTCAAAAAAGTTTAACTTTTCATCATTCAACAAAATCTGTTGTTAATGAGACTTTATAAAACGTAAATTAAATAAAAACAACCTGAAAAATGAACACATACCTTTCTTATCTAACAAGAGTGAAACGATTATCAACCAAAAAAAAACAATAATAAAGTAGTCTCATTTTAACTGTAAAAACTTAGATGACTAGTAAAATAAAACTTATGAACAGACGAATTGATAGTAATTCCTGTCAGTCCATAATATATTGTATCTTACTAGACTAACAAAAAGATCGTTTTTATATCTTATAAATAAAAACCGACATCCCCAGAAGTAACGACGTGGACGAAAAGAGACCAACACCGTTCACCCCTGACGAGAGAACACCGTGCACCCGAATCAACGAAGCGTCGTACCGCTTAGAAGGACCTAGTCCTTAGCTTTGACACAGAGGACGTAACCGTCCGTCTAAGAAATGGTGACTTGGTGGTCCCTTTGACGATCGTTTGAGTAAAAAATAAAGATTCTCCTTTCAACTATCTTAAATGATGAGACACAAGAGTTTGTTATGACATGTTTTATTTTTCGTTTTAATGTCAGAGATAAGAACAAAAGTAATAGGAGGAGTCTCTGTTGGTATAAAATAAACAAAATAAAAATAAACAAAACTAACTAAATCAATACAACTACGTGAATAGTATTAGATCTTACAACTTAGGAGCTGCTGGTCTTTGAAAATGGACTAGGTAGATTATTTAACGGAAGTTCAAATACAAAGTTATACATACATTACTTTCGTTGCAATAACCTTTCATGGTTTATCACTAAAGGTTTATACTTGAAAAATAGGAATTTCTCAGAATAGGAATTTCCACTGGTATATAAACAGACAATTTCATTTCGTGTTTTCTACGAGTAATCAAAATGAATAAAAGAAAAGACCAACGTCAATGACTTATACAAAGGAGACTGACACCTTTTGTTCGTACACCGGGTCAACAACGAGTCATGACCATGGACAGGTTCTACATAGAAGTCTAAGACACCACACCTAAAAGTACGTGGTATGTTTGAAGGGATGTTCCATAAAAGAAAGAAAGATTTCAATTCTTTCCCAGAGATAAAAATTTCAGTCATCGACACATAAACTCTCGTTCATAGAAGTAATTTTTTGACATTACTTTATTAATGACTATTACTATTAAAATATTAAAGGTAATGATACATTTACATTCAAGGAAGAATTCACTAATACACATCGTGAATTACATCATCCTCGAAACACCTTGTTAAGGGACCACGTAAATTACAAACGTATCTGGAAAGGATTTCTGATAGATCTGTCTTATAGTGTTTTATCACAAAGAGTGGTCTAAAATCATTTTATATTGTCTTCACCCACTTTCGTAATACTCAAACCAACGAAAAAAAAGAAAAGGACAAATGGTGAACGTAAATGTTTATCCCCATGAGCATTGAAAGATCTTCATTTACGAATAGTAGATAGTAGTGAACGACGATAAGTATTGTTTTTTCATTATATGACTCCAGAAACTATAAATACCATTATATTCTCTCGAAACTGTAAAATATCTTATAAAGTATATTCTATATATTGTAAAACACTTTATATAAAATGAGGTTATCACTACAAGTAAATTCTCCGTTTATCATTAATAGATACATATATTTATACATGAATATATTCGTCAAGTTTAAGTGTGTGTACGTACGGACGTGCGAGTCAAAGGATATTAATTTTTTTTTTAAAGGGTCCCTGAAGGGACCGACAGATCACCAATTCTTAGACACGAAGGTAAAGTCCCCCGTACCCAAGTTAGGGACCAACCCCTTGACTCTAGGGTGTACGACGTGTACCGTGTCTGTCTTTTTTTTAAAGGGTCCTCAATCGTCGTCGTCAGTAAGGAAGATACATAATTAGCAAAGATAATAGAACCTTTAATCTTTAATACAGGTCATAAGTATATGTCAAAATATACAGTTCACGAGTATATTAGGAGTATTATTGGATAGTCCATTCATGTATGATACCAACAGAGATAAAAGTCTACTGCTTTGACTTTGTGTCTCTCCAATTTGTTGGACGGGTTTCAATGTGTCGATAATTCACTCGTTCGATCCTATACTTGACAGACAGACTTAGGTTTCGGATCTTAAACCTCGATCTTCTGTACCTAAACTTGGGGTCAAGGTGGTGAAAGGTCGAAGTCAAAAGAGGAGACATTTACCCTAACTACTATTGTAGGTGGAGTGTCCTAAAATTCCCTGTTATAGATTATTGCATACACTTTTGTGAAACTTTTGACTTTTACCATGTATACGATACTATTGATTATTTATATAGATAGTAAATATACGTATTATTGATGTTTCATCATTCTAACTCAAATACATTGAGAGAAGTTAATAAAAGTCTATGTAACAAAATATGTATACAACATTCAAAACATATCTCTGAATCACAATGGTTGATTATATAGTAAAATACATTTATTTGTACTTTCATAGACTCCTGAAATAACCCATTTATATGAATATAAAACCATAAAAGATTAGTACAGTATATACACGTGTATGTATAATTATATAGACATGTTACAAATAACTGTAATATCTAGAATCCATTATTATTTGTATAAACACACCCGGTATTATATGGACATACACATATATACATACTCATGTATAAAGAGACAATTTCTACATTATCCTTTTGATTACAGAATTATTTTACTTAATTTAAACAAACTCACTTTCTAAAAAGGGAAACCTCAGTCATTTAATATTACACTCACTTAAAGTTTCCCTATAAATAAGTCGTTGACTTATTATAGACGGATTAAATCTGTTTTGTCTTCTTTTCAGGAGACTTATAAATCTACTCACCTTACAGACTTTATACTCTTACAAACTTTGGTCACGGTGTTAAATGTAAGACTATGATTCTTACTGTCTTTAATCCCTTTGGTCTTACATCATTTCTCGAAAAAAGTTATTAACGGACAATCACCATACATTAATACTACAGTTTAAAGTCGTAACGGTCGTAGACAAATGGAAACACATCAACTAACGGAACTTTAATAAAAATGAATCATCTGAAAATTAGATTAAAAAATCTAAAGTATAATTTGTAACACGTATACTCTAAAAGTACCAACACTCTAAAATTTATTGGATTGTACTTACCTTTAAGTCGAACGTAAAGATGGACAATTATTAATCTTAACTTCAAAAAACAAAACAAACAAACACAACGACTTTAATCGTTCACTTACTAGTAAGTAGTTAGTTTTGTCTTGATGTTTAGTTTAATCATTTAAACAATTACCTCGAAAAGGTAGAGTCTAAATTCTTAAATCAAGGTGACTACATACTTTGGGAAAACTTTTTTATAAGTGTGTGTATAATATCCTTGATCCATTTAGAGCAGATTTAAGAGGACTTTCGGTCACGACCAATTATTTTGTTTGACAACGAGGTCTTAACTACATTTAGTCGTAACATATTCAGATACTCTATAGTATTAAAAGTAAGGACAATTCCTATAACAGTTTCTCAGTAATATAAAAGAAAAATTAATTGAAAAGTCCTCAACGAGTCACTTGATGTTTTTAAAGACCTTCGACTTCTTCTACTTAATCAAAGACTTTAAGGTTTGGGTGGAGGATTCTTTTAAGCTGAGGTCCTTGGTCTTCTAGTCCAACTACCCTACCTGTCAGACTCAGTTTTACCTCTCCCTTTCGAGAGTCACTGACTTCTACCTTCGTCAAGAAGGTTCTTGAGCTTAAATTTACATACGTTACATACGGATCCTTAAGAAGTTCTGAAGACACTTTTTCTCAAGTAATTTTTCCATGCGACCAAAAAAATTAATTACACATTATATATTTCTAAAAGATAAGATTCCGGACATAGGTTTCCTTCTTACGGTAAGTAAAATTGAACAAAGTGTGTTTACCTAGTAACCTTATAAAAGAATTAAAAAATTTTTTGCTTCAGATGATAAGAGTTTAATGGAAAAAATAGTTGTACAGACTTTTTTTAGTTACTTCATAGATAAGTACATAAAGACAATACTCACGACAAATTAACTTGTTTTATACCGTCAAAGGGAAAACGACAAATTGTATCGATTCCTCAATCTCTTTGTCAAGAAAAACTCTGGAGAGGTACAGATCTTTTCTACTGATAATGTCGAAACACTTTCCATGTACTAACTTCCACTCTAACGAAAAACAACGGTCCACAATTCTCACGGATAAACCGAAATAAAACAAATTTTATGAAAGACTTAATAGTCCACTGAATTATCTTTTCATAAAACTGCAAGCTATCTAACAAGACGTCCACTCAGGACCGAGAAAACCACGGACACTATAGTTTATAAACTAAAATCCCACAAAGACTCTCAAAGGATGAGTTTCTATTTTCAAATCTTCAAAACGTCACGACAGAGAACCTGGTTTTTAAGTTCAATACTTGTAAGGATATTTTAAAAGTCGTTAAGAATCTTTAGACATATTGTGAAAAAAATACTTTATTTTTTATGAAAGATACATTATGAAAAAATCCACACGGTTTTCCAACTCCGGAGACCCAAACTTAAGTGGTTGAACCATAACAGTCAGAGGAAGGGTGGTGTCGATAGACATTCTCTCCATTCCAGTAAATGTAAGTATTTTGTTATACACTTCATACGTTATCTTAAGGATTTTTTATCCCTTCATATTTATAAGGAATGGTAGAATACAAAAGTGTTAAACACATAAATAACTTACTGACTTTCGTAATATAATAATATTTACAAATTATTACAACTCACTTACTTACTTTTTTCCTTAATAACCAAGTTCAATCAGATAGGGAGTGTCCTAACGGTAGAAAAAATTTCCAGGAATAAGTCATCGCTGTAAGTAACTCGTAATCGAGACACACTCTGTACCACCAGTTTCTCTAAATTGGTCCTGAAGTCTCTAGAAACCCCGAAGGGAGAGTCAACCATTTCTTAGATGGACGTTACGTCCTGTTGGGTCAAGTTAAGGACCCAACCCTTCTAGGAGACCTATTCCCTATCCAATGGGAGAGGTCATAAGAATGCGAAGAGAACACCGAGTCGACCATTTCTTAGACGGACGTTACGTCCTGTTGGGTCAAGTTAAGGACCCAACCCTTCTAGGAGACCTATTCCCTATCCAATGGGTGAGGTCATAAGAATTCGAAGAGAACACCGAGTCGACCATTTCTTAGACGGACTTTTCACCCTCTGGACCCAAACTAGGGACCCAATCTTTCTAGGGGGCTTCTTCCCGTTCCGATGGGTCATAAGACCGGACCTCTTAAGGTACCTGAGATATCAGGTACCCCAGTGTTTCTCAGACTGTACTGATTCACTGAAAGTAATGATGATGATGATGAGTCTCTAGAAACCCCGGTTTACATACACAAAATATTACCAGGATCCGATTCCAGTAAAATTAAAACTACTCGGAAGAGAAGGTTTCATTTTATATTTTTCCACTGTGGAGAAAATCAGTTACCTTTTTACCTCTCTTTCATGAAATAAAATTGAAAAAAGAAATCATTCACTTTTTTTATTATCGTCCGTAATAGCATTGTAAGGACACACATCTTTGACTACACTTTTGTTTCGATAGAAAGGATTTTGACAATTTACATCGCATCTCTCTTACTGGAGACATTAGAATTGAATATTGCTCGACATTTGTGTTGGTAAACATACATACTTCATAGAAAAGGGGTTCTTAGGGTTTTGAAGTGGAAAGCAGACATGGTAGTGAAAGAAACCCACTCACACAAATAATCGGTATGAAGTTGTTGAATTCTGAATAACTTCGACTATTTACTATCTCTTCTCCACCCCACACTTCTTCTCCTCTCACTAAAAGTCATCATAGAGACGACTACTGTTCTATTGTCTCATTTCCCCTACGACTACACTATGGTTCCAAGTACTTGTGAATTTCACTAAAAGATCAGTCAGTAGTTACGTAAAGAGTGACTATCCAGGTTAAGACCATCTCTTTTTGTCTGAAACTTTTCGATTGACTAAGTGTTTTTCAAAGTCATAAACTCATTGTCTCTATCCTTTTCTTTATATAAAAGATTCACACCAATATATAGAACGATGGTTGGAGAAGTAGACTTACAAATATAAAAATGTAATTTTAAACATCACAGGCAAAAATGGTTTATCCACTAAAAAATTGTGAGAATTGAATATAAACAACTTATGAATACTTCGTAAATATAAGGTATAATCTTTATCTTCTATGAAGAAATTTATTTTTCATCTTAATAAGAAGTATTTGATAAGAACGAAAAATATTAACTAAAAATTAGTAATTTGAGAATCGTCTTTATATATTGATCAGGTTAATAACCCCTTAATTATGTAATTATGTAAATTACATAATTATGTAAAGGTGTCAAATCACATATTTCAAAAAGGAAACATAATTACTCATTATATAAAAATGGGTATAAAAGAATTCTTACTATTGATAAGTGTTCAAACGTCATATGACAAAAACGTTGGGTCTATAAAAGTCGTTTAATACAAATACCAAGTGAAACAGTAAAAGAAAATAATAAGACAAAACTATGAATGAAAATAACGATAGAGAACAATAAAGAAACCTGAACTCAATACAAAATAATCGGTTCACCCTATATTTAACGAAAAGTTTGATCAATTGAATAAACAATGAGCTGGGTCAAATTTGTTTGATATGTAGAAGTCTTATAAGAGCATAAAATTTGTATTTAAAACACGTAGAGATAACGGCACAAAGAAGATACAACAGTCGAATCTAGAATATTTTGAACCTTGAATAAACAGACATAGATTTTAATTGATAATTGGATACACGATAAGTGACTACGACCAATAGAGTATTAAGTACAACCTTATATGTTAACTCAGTCAACTTTAGTAAGTGGAAAAAAGGATGAAGATTTCTTCTTTTAATACTAGTGTCTAGTACAAAAGGATCCTTGATCGACCTGATCAACCAGACCAGTCCTGTCAATGTCTGATCGTAACGATTTCTCACCTTTTTGTTCACTACTTGACTGTTTTTGTGGACAATCTGTAGTTCATTTTGTACTATTGCCTTATTTACCTCTGGCATAGGTCCCTAAGTGTCTTTTATTGTTATACCTTCGATCAACCTATATTATGAATCTACGAGGTTTCGGAAGTAGTCTAGTCTAGTCTAGTCTAGTCAGCGAGTCAGTACAGGCTGAGAAACGTTGGGGTACTTAACGTCGTGCGGTCCGGAGGGACAGGTAGTGGTTGAGGGCCTCAAGTGAAGTATTGTCGTATGTTTTAAACCCACTATTTCAATCAATATTCTCTTTCATTATTTATAGAGAATCGATAGTACCACTGAAAGACTTTAACCGGAATGGTGAACTTACATTGAGACCCTCCTAAAAAAAAAAAAAAACGTTCTAAGTCTAAACAAATTTCCTCTCTACATTATAACGTTACACCGTTCTTTAATACATGTACGTAACTCTAGACTCTAGGACGTTCACCTTCCTACGACTTGTGGGTCTCTTCGTATTTTTCTCTTTGTCGTAGTTACTGTCCTCACCTTGACACAACATACAGGGAACCAGTTCCCGTCTTCACTACTCAACGTGTGTACTTCTCTCAGTACTTTCATACGTCATGATACTCCCTGAAAACCACAATTCCGTGAACCACCTTTAGTGTTAAATTTCGTGTAACAGAACTGTTGAAAACTTAACCTTGTCAAATGAAAGAATTTCATCAACAAGAGTTTGAAACTACACGTATCCTTAGTCAAAGGATCCGGGGTAGGGGTCCCTAAGACTATGTCATCCACTCACCCTGCGTACTTAAACGTAAAGATTGTTCGAGGACCCGTTACAACCACGACGATATTCCTGGTGTACAACTCTTGGTGACGAGATTTCCTATTACCCCCTTGATTAGATGAGGATTCACTTTTTTGGAAAATTTTAAACATAAGGACTATCCTACCCTCTTCATCCGTATTAATCTTATATATGATCTGAAAACTATACATCTGAAGTTTGTCAATTCTCCTTTTCCGTCAGTTTCTTTTTGACCGTATCCTTAGACCCGACCTTTTATTTTCCTAACCCTTTAATTCTCTTTCACGTTAAGTCTAAAATCAATTTCGGTCTAATAGGCACACTCAAGGGACCGTCAGGTCCATACTTCTAAACACGAAAGTAATGGTACCGGACCCAAGTCAAGGACCAACCCCTTGATTCTAAGACGTTCGGTACGACGACGACGACGATTCAGCGAAGTTAGCACAGGTTGAGACACGCTGGGGTATCTGCCGTCGGGCGGTCTGAGGGGGTAGGGACCCTAAGAGGTCCGTTCTTATAACCTCACCCAACGGTAAAGGAAGAGATTACGTACTTTCACTTTTCACTTTCACTTCAGCGAGTCAGTACAGGCTGAGGATCGCTGGGGTATCTGACGTCGGGTGGTCCGAGGAGGTAGGTACCCTAAAAGGTCCGTTTTCATGACTTACCCCACGGTAACGGAAGAGACACGTTCGGTACTCCGTACTGGTTTTTTTTTTTCGTTTAATGGGGTTGGTTATTTTATTACAAATCCCTCTTTTTATGTAGGGTTACTTCTTTTTTACCCCCGATAGAAGAGAGTGAAAGACACACACACATATTTGTAAACATAAATATATAAACAAACTGAAAAAAGAAACTATTCAAAGTCTTCATTATTCTGATTGGATTACTTAGCATACACACATAGTAGGTTGAGGTTGTCAATTAAACAAAAATAAAATGGTCGGACTCTAGTTAAAAAATTTTTATATCTTTTCCACTTCAGTTTAATTCCGTTTACATCTTCCTCCGAATCTAGATATTATTATTGTTTACCTTTTTACTCGTGTTTGAACGTTCTTAACGATTCCTTCTGAGTCCCATGAATTTCAATATAAATCTAGTTGTTTCACTACCTTTCCCCTTATCTAGACGAAAAACTATGACTTCCATATGACGACTACGTACTATATTTCTTTCGTCTTGGGACTTCTAGGATAAAACAAACAATTCCTTTCACTTTCACTTCAGTCAATCAGTACAGACTGAGAGACGTTGGGGTACCTGATATCAGACGGTCCGAGGAGGTAGGTACCTTAAAAGGTCCGTTCCTATGACCTCACCCACGGTAAAGGAAGAGGTCCCTTTTACTGAACGTTTACTTTTCCCAGTTTACCAGTGACGATTCTTTTACTTTCGAGGTGTACCAGTCAAGTCAAGTTAACGAGTCAACACAGACCATGGGGTACCTGACGTTGTGTGGTCCGAAGGGACAGGTAGTGGTTGAGGGTCTCGAACGCAAACTCTTACAGGTAGTTCAACCACTACGGTAGTTTCGTAGAGTAGGAGACAGTAGGTAAGAGGACGGAAGTTAGAAATGGTCGTAGTCCCAGAAAAGGTCACTTGGTCAAGAAGTGTAGTCCTCCGGTTTCATAACCTCAAAGTCGAAGTCATAGTCAAGAAGGTTACTTATAAGTCCTGACTAAAGGAAATCCTAACTGACTAAACTAGAGGAACGTCAGGTTCCCTGAGAGTTCTCAGAAGAGGTTTTGGAGTCAAGTTTCGTAGTTAAGAAGTCACGAGTTGAAAGAAATACCCGGTTGAGAGTGAGGTATGTACTGATGACCTTTTTGGTATCGAAACTGGTCTACCTGGAAACAACCGTTTCATTATAGAGACGAAAAATTATACGACAGATCCAACCAGTATCGAAAAGAAGGTTCCTATTCACAGAGAAATAAACTACCGACGTCAGTGGTAGACGTGATTACACCCTCGGGTTCTTTTATTTCAGAGGGTGACAAAGGTAGGTAAGGGGTAGATAAACGGTACTTCACTACCCTGACCTACGGTACTAGAATCAAAAAACTTACAACTCAAAATTCGGTCGAAAAAGTGAGAAAAGAAGGTGAAAGTAGTTCTTCGAGAAATCAAGGAGGAGTCAAAGACGGTATTCCCACCACAGTAGACGTATAGACTCCAATAACTATAAAGAGGGTCGTTAGAACCAAGACTGGACACGAAGTAGTTCGGGTTGTAAAGTGTACTGAGTTGGACGTATATTCAATTTATTCGTCGCACTGTTATATGTCGGAACTACATGAGGAAAGGGTTAAACCTTGGTCAGGTAACAAGGTTCAGGTCAAGATTGACAACGAAGAACTGGACGTATGTCTAAAGAGTCCTCCGTCTATTCCACCAGACCATAAGGGTAGAGAACTCCTTGAAAGGGGTCAAACACACTAGGTGTGTCAGTTTCCGAAACTGTAGTATCAGTTATTTCGTCTTTATCTACAAAAAGACCTTGAGAGAACGAAAAAGTTACTAGGTCACCTACAACCGTTAAAATAGAGACCAAGGAGACGGAAAAGATTTAGGTCAAACTTGTAGACCTTCAAGAGCCAAGTACATGATAACTTCGGACTCAACCTCTTAAAACTCGTTATGAAACGGTCACACACTCTTCTCATGTCAATACGTCATGAGACTTGTAAGAAACCGTAACGGAAAGGATCCCTAACCTTACTTTTGACTGGAAAAGGTCAGGACACCGGTGACGACTCAAAAGGTTTAAACGACCGTATAAGTCACGTCGTGAAAGTGTCGTAGTAGAAAATCCTAAACTTTATCGAGTTGACCTTAAGGTAGTGGAGGTGACCGAAACAAGTATCACTACGAAAGATTCCAGGTAAACTGAAAAGTAAGGTACTACAGACCGATATCCACTCACTAGTGTGGTAACACCAATAAACCCAGTACTTCTAGAAAAAACATATCAAGAAGACACATAAGAAAGGTAGAGAAGAATTATAGAAGACGAAGTCAATCCAAGTATGGTAAAGACAGGAAATAACACGGGTAGAAACGTACTTTATAAGGGAACCACAGAAATTAAAACAATTTCTCTAGAGATCAGAAAGGGTAAGACAACAAAAGAAGATAAAGAAACGTAACTAATGACTCCTTCAGAAAGAATAGAGAGGAACGATAAGAAACCTTGAGACGTAAGTCTACCCATATGGAAAGGAAAAGAGGAAACGGAAAGTGAAGAGAAGAAAAGTGTCGATAAACATTCCGGAGGAGTCTGTTGGTAAAAACGGAAAAAGAAAAGGAACCCCTACTAGAACTAGTAACGGAGGACATGTTACAGTGTTTAGAGGCAGGTATCAAGAAGTCCGTGAGACAGATAGTCCAGATTAGGGAACTTAGATAAACATTGAAGGTGACATATTAGTATTCCCTAAACTAAATCCAGTATGGACTTACCAGAACACCAAAAAGGGATGAAAGAAGTTAAATTCACACTTAAAACGTTATTCCTCATGTACTAGACTCGGTGTCGGTCGAGGACCAGAACAAAAACGACTGACATATCTCGAAGAGGTAGAAACCGACGTTTCTTATATTAGTCAGACTAAAACCATAACTGGTAGACCACTACAGGTACATATCTCGACAGAGAACACAACGACCTTCTCTGACAACGATACTGGTCACACAAGGGAACCGTTTGAGACAATCTGAAACGGAATGAAGTAAAACATGAGGTTCCGGTTTGAACGGACAATGAGGTTCACAAAGAACTGAAGGATGAAAACGTAAGGTCGGAGGGTACTACCTACAATCAAGATCTTCCAGAACATCCAGTAGTATCTTGATAAGTTGAACTCGAGAAACCGTAATGACCAACCCCGTATCCGAACTTAATGACACTATAACTTACCAAATGGAACCTTTGTTTGTCTCTAGTAAGACAGTAAAAACTCTAACGTGGTTTCATGACGTAAAGTCTGAGAAAACAACTGATACTACCGATGAAGTAAAGAAGATTCCCTAAGAACGGGTGTTATCATCTATATTACCAGTAGACTTAATTTAAGTGGGTAAGGTCAGGTAGAATCAAGTCACTAAAGATTTTACAGTTGTAAGTGAGAACGGTAAAGGACAAACTGGTGAAGATTAAACGAAAGGAAGTACCTGGATTGTAAGGTCCAAGGATACGTTATAACACAAAATATCATAACCTAAAATAAAGGTAGTGGTCAGTGTAGATCTCGACCTGTAACAAAAGTGAAACCGAGACGGAGAAGTAAGAAAGACCTCAATAAAGAGGTCAGAAGATGTCATCGTATAACCTGTGGATCTCAAGTAGAAAGTCACAGAATAGAAAAACGGAGAAGTATGACAAAAACCCCAAGAGTTCCGTTCTTATGACTTTACCAAACGGTAAGGGAAGAGGTCACCTGGTGTAAAACAGTCTGGAGAGATGGCACTGTAGACAGAACCAACCGGGATGTCCTGTACAGAGTCAAAGTAACTCAACCTGTTCCGACACCAGGTACACTAGTCAAACTAATCAAAGAGAGAAGGGAAACGATCTATTCCTATTCTCTAAATACCTTCGAAGGACTACCCTCTCTGACTGACACCCCCTTTGACCCGCCCCGGCACGAGTCATTTAGAATTAGGTTAAAAGACAACTACCCACCCCGACACAAGGGAGGGACAATTAAACCGGGTCCGGTTTGATACCAGCGACACTCCTAACATTACCGCCGGAGGAAGTTTTCCTGAAGACGTACGTGACGACAAAAGTCAAGGGGACTGGGGAGTCATCCGGTGACAGCTGGGTGTGGAGACGGTCTCTGAGGACCTGTGAGTGTCCGTTCAGACCGAGTCAGAGAACACCCCTGAGACGAACAAAGAGGACCGAGGACTACACGTGTCTCAAAACAAACACAGGAGGTTCTCAGACAAAGGGGTCAGGGGTCAGGTCTAACAATTCGTAAAGGTTTACCCAAGTCCACAAGTCTAGACCTACTTAATGTAAGGTCTTATCTAACTCTTCTTTGAATGTCGGAGGTACTGGTAACTCTCCAAAGTTTTCGTCTAAAAGGTTTACAGACCTCTGTCTACTCCCGTCAACATTGAAAGGTTTCGATTCCTTTCAACCAAAACAATGGATGGTTGACCACTGGAACTTAGATTTTCGGACCGTTCTAAGATCTAGTCTTTGATTTCTCATTTAACACCTGTCACTCCTATTCCTTTTGAATCAACTTGTTTAAGTGATTTCAGTTCAGTGTAGACATAATAAAGAACGTAAACGTCAGATCACCCTGACCAAACAGACACGCAGGAGTCAACACAGGTTGAGAAACGTTGGGGCACCCGACATCGGACGGTCCGAGGAGACAGGTACCCTAAAGGGTCTGTTCTTATAACCTCACCCAACGGTAAAGGAAGAGGTCCCCTAGAAGGGCTTGGTCCTGACCATCTTGTCCCCTTACGTCATCGTGGACATACTGACCCTGATCCGTAAACTAGTCCAAAGAAAGGGCACCATTGAAGGATTTTTCACCGTCCTTTATACTGGTCCTACACTTTTGTCAACCCACCTAAAACCAGTATGGGTCTTCCTCGACTAATTACTGACCATAGTCTGACCTACAAAAAGGTTTCCACGAGACGTTTAGTTGGTAAACTTTGAGTGAAATCCTTTCTACAGATTTTTGTACCATCCGGAACAGAGTCTGGAGGATTTAGTACTAGAGATCTCTCCCCAGTCTCTTCGGGGAGGTGTTCAATCCATGTATAATCTTAAGTTCTTAGTGGTTTGAAGTCCCTGTAAAGACCACACGATATTCTGAGAAAAGTATGGAACAGGACAAGTACTAAAGATAGTAACTACTACCTTGTACACTACTACTCCTTGGGAATGACATCAACACGTACTGTCTCTGAATTCTCATATTGTCTGTCCAATTGACAATCTTAACTCCAGGTTTTTCTAGAGTTCTTATCCCTGTTAGATTGTTCTATTTTAAATTATCTTAATTTGTATACAAAAATATGAACACAAATCTTTTTGTTGACGGTTCATTTCCTACTCCGTCCTCATCGAAGTCTCGAGACAAATATCGTTCCGAATCTCCAAAATCAATCATCGGGTTACACTTAATACCTACACTAATCTATTTGAGAAACCTAAAGTGAGGTCTATAATCTTCATATCGTTCCTCTTTATTCTTCCTGAAGAATTTACTTTTTACCTTTCTTTGTCTCCTTTTGTTGTGTTACCCTTTCTAATCTCTAAAGAAATTTTTTTAATCTCGATAGTTCCCTTCTAAAGTATGTTCCTACCCGTACTATTTCCTGTCTTTTACCATTCCTGGATTGTCTTCGTCTTCCCTAATTCTTTTCCACCGTTCTTATGTGTTTTCTGGAGATGTTTTTCTCCAGAATTACTGGGTCTATTAACACTACCACACCAGTGAATGGATCTCGGTCTGTAGGACCTAACACTTCACACGGAATTCTTCGTAATGATGATTGTTTAGATGTCTTAAGGTCAACTCGATAAAGTTTAGGATTTTCCACTACGACAATTTCACGACATGTGTTATACAGTCGTTTAAACCTTTTGGGTCGTCACCGGTGTCCTGACCTTTTCCAGTCAAAAGTAAGATTAACATTTCTTCCCGTCACGGTTTCTTACAAGTTTGAAGCCGTGTTAACCTGAGTAAAGTGTACGATAGTTACAATACGACTTTAAGGAAGTTCGGTCTGAAGTTGTCATGCACTTGACTCTTGAAGGTCTACATGTCGACCAAATCTTTTCCATCTCCTTGGTTCTAGTTTAACGGTTGAAAGTGACTTAGTACCTCTTTCCCTCAAGGTCTTTTTGTAGATGAAGAGGAAGTAACCGATACGATTTCGGAAACTGACACACCTAGTGTTGTTTGACACCCTTTAAGAATTTCTCTTCCCTTATGGTCTGGTAGAATGGACAGAGGACTCGTTAGATATACACCTAGTTCTTCGTTTTCTTGGCCTATACATTGTTGACTGAAGAAGGTTTAACCCTTTCCTCATACCGTTCCGACATATAACAGTACAATTGAATATACGTCTCATGTAGTACACTCTACGACCTGACCTACTTAGTATTCGTCCTTAGTTCTAACGGTCCTTTTTATCATTGTTGGAGTCTATACGTCTACTATGGTGAGATTACCATCTTTCACTTCTCCTTTGATTTCTCGGAGAATTACTTTCCCTTTCTCCTCTCACTTTTTCGACCCAACTTTGAGTTGTAAGTTTTTTGATTCTAGTACCGTAGACCAGGGTAGTGAAGTACCGTTCATCTTTCCCCTTTTTCACCTTTGTCACTGTCTGATAAAAGAACCCGAGGTTTTAGTGACGTTTACCACTGACGTCGGTATTTTAATTTTCTACGAACGAGGAACCTTCCTTTCGATACTGTATGGAGCTTTCATATAATTTTTCGTCTCAGTAATGAAACGGTTGCTTCCTGTCATACCAGTTTCGACACCAAAAAAGGGTCATTACCTATACTCCCAACTTGGGATTTCTTCTGACTCACGACTTCTTGGCTACGAAAACTTAACATCACAACCTCTTCTGAGAACTCTCAGGGAACCTGACGTTCCGCTTGTTTGGTCAGTTAGGATCTCCTTTAGTCAGGACTTATAAGTGACCTTTCTGAACGATTTCGACTTCAAGATTATGAAACCAGTGGACTAATCTTCTCGACTGAGTGACCTTTTCTGGAACTACGACCCTTTCTGACTCCCTTTTTCCTCCTCCCCCGCCGTCTCCTACTGTACCAATCTATCGTAGTAACTGAGTTACATACACTTAAACTCGTTTGAGACCCTCTATCACCTCTTGTCTCCTCGGACCGTCAGATGTCAGGTACCCCAGCTTTTCTCAACCTGTACTGAATCACTGACTTGTTGTTGTTAAACGTTTCCAATTTTACTGTCAGGAAAAAAGTGAGTCACGACCAGTAAGACCTCAGGGTGTAAGTCTATCTTACAAGATGAAATACTCCTTGTTTATGTCTACCCTTACGTAAAACATCATCAGGTACATGATTAGGGGGCTTGATCACTTATACATAGGTATGGAATTTTCTTCCCTGAACCGTCTACAGTAATTTTAATTCCTACGTCTCTATTGTCGACGAAGACGACGGCGACGATTCAGCGAAGTCAGCACAGACTGAGACATGTTGGGGTGTCTGCCGTCGGGTTGTCCGAGGGGGTAGGGACCCTAAGAGGTCTGTTCTTATGACCTCACCCAACGGTAAAGGAAGAGGTTACGTACTTTCACTTTTCACTTTCACTTTCACTTCAACGAGTCAGCACAGGCTGAGGATCGCTGGGGTACCTGACGTCAGATGGTCCGGGGAGACAGGTACCCTAAAAGGTCCGTTCTCATGACCTCACCCCACGGTAACGGAAGAGGCTCTCTATTGTCTCTAATAGGCATTAATACCCGAAGGGAACACCGAGTCGACCATTTCTTAGACGGACGTTACACCCTCTGGACCCAAGCTAGGGACCCAACCCTTCTAGGGGACCTCTTCCCTTTCCGATGGGTGAGGTCACAAGACCGAACCTCTTAAGAACCTAGTTGAGAACTTAGCGTTTCTCAGCCTGTACTGAGTCACACGAGTAAGTCAACACAGGTTGAGGAACGGTGGGACACCTGATATCGGACGGTCCGAGGAGACGGGTACCATAATAGGTCCGTTCTTACGACCTTACCCAACGGTAAAGGAGGAGGCCTCCTATAAGGGTTGGGTCCCTAGCTTGGTGTCAGAGGACATAACCGTTTGTCTAAGAAATGACGACTCGGTAGGTCCTTAAAAGATCAACCCGAGTTGGATTAGTACACTCAGGAATTTTCATGGGAAGGACCGACTGTACCACCATTTTCCTTTTCCACTAACACCTTCTTACCAGTCTCTCTACGTGACAACGAGGGAAATTTCTATCACTCTCCGTTTACTCGGTTTCTTTTACTCACCAAAGATGTTCGATCTTTTCCGTTCTTTTGTCCAGGAGAATCGGAGGTCTTTTCTTACACCAGGACAACTATGTCACTCTGGTCACAGTCCGAAGACTGGATTTCTTATGATTATATGATTTACATACAAAATTAGTGTTTTAAACGTCCTTAAACAATATTATCGTCGTCACCTTTGTTTGTGTGTAAATCTACTCACATAAACCTTACCACCTCTGTAGACTGGGGATCAGCGTCCTCGACGACGGTTTCCTTGAACGTAATGAATCAAACCTCTTATCTGGTAAATCCCCCTACTTAAAAGAGACGAATTTATAAACTCCCCAAAAGAGGACCTCTCTATCTCATTAAAAGTCGGGATTCACCTTAATAGGACAAAAGTCCATGTCGCTCAAAAGACAGTGGTCTTTCACATTTGGTTGCGACCCGTCGATGAACCGTCTCTACACGTGGTATATCAACCAATCTGATCTCTGAAACGAGTCGGAAAAATTTGATATTCTAGGACATATCATCACTAACTAAGGAGATTTGTAGAGGTAGTGTAAATTAATAACGGTATTATTTTAATGTCATCTTACTTATTGGATCTGAATACGATTATAATCTAATTTGAACTTAACATCCTTTTCTCGTAAGGTTAATTCAGGAAAATTTTCATTTGTCAATTTGTTTTTCAATTCATGAAATTATATTTTCAGGTCAAATCCAAATAGAAAGGGTCAGGTCAGGTCATCCCCCGTTATACCATGATAGTAAAACCGTATCACCGGGGTGGTCTCCTCGCCGTACACCCTTTGTCAACAAACGATAACTGAAACGAAACAAAAAGTAAAAATAACCACATCTCAACTAAATGTTATAACACAATCAACGACGACACGTCGGTTCACTCAGTCAATATGTATATGTATATAGGTGAGAAAAAATCTACGAAAAGAGTGTATACAGTAATGTCTCATAACTCATCTCAAGGGGCACGATACGATATGTCATCCAGGAATAATGACAACTGAAACTTACCTAAATCACAGGGAATTTACAATGAAACCAAAATACTTTGTCGATGAAGAGATACACGTTGAACTATATCAAACCTAAAATAAACAGTTGAGTTTTGGAAAAGGGAAGGGAAAGTAAACAATATGAAACATTATCGGGGTCCGAAACGTGATTCATGATATTTAATATGTATTGGGACCCTTTAATCGGTTTTAATTTTCGTCATGTTTTAACAAAAAAAAAAAAAAGGAATTTAAGACTGTTTACCCATACGTTTTCTGAAACTTAAAATTTGGACACCCAAGAATTGACCAAACATTACAATGGAGTAATTCTTAGATTTCTTTCATTACTGAAGGAACAGGATTTTTACGTGTATAAGTTTTTAAACCCACATAAATAGTCAAGTCAAGTGAAGTCAGTGAGTCAACACAGGCTGAGAAACGTTAGGGGTACTTAGAGTCGTGAGGTCCGGAGGGACAGGTAGTGGTTGAGGGTCTCAAGTGAGTTTGAGTGCAGGTAGTTCAGCCACTACTGTAGGTCGATAGAGTAGGAGACAGTAGGGGAAGAGGAGGACGGGGGTTAGGGAGGGTCGTAGTCTCAGCAAAGGTTACTCAATTGAGAAACGTACTCCACCGGTTTCATAACCTCAAAGTCGAAATCGTAGTCAGGAAGGTTACTTATGGGTCCTGACTAGAGGAAATCCTACCTGACCAACCTAGAGGAACGTCAGGTTCCCTGAGAGTTCTCAGAAGAGGTTGTGGTGTCAAGTTTTCGTAGTTAAGAAGCCGTGAGTCGAAAGAAGTGTCAGGTTGAGAGTGTAGGTATGTACTGGTGACCTTTTTGGTATCGGAACTGATCTGCCTGGAAACAACCGTTTCATTACAGAGACGAAAATTTATTCGATAGATCCAACCAGTATTGAAAGGAAGGTTCCTCATTCGCAGAAAATTAAAGTATCGACGTTAGTGGTAGACGTCACTAAAACCTCTGGGGTTTTTATTTCAGACTGTGACAAAGGTGAAAAAGGTAGATAAACGGTACTTCACGACCCTGGTCTACGGTACTAGAAGCAAAAGACTTACAACTCGAAATTCGAAGAATTTGAGGGTTAGTAATTGGATCCTAGAAAGAATT
Source organism: Capra ibex (assembly GCA_006410555.1). NCBI lineage: Eukaryota > Metazoa > Chordata > Mammalia > Artiodactyla > Bovidae > Capra > Capra ibex. The sequence goes on along the minus strand of SJYO01040405.1, from coordinate 31,427,854 downwards.
GACCTGTGAGGTCATTAAAATGGGAGATATTAACTGAGTACACGAATGAAACAGATTTCCCGTCACGGAAAAGATTAATGCAAATCGAGTATCTTGTCTTAAACTACTATAGAGAAACTGAAGTTCATGTCTCTCTATGTCAAAGTTCAAGTACAACATATATGTCCGGATTCGACCGAGAGAGGTAAGTAGTTGGGTTGAGAGTAAATTGTACGTATAAAAGATGAAAAACAAGTAAAAAGTACTGAAGAGTTAAAAATAAACATACTGTTTGTAGGACGGATTTAGTGAAGAACAAGAAAGAATGGGTGGTAAGTCATATTGTGGTTAAATTCCAAGTGAAGTTAACTGTTTAAAAGATCCAAATGATTCCTCAAAGGTCTTAGACATCGAAATAAAAAACCAACCTTATCAATCCATCGTACACGACGCTAGAGATATACTAGGTAAATAGGTACGTTGCGTAAAAATGTTCCAACGACTAACTCCGTAACTTTTTGTACGTTTTAATATCGTTAGTGACAGAGACGGAGAATTTCTAAAAAGTCATGAGAAATACCTACCCAACCCCCCTTTATTGGAACGATTACAAAACGTATGTATCCGACGTCGTAAAATTTGGTAAGTCTCCTGTCCGTAGTTGACTTTGGGTAGAAAGAATATTTTCCATTGGGATTATCGTACGGAGACACTCGTGTAGTCATATACTTGCAGACCAGTCCGGTGGTGGGGTCCACATTTACGTAATTTTAGAGATCACCTCTTAGAGATTACCTCTCGATCGTCAAGGGTTGAAAAGTTAGACTTTTAAATTGTCTAGGGGTCACAGACACTTAACCTTTCTCCTATACAAACCCACTAACCCTAATGGAGTGATCAGTAGAGTAGAGTACACTTCTCCCTTTTTGGTTTCGAACAGGTTACACAGTGTAAATAACCTTAAACCTACACAGAGGGACTAAGTACGAGAAAAAACAAAAATTAGACACAACAGAGAGGTAGAAAATATAAATCCACACAAAATAAATGAATTGATGGAACCGAAATACCCGTAACGGAAAAGGATTGATGACGGGAACAATTTAGTACGTGAGCTTTTTCCAGTCCCCTGTGTTCTTACTATGTTAGGTCCGTCTCCACAACGTGACCCCCGGAACCCTGACCTGTACCCTCGTTCAAATCCTAAGACAATGAGCTAGATGTTCACCCTGCACACAAGGGTCCCTCTTTCCTACTCACTGTACACCAATCAGTTCCAAACATGTCTTGGGTTCAAGACCAATCCCACTCGTCAGTCCTCAGATCGACAGTCCCTCAGTCTCATTCATAACTTACCAAATTATTGAGGGTCAACCTCCTATTCCACGTCCCTCGGGCTGTTTATTTCGTTTTCGGGAAAGGATTCCAGTGACTCCGAACATCGTTCCTCCTTGTTTAGTGTAAGGACTCTTACTCTACCGTACCACGTTATCTTGATCCTAGTTCTGATTAAGATTTTCGGTGGTGTTTTTATCTTACGTACAACCCAAGTCCTTACGATAACCGTCTCATAAGTCTACATACAAATTTATGAACTTCTACGTATACCAATGAAGGTTCGAAACGAAAAAAGAGCCGGACTGGGTCGATTCGTGACCATCTCCTCCGTTACCCTTTCTTTTCCAACGACACCGGTTAGGTGGTCACACCCACCAGCTCTCCCTCGTCTCCCACAATTCTCGTAATCCGTCGGAACTTTAAAACTTTAAATAACAAGATTAAACATACTAGAATAAGAGTACTTAACAGTATAAAAACGTAGAAATTTAAAATATCACTCTTTACCAATATATTTTCTTAATTTATCCTTATGTTCTATATTTCACGTAGAAAAAAGATAAAGGGGTAGCTTACGACAACGATGAATCGTGTAACGATGAATGGTTGATAAAGGAACAGTTTGCAAAAGAAAAGTAAGTCAAAATCCTGACACACCGACTCACCTGATTTAAAGTCTTTTTTCCCTTGAAGATTTAATCTGAGACGGAAAACGTCTAACCTCAAAGAGAACAATGTATCTCTTCAGTAGAGTCAATGGGAAAGACGACTCTAGTCGAGGCAACAAAATCTGAATCATGAAGAGTCGATAATTTAATAATAAGGACTCTTTAGTGAGTATTATTAAATATACATATTATATATACATATATTTCACTATTAAATAAACACTTTGTCCGTGTGGTGTTACACACGACTACAAAATCCTCGTCGTTCTATAGTGGGGAAAGGACCCTTGTGTCCCTCGTCATCGACGGTGGTAAATCATAAACATCCTACCGCACGACGGACACGACAGAGTAAATTAACATTGTCGGGGCACTTCATCCACTCCAATAATAGAGATAAAATATCTACTACTTTGACTTTGAGTTTCCATGTGACGATTATTTATTGTCTCGATCCTAAATTACGAGTACCTAGGTCGAGGTTTCATATACGAAAACTAATAACGGTACGGACCACCACCTTTACCATTTCTTATGTGGACGACTACGTCCTCTGAGCTCTCTGAGACCAAACTAGGGACCCAGTCCTTCTAGACGACCTCTTCCTTTACCGTTGGGTAAAGTCATAAAGAACGGACCTTTTAAGGTACCTGTCTCCTCGGACCACTCGATGTCAGGTACCCTAACGTTTCTCGACCTGTGTTGACTCGTACGTATGAGGTACGGGATGAATGACGGATATTACACTAAACCAGTCGATCTATAGTCTTCATCCAATAACATATAGATACAAATGTCCTCTCTGGCGTAGATCCAAAACTAGAAGTGGGAGTTTTCCCGGTAATAGAAGTTTGAATTACTTTTCTAAGAACTAATTTGTTATATATATATATATATATNCTCGAGCTGTGTTGACTCGTACGTATGAGGTACGGGATGAATGACGGATATTACACTAAACCAGTCGATCTATAGTCTTCATCCAATAACATATAGATACAAATGTCCTCTCTGGCGTAGATCCAAAACTAGAAGTGTGAGTTTTCCCGGTAATAGAAGTTTGAATTACTTTTCTAAGAACTAATTTGTTATATATATATATATATATTTTAAATTGTTCGTACTACTATTTGGTTGTCAAATAAACCACTAAGAGATTCTGATGGTGAAACTTTTATTTTAATTGTAATATAAAAAATCGCGAAGGAGTGGTACTAACATAAGTTCAAAACAATAGTCAACTGACATGTCTTCTCCAAAATTTATTTTATAAAATAGTTCCGTCTATAGAGATAATGTCTCCTTAAAGGTCAGTAAAAACACTCCTCGGTGAAGACTAAAAGGAAACTAGAATTCTGTCAACAAGTCGGACACACTATTACTTAATAGTACAATAAGGGAGGTATTAATCTCAATAATAGCCTGTACAGTCAATCCGAAAAGTCACTACAAGAAAACAGTACACATATAGGTTTACAGGTTCTTCTCCCTGGACCATCGTCGGACTTCAGTCTGTTTAGGTCGAAGTGATAACTGATACAAGTAAATCATAATAAATGTGATTGGTGCTATACCTTTGTTGAATCTACAAGTGACCTCCTACTTACCTATTTCTTCTACACTATATTTATATGTTACTTTATAATGAGTCGGTATTTTTCTTATTTTATAACGGTGAATGTTGTTGTACTTGTTTGGAACTCCTATAATACTATTTACTTTATTCTCTTTCTGTTTTGACATACTAAATTGAGGACACCTTGAATTCTTTTTTGTTTACTTGTTTATTTCGTTTTCTTTTTGTGTAGGTGTCTATGTCTCTTGTCTATCCAACAATAGTCTCCGTTTCTCCCAACGTCCCACCCACTTTACTCACTTCCCCGGTTTGACACCACTACCTACCATTGATCTAAAAACCATCATTAGTGAGACATCATATATGTCTACAGTTTAATATTACAACATGTGGACTTTGAATATATTACAATATATGGTTAAATAACGTTAATTTTTTCTTACGCTCTGTCGTTTTCTCTGTGTCTACATATCTTGTCTGAAAAACTGAGACACCCTCTCCCTCTCCCACCCTACTAAACCCTCTTACCGTAACTTCGTACATATTATAGTATATTCTTTACTTAACGGTCAGGTCCAAGCTACGTCCTATGTCCTACGAACCCCGACCACGTGACCCTACTGGGTCTCCCTACCATGCCCCTCCCTCCAACCCCCCCCACCCAAGTCCTATCCCTTGTGCACATGTGGTCACCACCTAAGTACAATTACATACCGTTTAGGTTATGTTATAACATTTCATTAATCAGAGGTTAATTTTATTTATTTAAATTTAAAATTTTTTATTATTTTTTCTTAGTATTTTATCAAAGGTAAATCTAAAGTCAAGAGTAAATCCTAAATTTAAAAGGTACTTCGACCACAATACACAAAATTATTATATTATAAGTAAACCATAATGGTGATATTTAAAGATAATTTTTGGTACCCTCTCACTAAAACCACTCTGAAACCTAGTATAAAGACTTTCGTAATGGATAGTTCCACTTTAAGAAAGGACTACTTCTTTCACCCGTACATGCGAGTTCAGGATCACTCATTTAGTCAATACTTACGATTTAACCATACAGTTTTCTAAAAAATTTTACTTCTGTATATTAGTCCCGTGAAGACAACCTAGTGTAAAAATAAGTACTACGTTGAACTCAATAAAACGTTTATTCTAATTCTACGTGGTGTGCACAGAAGACTTCTCGAAAAATTAGTGTGAGTGATGTCCATATCACATTACTCAGTCTCACTCACAAGTCTATTTGTTATAGTTAATCGTATCTCTAAAGAAAGAGACTCGAACACTATATCATCCATACATCCTATCGAACAACCTATAGAATCTCTCAGAAAAAGATCAAACAAAATAGAAAGTATAAAGAGTGTAAAATTCATTAACGGAGTATCTTTTGTGTCTCCAATTTATAAAAGTAAAAGAAAAATCATTAAATGACAAAAACATAAGTAGTCGTAAATTGGGGAAGGAAGAAGAGTATCCATTGGTAACAGAAATGTGGAGTTCGATCTTAACTTTACCTACACTAGAACTTGAAATATATTTTACCTTAGTATTGTACTATTTAGAAAACAGACCGAAGAAAGTGAACTAAAATAAAAACTTCTCTAGGTAAGTATCACGGCCCACTTTGACATGACACAATAGTACCGACATGTCATAAGTCAACGTACATATATGATGTCAAATAAGTATGATGATAATTACCTATAACTCCCGTAAAGATCAAACCTCGATGAAAGTCGTCACTTTGGTAGTCGTCAGAGTATCGAATAGAATGTGTGTACGTCCTCAAGTAGATACTATATACGGACACTGATTTAAACAACTCAGTATTCCTTATGTAAAGAAACTCGAATGGTCTAATACGGTTTGTTAAAAGTTTCTCCAAGATGAACAAAGGTAAGGGTAGTTGCCACTTACTCTCAACGTCAATACAACATAGTGGTAACTGAGAATCATAACACAGAAAAACTTTTCATAAATAAATAAACCGACGTGGTACAGAGTCAACAGCATGGATTTTAGAAACTAGAAACAACACCGTACACCTTAGATAAAGGGACTCGGGGCCCTAGTTGGGGTCCAGGAGACGCAACTGTCGTGTCTCGCAATCGGTGACCTGGTGGTCCCTTCAGGGTCATAACTCAAAAAAATTAAAACCATAAAGTCACTCACAATTACCACAGAGGAAAGTACATATACAAAGTTGAATACTCAATATTGATACTTGTCATTTGACATGGACCAATTTTTGACCAAATGACGTAAAACTAGTTACTTATATAGGTTCATTGGTAGTGGTTTTAGTTCTATATTTTGTAAAGGTTGTATACCTTTGCAAAGAACACGGACAACGTCACGAAGGTGAGGGTTGAGATCGGTTGATGACTAGATGAAAGTCTATAATATCTAAATGAAAATACCTGTTAAGAAACACACCGATATACAGTAGTAAAAAGATGGAACTTCACTTTATAGACCCAGTATCCCACCGAAACACGAGTTGGACTACTCTTTGACGACTTACTAAAAAGATTCACCTAAACAGTCAAATTCAAATACAGGGTGGTAGTCACATATTCGTAAGGTGAACGAAGTGTAGGAACAGGTATGAACAACGACAGGAAGGGAAAGTAAACAAGATCACTAACACATCTCCAACACATAAACAAAAGGATTACTGATTACTGAAACCGGTGGAGTACACTTCTCAACTGAGTAACCTTTTCTGGGACTACGACCCTCCCTAACCCCCGTCCTTCTCTTCCCCTGCTGTCTCCCACTCTACCGACCTACCGTAGTGGCTGAGGTACCTGTACTCAAACCCATTTGAGACCCTCAACCACTACCTGTCCCTCCGGACCGCACGACGCTAAGTACCCCAGCGTCTCAGTCTGTGCTGACTCACTGACTTGACTTGACTTGACTTGACTTACTATGACCCGTAGAAAAGTACACGAATGAACGGTTAGTATATAGAAACATTTCTGAGAAGTGTAAACCGAAAGAATTGTCTATAAAACACGTAGATTTTCTCTACCTAACAGAAGAAAAGTAACTTAACATTCTCAAGAATTATACAAAGTACATGTTTAAACATAATATTTATACAACGGTTATAAAAGAGGGTATAACACCGAACGAGAAATCAAAAGAATTACCATAGACAGTTTCTCCTCTTCAAAAATGAAAACTAATTCAGGTCAAGTGGTCGAAAAGTAAGAAGACTAAGTACAATAAACACAGAACCGATTGTTTAGAAACATATGATATTCCAACGTTTCTAAAAAGAGAACACAAAATAAGATTTTCAAAGAATGTAAATCGAAAATATAAATCTACATACTAGGTAAGGTTCAATTTAAAAGAACATAACACTCCATTTCCAACTACTCAAAAAAAGGGGATCATGGTAGAGTACAAAGAAAAGGGTAACTAAAAGAAGGATGGAAACAGTTTTTATTTGACTGTCACACGAACTTACACATATATTTACATAAACAAGGGATAAGAGAAGGTAACTGTGACCGGGTAAGAAATACAGTCAAGATATGACAGAACTAATGATACCGTAATATCATACAGAATTTTTGTATATCGTATTCAGAAACTTGAAACAGGTAAAATTTTAAACGAAACGAAACTGATAAGATCCATGAAAGGTAAAGGTATGATTAAAACCTTAGTCGAACAATTAAAGAAAATTTTTTTTTGAACGAATTTAAAAGTGACCTTAACGAACTTAAATATCTATTTAAAGTCTCTTCCGTTACCGTGGGGTGAGGTCATGAGAACGGACCTTTTAGGGTACCTGTCTCCTCGGACCATCCGACGTCAGGTACCCCAGCGATTCTCAGCCTGTACTGACTCGCTGAAATGAAACTGAAAAGTGAAAGTACGTAACCTCTTCCTTTACCGTTGGGTGAGGTCACAAGAACGGACCTCTTAGGGTCCCTGTCCCCTCGGACTACCCGACGACAGATACCCCAGCGTGTCAGCCTGTGCTGACTTCGTTGAATCGTCGTCGTCGTATCTATTTAAACTGTTCTTGACTGTAGAATTGTTATAACTTAAAAACATTGGGTATTTACATCATATAAAAAAGTACATAAAACTAGAAATTAAAGAAAGTTGTTACCATATATCAAAAATCAACACGTCTAAAGTGTGTATCAAACTTATTGAACAGGGATTCTTAAAGTAACAAAACCCACGAGAACAATCACCTTAATCTCAAAATAACGTAAAAGGTTAAAAAGTAACGATTAGATATCTTTATATTAACCAAAAACGTCTGAACATTGATGTTTAGAACGATTTGAAAATTTTTATCGAGATTATCAAAACAACATCTAAGGAATCCTATAAACTGGGAAAAAATTTTAATGTTTAAGTAAAAGAAATCAACTATAACCCAATAAGTTCAAAGGATAACGTAGAACACAGTTAAAACAATTAAACATAGAAAACTCCTTAAACAAAGTAGATGTAACAGTCTAAATGACAGTATTTCAAAAAGTGTTATAAGGGAAGAATAGCGAATTACAAAGTAAGGTACTGTCACATTAAACATAGAAGAGAAAAAAAGGAGACACTAGATAAGTCGACCTCTAAATGGTTACTTACACTCATTAAACAAGTTTCTTGGTCGTAAACTAAAGTAACTAAAAGAGATATATACAAATATAAAGTAACTAAAGACAAGAGATAACAAAAGAAGGAAGATGAATAAAACGGAAATTAACAAGAAGTAAAAGACAAAGGATATTAACCCTCGAATCTATCAAATAAAATCCGAAAAAAGGAAAACACGATATTATCGTCTCAACTAACACCCGAAGGGACTACCGAATCACCATTTCTTAGATGGACGCTTGTGTCCTCTACGTCCAAGCTAGGGACCCACCTCTTCTAGAGGACCTCTTCCTTTACCGTTGGGTGAGATCATAAGAACGGACCCTTCAGGGTACCTGTCTCCTCAGACCACCCGATATCAGGGTCCCCAACGTTTCTCAGTCTGTGCTGACTCGTTGAGTCGTTGTCGTCTCAACTACTCCACGATCTACGAATACAAGACGTTTCGGATTTTACATACGAAAGACGAGAAAATGCATTTTTAAAAGGTCGGAAACGAGATCCCTGATATTATTCGTAGAAATAGGATTGAGATAGTCCATTTATAACATTAGAATGTTGTAATATAAATGACAAGAATCATGATAATAACATATAAACAATACAGGTATATACAAAATTGGGATGTTATGACACAATATTAAAAACGGGACTTTTACATAGAAATTTTCTTCTCTACTTTTGTTACACGAGTCAACGAGTCAGCACAGACTGAGAAACACTGGGGTACCTGATATCGGACGGTCCCAGGAGACAGGTACCTTAAAGAGTCCGTTCTTATGACCTCACCCACCGGTAAAGGAGGAGGTCCCTAGAAGGGTTGGATCCCTAGGTCGGACGCAGAAGACGTAATCGTCCATCTAAGAAATGGTGACTCGGTGGACCCTCCGGACTGTGGATGGATAATATAAATGGTGTTTAAATGGCAAAGATCACGAGGAGTAAGGGACCTCTAGGTTCAACGGTAGACCACAGTAAAGGGAAGTAAACTGAGTATTGGGTGTAACTTTTCTGGGAGTAAAATGGAAGATGTCCTTTTTATTGATCGGAAAATGTCCTCAATCCCTCCCCGTAAGTGGACCGACTTACCTCACCATACCATCTAAACTCCCAGATGCAGAAAAAGTTTGTCTAAAAATCAGTTAGAAGGAAAAAGAAGGAAGATAGGGCTGAAACTCTTAAGGCACTACCACAAATGAGGAGTTTGAAGACAATCAGTGCCTCATAGTCGAAGGGTAAGACGGACCAATCCTAAGTCGAAAAAACACACATATACACAGAAACAGAGAATGGTGAGGAGACGAAAGGTCGAAGGTCTAAAGGTTAATGTGAGGGTGACAGGGGTAGGACCCATGTTTAGAGTAATGCACAAAATATCTTAATCGTTTTTATATATGGACTTAAACGAGAAGAAATGGTTCTTTAGTTTTATATAAACGAATGAAAATTTTACATTAAAAACGTAAACAAAGTAAAATTAATAATAATATAATGTAATAAAAATAAATAATGTAATTTGTTTAATGATTCTGACAGGACAAACAAAGTAGACACTCCAATCTTTATGAAAAAAATATGTTATTGTTGGGATTCTCAACTGAGTAACCTTTTCTGAGACTACGACCCTCCCTAACCCCCGTCCTCCTCTTCCCCTGCTGTCTCCCACTCTACCGACCTACCGTAGTGGCTGAGCTACCTGTACTCAGACTCACTTAAGACCCTCAACCACTACCTGTCCCTCCGGACCGTACGACGCTAAGTACCCCAGCGTTTCTCAACCTGTGCTGACTCGCTGACTTGACTTGACTTACTTTTAGATAGTTAATTCAAGTCTGTTTATGTGTGTTTTTTAATAAACACCATCTCAAATATAAGAAAACAAACTCTCAATTATCTTCCTGACTATGGATTATCACTAGGAATGTTACAAACGTATAAAATTCAAATATATAATGGTTAATCTGAGTACTCACATAAATTATTAGTAAAAACTGTCGAGTACTTGAATCCGGAAAAATTAAAAAATCAATAACATCGTAGATAAAAATATAGTATAACATAGTTAATCACCAACATATACTTATCAAGTAGTGAGACGGTATAAGATCTTTACGTAAACTTTAAAGGGTCGGTTTTACGGTTTCGAATCGTAATCTAGAACGGTAATCTATCCGAAGGGGTTTAATAAGAATCCCTAGACAACAAGGAAAAGGGAGAAAAAAGAGAGTGGGACAGATAGAAAGATGGGGAAAGGCAGAGAGAATGGAAGGAGGGGAGGGAGTGACGGAGGGAGGGAGAGGAAGGTTTATGTGTTCCAGTGGATTATTTCTAAAACTGTCCTAAATTTGACCTGTCCTAACTTCCAGGGTCCCGGGGACGGAAAGAGGAAAGGGGTCCCTGAATGACGTAAAACAACAACCCACATACTAAACTAGACGGAACCAGTAAACGGAAATACAAAACGTATGGACAATTGGTCGTAAGTATCGATCTTTGACCGGGTCACGCCTACGACAAGTTATGAGTTTAAGTGTTGTTTACTGGAAGGAATTTGAAAATCTGATTTTGATCTTGACTTTCAAACCTTCCCCGTTCCGAACTCCTTTAGGTGGAAAAACAAATTACACGTGATGACCTTACTCAATCCTCTGGACGTAATATTTTTGATGTTGATTGTAAAACCATCTTATAGAGTAAATTTAAAAGTAAATATGCTCTTTGTCGTAAGACTGATAAAATGTCTATTCCTTTGTTCGTTGATTTCCCGTATATTAGCGGGAGTTTACTGAACGACGATTCATCCTTCTCTTGAACTTGGGTCAAGATAAAGTCTTAGGGTACGAAAAAGATCCTATGAATTTTTTTTAAAAAAAATAACCTCATATCAACGAAATGTTACAACACAATCAAAGACGACATGTCGTCTTACTTAGTCAATATGCATATGCAGACAGACAAGAAAATCTAAAGGAAGTGTAAATCCGGTGGTGTCTAGTGACTTATCTCAAGAGACACGACTTGTCATCCAAGAGTAATTAATACAAAATACGTGTCATCATATACATACAGTCAGGGTAGAAGATCCTATGAAAAACTGGAGAAAGGACAGGACGAAGACTATGATGAATCCGTTCAGGGACCCCTCTTTTTCACCAACCGTGTGATTTGGAATGGTCTAGTCTCCTCAAATAGTACATAAACTTTTCTAAAACAAACTTTAAAAACCATGTAACGAAGTTGTGTAATTCTTTTGGAAGTCATAACTATGGAACTGACTATTAGATAAAAGGTTTAATATTATTTTAAGTAATTGTTTTTGTCCTAGTACCACACACCCCACCCTCCCCCACGTACACAACACACATGTAAAATGGGAAATGTTCTGTAAGTAGGATAGTAGTATCGTGGAGATTTTACTCGATAACATAAATACCGTTTACTCCAAATGTAAGTTTTACCCGTCGAAAACAGAAACTTAATTAACTTTAAAACTATTCATAAAGATTCAACGGGAGGGCGTTCTACAATGGTCAATTGTTGTCACAGAATGTGGGGACATGGGAGTGGGTTTGACCCATATAGTATAAGAAAGTGTAAGATTTGATGTACGTTTTTAATAGAACAAAATTAAATACGATAAACTAAAAGTTCACTCCAAAGTGTAAAGAAAACGTACATACAATTAGTAATGCCAAGGAAAAATAGACTAATAAACCGACAAATTTTGACTAAACACTCTCGAGAAACCTGTATAACAATAACTAGGAAATATGTCAAAAAGAAGGTCAGACAGTAAATAATAAATGGAAACAAATATCAGTAAGTCTTTTGAATTCAAAGATCAAAAATACCTTGAAAAGTTGCTCCTCGTTTACAGAGATGTCACAAAGTCAAGAAGTAAACCCGAATTTTAATAAAATAGTAAAAGTAGAGTGTAAAGTATTTAAATAAGGATACACAAAACCAAAAAAATTTGTACAAACGTAAAAAATAAATTTCCGTTAGACTCATCCCAAGGAAAAAAAGTATTGTAAAAGACAAACCAATGATCCTTTCGTTATACACATACAAACATACAGAACTATAAATAGAACATTAACGGGTTAAAAGATCAGAGATAATTTTCGGAGAACTACTTTCACTTTCTCCTCTCACTTTTTCAACCGAATTTCGAGTTGTAAGTCTTTTACTTCTAGTACCGTAGACCAGGGTCGTGAAGTACCGTTTATCTACCCCTTTGTCACATCCTGAAATAAAAACCCCCGAGTTTTTAGTGACGTTTACAACTGACGTCGGTACTTTAATTTTCTACGAATGAGGAACCTTCCTTTCAATACTGGTTAGATCTATCGTATAAGTTTTCGTCTCTATAATGAAACGACTGATTCCAGGTAGATCAGTTCCGATACCAAAAAGGTTACCAGTACATACCTACACTCTCAACCTGACATTTCTTTCGACTCACGGCTTCTTAACTACGAAAACTTGACACCACAACCTCTTCTGAGAACGCTCAGGGAACCTGACGTTCCTCTAGGTTGGTCAGGTAGGATTTCCTCTAGTCAGGACCCATAAGTAACCTTCCTGACTACGATTTCGACTTTGAGGTTATGAAACCGGTGGAGTACGCTTCTCAATTGAGTAACCTTTTCTGAGACTACGACCCTCCCTAACCCCCGTCCTCCTCTTCCCCTGCTGTCTCCTACTCTACCGACCTACCGTAGTGACTGAGCTACCTGCACTCAGACTCACTTGAGGCCCTCAACCACTACCTGTCCCTCCGGACCACACGACACTAAGTACCCCAGCGTTTCTCAGCCTGTGCTGACTCTCTGACTTGATCTGACTAATTTTTAAGATCACAAAAAGAAAAAAACCAATTAATAGATTTATATGACAATGAAATAAACGTTTATTACTAGTGAAAAGATGAGAAAAAGTGATATATATATATATATATATACTATATATACAGACACACACAAACACACACATGAATAGAGTATCTGAACTAATCCTGGAGGTTTTGTACAATGTATTACCATTATGATTATCACTGAGAACAGAACGAGAAGTCATTATCCTTACAAAGACTTCAAAATCATCATTAACGTAACAATTGAGAAAAGAATATATATAAGAAAGAGATAAATTCCTTTAAACGAAGACAAAGTTCAAATCATTCACAAAATTAGCTTTTACTCATAAATGTCAGTAATATAAAAAGAAAATTTGATAATAACATCAGTTCATTTACTTAACCAAAAGAAAACAACAAAAGGATTTATTGCAAAAAATCGGACTAAAATAAATTTATTTTTATTTTTAAACTGATAATTATAAAATAAATCCTAAAAATATATATACGTGCGTACGTACGAGTCAGTGCAGTCAGCACAGACTGAGAAACACTACGATACCTGATATCGGATTGTCTGAGGAGTCAGGCACCCCAAGAGGTCCGTTCTTATAATCTCATCCTAGGAAGGAGGTCCCTTAGAAGGGTTGGATCCCTAGTTTGGGTTCAGAGGACGTAACCGTCCACCCAAGAAATGGGGATCGCGGTGGACCCTTCAGACATGCATATATATACATTTATTTTTATCGGAGAATAGATGATGAAATTACGATTGAAACCAAACCCATAATTTAATACGTTTATATAATGTATAATCTAATACCAAACCTATAAACACATTAGGAACACCTAAATTAATAGTCCGAAAGAAAACACGAACCTTTTAAAATCGTTTTTCTTCACTAAACAATACAAAGAACTTCAAGACTATCTGATAAGAATTGTCTGATAAAATCCCTCATAATTCCCCTATCGAAATAATGAAAAAGTTAAATAAGACAAGTTCCAATAACCAGATATACTAAAGCAAGTAAGTAGAATCAGTCTAACATTAATAAACATACAAGGAAGTTTTAACAGGCAAAGTCAGTGTAGTCATCAAGAGCACTCACACCACATCTCTGATGAGTCCCAGGAACATTCTCCAAGTACTTCAGTTTTCATAAAAGTATCATTATATATCAATAAACGGTAAAAGTAAGAGTAGGAGAGTTCTCATATGTCACCTCAAAAGGTCTCCGACGTAGTATATATGACAACATCGTTTAACTTGTATTTTCGTCTATACTTTTAGGTCTACAGAAAAAATTTCTTAAATTTCCGTATCATAACCAGGAACCTTCCGTGTCATATGATTTCTTTAACGTTTGTACATGACGTAACGGTGATAACAGTGACTTAATAAAACAAACTTGTTATATCATGAAAATTTCACAATAAATACAAGCGTACATCATCTAAATAGTGAAAGAATAGTTAAAATCTACTTAAGTCAAGTCAAGTCAAGTCAAGTCAGTGAGTCAGCACAGACTGAGAAAAACCCTAATTATAAAATTTTTAAACATCAAAATTAACGATTATACTATTTATACCCATCTATATTGGTCGTGTTTGTTTTCGATATAACCCAAGAGGTTTTTAAAAATTTGATAATTTTCGAGACTTTGGTTTGATTAAACTCTCAGTGACTAGATCTAAATTGTCCAAAAAAACTTTTACGTGCATGAGTAGTTGAGAAAGAACTGCAGAAGAAACTTACCTTATAAGACGATATATCCACACACACACATACAAACATATATACAAACGTAGACATACATGTGTATGTATACACGTACGTAGAAACAAAAAATACATAAGTAACACATAAAGAAGTACACACGAACACTCGTCTTGGGGTCACATCTACCTTCTTGACCGGGAGAATGATAAAACCCAGAAAAAACACCGACTAAACCAGATGTCCGGTTCCAATGTCTTAACTAAATCCATGTACTTCACCGGTTGAAGACTAATCCGGACCTACTTTCCGCATCTCAAGGCTCGGTATCGTCCCTCTTACCCTCCGAGGGGGTCCCTTCAACGATAGTATCCAGTCGGGGTAGGAGACTGCCAACGTAACCCGAAGAATTTTGGGCAGAACACAGGTTCCATCCCTAGTCTTTTCGGGGATCTAACTCCGACGATACATGTCACAGAACCGGTTATACTTAGGACACCAGTCATCAAAAGACCCTAGACGTCAGATACGTACAGTTGACAGACAGGACTCACATGGGAGAGGGGTTGAAGGTGGTCCGACCTGATAAAGTAGAAGAATAGGTATTACCGGTCTTCAGAGACCTAGACTTCCGATCACGGACACCTCTGCATGACGTCCCGTGTCCACTCTACGGACCCAGACCATGGAGGACGGACGGGTGATACGTGACCCTCGAGGAAGAATCTTCTCTTATTAGGTCGTGTCACACTTCGCCTCCTAATATCCGGTTCTGGATCCTGTCTCAAAATCGACCATTTCGGGGTTGAATGAGAAGGTCGTTTACCCGGTGTCTGACAACTGGGTAATTGTCTGACCAATTAAACTTCCGTAACTCTAGGATCTTTGTTGGGATCAGAAAGAGGAACGACATGGACAGTTATATTAAAGGGAATAGGTCTCCGTCCAATTCGTTAACGAACCTAAAAATATCACCGGAGGATTTTTGACAGGGATGAAGGTACGAACAGGGAATGGTGAAATTTTTCATTTAGACAAGTACAGGAAGGAATCAAATGGGAGGTACCGAGGGGTAGACCGAGTCTCACTTTGTTCTCAGGAGATTAACGGACGTTCCCGGATATGACCGGGACGGGATGGTGACGTGGAATCAAGAAACTGAAGTAGTGATCTATGAACGAGAGGAGGGCCTGACCGGATCGGTGTAACTTGTGTTGTCCACGTGAAGACGGA
The DNA here is from genome assembly GCA_006410555.1 of Capra ibex. Taxonomy (NCBI): domain Eukaryota; kingdom Metazoa; phylum Chordata; class Mammalia; order Artiodactyla; family Bovidae; genus Capra; species Capra ibex. The sequence goes on along the minus strand of SJYO01040405.1, from coordinate 31,411,838 downwards.
GGACCAGAAACGTAACGACAAGAGAGACGGATTTTATGAAGAGGGAGTCTATATACATACCGAATAAGGGAGTAGAAGAAGTTAAAAAAAAAAAAAAAAACGAAGAGTCACTCCGGAAGGGAACGATGGGATAAATTTGAACGTTTAACGAGAAGAAGGTAAGGAGAAAGGACAAAATCAAAAGAGGTGTCATTGACTATTGATAGTTGGAGTCTATACGTCTACTGTGGTGGGAATACCGTCTTTCACTTCTCCTTGATATCTCGGAGAACTACTTTCACTTTCTCATCTTTTCGACCGAATCTTGAGTCGTAAGTTTTTTGGTTCTAGTACCTTAGGTCAGGGTAGTGAAGTACCGTTTATCTACCCCTTTGTTACGTTTGACTGTCCGAAATAAAAGAAGTCGAGGTTTTAGCGACGTCTACCACTGACCTGGGTACTTTACTTTTCTATGAACGAGGAACCTTCTTTTCGATACTGGTTGGATCCGTCGTATAATTTTTCGTCTCTGTAATAAAACGACTGTTTTCAGGTAGATTAGTTTCGATACCAAAGAGGTCATCAGTACACACCTACACTCTCAACCTGGTATTTCTTTCGACTCGTGACTTCTTAACTACGAAAACTTGACACCACAACCTCTTCTGAGAACTCAGGGAACCTGATGTTCCTCTAGTTTGGTCAGTTAGGATTTCCTTTGGTCAGTTAGGATTTCCTTTAGTCAGGACTTATAAGAAACCTTCCTGACTACGACTTCGACTTCGAGGTTATGAAACCGACGGACTACGTTTCTTAACTGATTAACCTTTTCTGGGTCTACGACCCTTTCTAACTTCCGTCCCCCTTTTCCCCTGCTGTCTCCTACTCTTCTAACCTACCGTAGTGGTTGAGCTATCTGTATTCAAACTCGTTCAAGACTCTCAACCACTACCTGTCCCTCTGGACCCACTGTGTCAGGTACCCAACGTTTTTTAGCCTGGACTGACTTGCCGACTTGACTTGACTTGGCTATTTACCTAGTAAAGAATAACGTAAATAGTGTACTTTATCGTACACTAAGTAAATAAATAAAACGAACAATAGACAAAGAACTGATATTTAAAATGTTCCAGTCCTTAAACACTTTTTGTTTTTTGGAAACTCCAACTCTATTATATTTGTCTCTTTCATTCTCTCTTTTAATACAAGGTGTTATTTATTGTCATATAAGGTCCCTGAAGGGACCACCAGGCCACCAATTCTTAGATGGAAGGTTAAGTCCCCTGTGTCCAAACCAGGGACCAAGACCTTGATTCGAGACTGTACGGTGTCCCGTTGATTCTGGGTTTCGTCGGTTTATTTATTTATTTATAACAAATTTTGGTCATATAAGACATGAAAAATGTACAATAGACTCTCCTTTTTGTCTTTTACTCTTTTTTATTTTGGGAAGAGGCGTATACACTAAGATCAGGGAAAAGTAAAGACTACTAGAAACAGATACGATTCCAAGTCCTTTACGAAAAGTTTGAAAAAATGAATACATGGGAAGAGGTCAGGGTTTTCTTCAAACTCTTTGGTACACGAAGGAAGTCAAGTCAAGTCAGCGGGTCAGTACAGGTTGAGAAACACTGGGGTACTTAATGTCGTGCGGTCCGGAGGGACAGGTAGTGGTTGAGGGTCTCAAGTGAGTTTGAATACAGGTAGCTCAGTCACTACGGTAGGTCGGTAGAGTAGGAGACAGTAGGGGAAGAGGAGGACGGGGGTCAGGGAGGGTCGTAGTCCCAGAAAAGGTCACTCAGTCGAAAAGCGCACTCCACCGGTTTCATAACCTCAAAGTCGAAATCGTAGTCAGGAAAGTTACTTGTGAGTCCTGACTAGAGGAAATCCTACCTGACCAACCTGGAGGAACGTCAGGTTCCCTGAGAGTTCTCAGAAGAGGTTGTGGTGTCAAGTTTTCGTAGTTAAGAAGCCGTGAATCGGAAGAAATGTCAGGTTGAGAGTGTAGGTATGTACTGGTGACCTTTTTGGTATCGGAACTGATCTGCCTGGAAACAACCGTTTCGTTACAGAGACGAAAAATTGTGCGATAGATCCAACCAGTCCTCTTCCGCTACCGTGGGGTGACGTCATGAGAACGGACCTTTCAGGGTACCTGCCTCCTCGGAACACCCGACGTCAGGTACCCCAGCACTTCTCACCTGTGTTGACTCGTCAAGGGAAAGTGAAAAGTGTAAGTTCGTGACCTCTTCCTTTACCGTTGGGTGAGGTCACAAGAACGGACCTCTTAGGGTCCCTACCCCCTCGGACCACCCGACGGCAGACACCTCAGTGTGTCTCAGTCTCTGTTGACTTCACTGAATCGTCGAATTGTCGATCCAACCAGTATTGAAAGGAAGGTTCCTCATTCGCAGAAAATTAAAGTACCGACGTCAGTGGTAGACGTCACTAAAACCTCGGGGGTTTTTATTTCAGACTGTGACAAAGGTAACAAAGGGGTAGATAAAGGGTACTTCCTTCCTTCCTTCCTTCCAGAGAGTCAACACAGGTTGAGAAACGCTGGGGTACCTGACATCGGATGGTCCGAGGAGACAGGTACCCTAAAAGGTCCGTTATCATGACCTCACCTAACGGTAAAGGAAGAGGTCGCCTAGAAGGACTGGGTCCCTAACTTGGGCCCAGAGGGTGTAACATCTGTCTGCGAAATGACAGACTCGGTGGTCCCTTCAGGGTACTTCATACAAATTTAACTGTAGTCTTTACAAAGTTACATTCAAATTTATTGTTTCTCATAACGAAAATTTTTACAAAGGTAACCCTTAACAAGTGTCCACTTTAATAAACTCTAAAAGAATACCATTCAGGTCGGGTGGAGGGAGAATTTACTTTTTCCATTATCTCTATCCATTTTATACAAGTCGTTTTACAACTATTGAACTCCGACCGAACTTCCCGTGTACCTTTAAACACGTGATAAGAAAGGTGAACACAAAAACAAAACCAAAGAAGGAAAGTACAATCTCTAAAAGAAGTTTACTGAATACCAGAGACACGTAAGTAAATTCATGTCTTGTAATTTCCACTAACTTTCAATACACACCCTGCCACCACGGACAACTGACTCAAAATAATCTTCTCTTGTCCATCGTTTAACTGAAAAATACACTTTCCTGGTATAGTGTAATAGACTTTTTAAAGGGAGTTTTTGGTAGGTCAAACAGGTCTCTTCTTAGGAGATCAGAAGGTAGTTCTTTCCATATTCGAGTCGTCGGACTCACGGTCTCGTTCCATCCTTTCCCCCGACGGCAAGAGAGACAAGTCTGACATTCGAGAATACCTGGGGAGGATAAAAGGAACGTCCCGAAGTGAGGTCGACAGGAGCACGGTCCCCGAGGAATCACATCTGTGAAGATCAAACCAAAGGGTCTCATATGCAGAGGATAACGAACCACAGTCCCTCCCTCAGGTAGACAAGAAATATGTCCGGAGGTTGATAAGGGGAAGAAAAATCGGGTGTAAAGTGGGAGATAACAGAATCCAAAGGTCAGGAGTCGAACCGAACCGAACCTCCTCGATCACAGAGAGAAACGGCTCTGACTCCCTAGTCGAAGGACCCGAGACGATGAGAGGTGAGGACGTAAGGAAAAGAAGACATGTAACTCTCAACCCCACTACTCAGAAGAACAGAGTAACATCTACCTCACAGAAAAAGACAAAGAGTAAGAGGAATAAAACGTCACTAAAAGGTCTCTTCACTCGTCTTTCCCGGAAAAAGGTGATAGAACTTCGGTCTTCAAACTAATAAAACTATTATAAGAAAATTATATAAATTTTTCATTATAGATTTTCAATTAAAATTTGTACGTCATTTCTTTAGAAATAGGGATTCTTATAATTATGTAAATCACGTTTAGTTCAAGTTGTATACCTTACTAAGGTCAGAATATTAAAAGGATTAAACTTAAAAAAAAAAAAAAAAAAATCTACATGAAGAGTTGAACATCCTAGAATCAAGAGACTGGTCCCTAACTTGGATCCGGGAAGCTTCACTTTCGGGTCTCAGGATTGGTGATCTGGTGGTCCCTTCTGGGACCTTATTAAAATTTTATTAAGAGAAATATCTCAAGAACTCAATAAATAACTTCTGGAAAAAGTTGTTAATTATCCAATAGTCGTTCAATCAAATAGAGGAATTATAAGGTTTTAAATTTTGAATAAAAATTTTACGACAAAAAGAACCATCAACAAAACTTCATTTTAACATAAATACCGATAACTTTAACTCGATCAACTACTTCGGAGAACTTAGGCGTCCAAGTGAAGTGTAATTGGTCGTATCATCTCCATCTCTCTTCCTTGGCTTTTCTGTCTCGTCGACGTTACTTACTTCCGAACCCCTGTCTATTTTTATTTCTGTTTATTCCAAGTCGGCACAGGAAGTCACAGTATACGATTAACCCACCGTCACCTACGATTAAGAGATTTTAGTTCAAGATTCTCCTTTGTGGAAACGTGGGAGTCGGAGTGGGTTATTGATTGTCTATAAACAACAATAGAGGTAAACTGACTACAGAAATTGAGATCTCAATGGACTTTAAGTCAATGGTCCAATAGAGGAGTAATCGTATACTGTGGTTTCCTGTTCTGACTTGGGACAAAAATAAATATAGACAGGGTCTCGGAAGTAAGTAACATCGACGAGACAAAAGGCCAATGAAGAGAGGAGGAGATGAAGATAAGGTGGAAGGGTGGGAATATCTTAAAAAAGAACATTAATAAAGATTAGTCTAGGAAGTCTCCATCCGTTTTTAATAGATCTCATAACCTTTTACGTTACCTTTAAGAGGAAAAAGAAGGGGTCAAGGGGAGTCTAAGAGGAATTTTGAGTGTTTTGTCTTCATCATTACGAGAACCTTTAACATAGTCATCTCGACATGGGAGCACCGAGTCTACCATTTCTTAGACGGACGTTAAGTCCTCTGGACCTAAGTCAGGGGCCCAACCCTTCTAGGGGACCTCCTCCCGGACCGTTGGGAGAGATCGTAAGAACGGACCTCTTAGGGGTACCTTCTCCTCGGACCTCCCGATGTTAGGTACCCCAACGTTTCTCAGTCTGCGTTGACTCTCTGGTTCGTGTCGTGGGTCGTGTCTCGATATAGATTAAACTGAGACGTCTAAGTAAGATAGAAACGACTAAACAGGAACGAAAAAAGGAGAACGAAACAGTGTTTATCTTACAAGTTACAAAAATTACAATAGATTTCCAAAAAAAAAAAAAAAAAAAANACAGTGTTTATCTTACAAGTTACAAAAATTACAATAGATTTCCAAAAAAAAAAAAAAAAAAAACGGTTGTCATCATCCTTTTAAACCTCACTCCAGTATATAGACCGAAGCAAAAGAAAAAAGAGTTGGGACATCTCTTTCTATTACATCTCCTATCCCCACCTAAAAGTTTGTACCGATTTTTGTCTAGAAAATAAATAGTTTTCTCTGTGAGTCTGAGACACAATCAGTAATGTAGTGTCCAGACTGTAGTCTCTAAGACCCCTTGTTTTCTCACCGTCCCTCCACTACCACTACTCCTCTGAACCTCCATCCATTCACCCTCTCTCTCTTCCTTTCTCTCACACACACACACACACACACACGACCCACCTCTTCTCGTCTCCCAGTACGGAGATCGACGAGTGTGACGATAACAGTAAAGGGACATCCATGTTCAGATATAAACGTAATAGGAACGACAGTATTTACTCGGGTTCTCTACACATCCTAAGTTTTCTGGAATCTTAAAATTCCCATAACCACCATTAAATCTTTGTGGTCGTAGTCACAACTAGTGGTTCGGGACGGCCAGACGCAGAAGAAATAGAGAATTTCGACGGAGGAGGAGAGGTCCGGATGGTGGTGACGGTATATATACTAAAGGGTGAACTTAATGACGAAATCAAATGGTTTACAAAAGTAAAGGGAATCAGTGGTAGAAGAAGGAGATTGAGTGTGACGTTGGACTCACTCTTAAGGACTTCTGTTTATACTAGTACGATGAGGGAACGAATTTTAGGAAGACACCGAGGTAAAACGGAATTCACATTGTAGATTTGGGGAATGGTACCCAAGTGATCAAGATAGTAAAATTAGGACAAAGGAGGAAACATGAAACGTCGGTGTGTAGGAGTCGAGAAATCCCTGGTTATTGGATATCAAGGGTCCTCGAAGGACTACGAGATACCGGAAACGTGTTGTCAAAAAGGGACAAACCTAACATAAAAGAGGTGAGAAGAGAGTCCATTAAGAGTTATTGACTAAGAAGTCTTAAGTCTAATCTACAATGAAGAACTATCAAAATTATTGTTCTGACTTGACTCCTACGGAATTTACAGGGGAGTTTTATAAAGGGACAGTGTCGGGGATGGTGAGACATAAAGATAAAAATAATTAGAACAATTAGTAATAATAATAATATAATGGTAAACCCCCGAAGGGACTATCGAGTAAACCATTTCTTTCACTTTCAACGAGTCAGTACAGGTTGATAAACGGTTGGGGTTTCTCGACCGATAACACTTATCACTACGATACTTGTATCCCTACGTACAGGGGAAAACTTACTATCAAAACAGGGCCATATACGGGTTTTCACCCTAACGACCTAGTATACCATTAAGATAAAAATCAAAAGACTCCTTGGAGACAAGATAAGAGGTATCACTGATATGAATTAAATGTAAGGGTGGTTGTCACATCCTCTCAAGGAAAAAGAGGTGTAGGAGAGGGTCACAAACAATGAACATCTGTTTGTTCAAACTCAAACAGAGTTTTTTACTCAAAGGAAAAATTACTACCAGTAAGATTGGTTACACTCCACCATGGAGTAGCATCAAAACTGAACGTAAAGAGAATATTAATCACTACAACTCGTAGAAAAGTACACGGATGACCGGTAGACATACAAAAGAAACCTCTTCACAGACAATTCCGGATAACGGGTAAAAAGTTAACTCAACAAACCCAAACAACAACAACTCAACATACTCCACAAACATATAAAACCTCTAATTCGAGAGTAACCAACGTAATAAACGTTTATAAAAGATGGTCAGAAAAGTAAAACAAATATCAAAGGAAAAGACACATTTTCGAATATCCAAACTAACTCAAGGTAAACAAATAAAAACAAAAATAAAGATAACGAAACCCTCTGACTGGATTCTCTTGTAACTTATTAAATACAGTCTCGTGCAAAACGGATAAGAAAGAAGAACCTTAAGATATAACACTGTAGAATACAACTTCAGAAATTCGGTAAAACTCAAATAAAAATACGTGCTACACTCGCACACAAGATTGAAGTAACTAAATATACGTCGTCAGGTTGAAAGGGTCGTTATGAACAACTTCTCCGAAAAAGGGTCAAATATAAGAACGGAGGAAACAACTTCTAATTAACTGACATCCACACGTGTGGATGTCACACACCCGAAAATAAGACCCGAGAGGAAATTAAACATACACTGTTCACGGTAAAAATTATGGAGGGGGGTGGAGAGTAAGGAAGGAAGGACGGACGAAGGAGACGAACTTGTCGGAGTTAAGGACCGGAATGATATTGGGTGAAAGTAACAAACGACCACTTACTCGGGGATCGAGCTTTGAGATTCTAATTTTCGGTAAGGGTCCGTATCTTAAAGGTACTATACACATACCCATATACGAAGACATACACACACAGACAGACACACAACGGTTTCACGTGTTCGTGAAATCATTCGTGCAATAACTTGATGGGGTAAATCGTTTCGACTCAGGTCCTAATTTAAGACACCCAGGACTCAAAAATCCTCCACCGTACGATGGAAACCATAGTTCAAACTAATTTGAACTATTGAAATTCACCAAGATAACCTCTCCTTCTTAATTTAAAGAATGAGGTCTCTTTCTTAAAAAAGGTGACTGATTCCTCATCTTGTAAATAATTTTCATAGAACCACTGGACTTCCTCTCCTTACATGAAGAAAATGGAGTCGTCTTTATTCAGGTACCGTAATAATCGTGCACCATTTTGACTTATTAACTCGTTGTCACTGATGAAACGCTAAGTCGGACGGTCAGGAACGACACACTAATCAAGTTAGGTTGGGACGACCGTACGAACTCGTCCCTCGGACGTCCCCTAATCCTTCCCTTTTGGGAAATTGTTTAAAGTCCATGATTTCTGTAAACTAAATTAAATTGTACAATGCGTACCATTAGACCAAAGGGAACCGTTGGAGGTGGGATGTGATGAAATATTAGTCTCCTACCGTCCCATCTAATGTCTGATCTACCGTAGTAGACCTCCCCTGGTATCTCTTGTCTACAGTTTTCTCCTTTACTTCTCCAGTGATTTTTTCCTGTCTTCTCAGACTCAGGAGACTTTTTTTCCTGTCTATCAAGAGATATCACGTCCATGGGTCCTCCCAAAGTAACTACTCCCTCCAAGGTCCTGACGGATGTCGTCTCGTCAGACCCTACACTTCCTCTCCCTAGTTTAGAGAAATTTCCCTTTAGAAATTTCCCTATTATTAAAATAATAAACACTTAATGTCTATTCCAAAATTGAATTTTTACTGTTATTATCCATGGTAAATAATTCATGTACGGTCTTTAGAATGAACCAAGAAACGTATGTATTGCAGTAATTTAGGAATATTATAGAGACGTTCCCCTTATAATTATAGGGAAATATCTACTCCTTTGTTCATAAATAACTAGAGAATTTCATACCTCTGACTTCTTTCCACCCCATTGTAACTGAGGTTCCAAAGTTGAAATCCTCTGGTAATAAATAAAAAAGATACTAGAATCTCAGGATCTTCAGAATTATCGGGGACAATGTCTCGTCATATGGGTGATTACAGGTAATTACCACTGGAAATCGGTAGGTCTTTTCAAATTTAATGTCAGTAGAAATCATAAGAACAACAAGTCAACTAATCAGTACAGGCTGAGAAACGTTGGGGTACCTGACTTCGTACGGTCCGAAGGGATAGGAAGTGGTACAGGGTCTCGAACGAGTTTGAGTACAGAACTTAGACGGTAGGTTGGTAAAGTAGGAGACCGTAGGGGAAGAGGGCGGAAGATAGAAAGGGTCGTAGTCCCAGAAAAGGTTACTCACCCAAGAAGTGTAGCCAACTGGTTTCATAACCTCGAAATCGAAGTCAGGAAGGTTACTTATAAGTCCTAAATAAAGGAAATCTTAACTGACCATAATAGAGGAACGTTAAGCTCCCCGAAAGTTCTCAGAAGAGGTTGTGGTGTCCAAGTTTACGTAGAAACCACGAGTCAGAAGAAATACCAAGTCGAGAGTGTAGGTACGCACTGATGACCTTTTTGGTATCGAAACTGGTCTACTTGGAAACAGTCGTTTCATTACAGAGACGAAAAATTATACGACAGATCCAAACAGTATCGAAAAGAAGGTTCCTCGTACACAGAAAAGTAAAGTACCGACGTCTGTGACAGATGTCACTAAAACCTCGGGTTCTTTTATTTCAGAGAGTGACAACGACAACAAAGGGGTAGGTATACGGTACTTCGTTACCCTGACCTAAGGTACTAGAATCAAAAAACTTACAACTCAAGATTCGGTCGAAAAAGTGAGAGGAGAAAGTGGAAGTAGTTTTTCGAGAAATCAAGGAGAAGCGAAAGACGGTATTCCCACTACAGTAGGCGTATAGACTCCAACAACTATAAAGAGGACCGTTAGAACTAAGGAACTAAGGTCGAACACTAAGTAGGTCGGGTCGTAAAACGTACTACATGAGACGTATCTTCAATTTATTCGTCCCACTGTTATATGTCGAAACTACGGGAGGAAAAGGGTTGAAACTTGGTCAGACAACAAGCCAAGATTAACAACGAAGAACTGGACGTATGTCCAAAGCGTCCTCCGTCCATTCCACCAGACCATAAAGGTAGAGAACTTCTTAAAAGGTATCAAACAACACTAGGTGTATCAGTTTCCGAAATCACATCAGTTACTTCGCCTTCATCTACAAAAAGACCTTAAGAGAACGAAACAGATACTAGGTCGTCTACAACCATTAAACTAGAGACCAAGGAGATGGAAAAGATTTAGGTCAAACATGTAGACATTCAAGAGTTAAGTACATAACAACTTCGGAGCGAACCTCCTAAAACTCATACTGGAACGATCGTACACTTTACTCACGTCAACATGCCATTAAACTCGTAAGAAACCTTAACGTCACTTTTGAATGGAAAAGTCAGGACACCGGTGACGACTCAAAAGGTTTAAACAACCGTAGAAACAGATTGAGAGCATAAAATGTGTGATCCTTTAACTCACGGTCTGTAGACCATTTGGGATTTCGGTCAAGAAGGTTGAGGAATTAAACACATAAGGTGGTACTGGTATGTGAAAGTTTCTTCCGAACTTATTTACCTTCCGGTCTCCTTCCCCAGAACGTCGTGATATTTACTATAATCAAACTCTATCGTTTCATTTGTCTGATTATCTAACCTTCCATGAGTACTCTGAAAATCCGTGACCCTTGTCAATATCAAGAATGGATTGATCACTAATTAAATAAGACGAATCGATTATAGACTAGTTTAACTACGTGGATTACAAAGATTTACTAGGATTCAGAAATCTTCAGAGACCACGGGATGGTCGGTAAACTTCAAATTTTCCTGTATACTTGCTGTTTTCGACAGAGAGGTCCAGAATTTTACCCACACTGACCGGTAAAAACACTGTACATCTTCGTCTCTGAATGTGTAAATACGGAGACAGTACAAGTGTTTTACGGCATATATACTCCGTCCGGTAGATAATGGAAAGAAATTCCACTTTCGATACCTTCAGATTACCGTTTGACTCTTTAGACCACAGTGTGTGAATCATATGTTTCGTAAACTGTACTTAAAGTGATATAGGAGTATTGTTAACACTAACATTTACAATAACAAAAGCAAATCCGCTGAAAATAGTCAAAAATTTTAATTAGGAAGGGTCTTGTAAAAGGGATCGTAAAATAACTCTTTTTAAAGTTTGGATATAATTTTAACTTTCTTAACATGTCACTTGTGAGTATATGGGTGAATCTAAGATGTGAATAAAAAGATATAAACGAAAAAAATTATGTGGATATGTAAATAGGTGGGTGTGTAGAATCAAAAAGAACATAAAGTTTCACTCGATATCTGTAATCATGTATTATGAGGATTTATGAATGTACACTTATAGTAATTAAACTAAAATTTTACAATCGGGATAATTTTTTGTTTTTTTGACTCAGGAAGTTTAGATACAAAACCCCTGTATCATACATGAGTAAGTCAAACCCGAAAGGGGGTACTTTGTCATTCTATAAAATTCTCTTTTTACACTCGATGGGTATAATTTTTTTGTGAACATTAAATAATTACTCGTTATCTTTAGACACCCCTCCTCCCCCTATGGGGACAACTTAAGGATCCAGTGTCGTTCGGTCGTGACGTTTACTCCGTAGAATGGAGTAAAGACTAAAATTTACTCTGACTCCAGTAACGGTGTAAAGACTTGTCATTCAGGAGAAGATGTCCCCTCTCAAACTAATCGTTTAACGAATTCGTGAAATCATTATTATAACCTTGGTTTAAAGTTACTTGTAAAAAGGGAAAAGAGAAGAAAGACCCACACTGATTTAACGGATGTCGTACGACGAACCAACGACCATTTTGTCCTTTACCCCATTCATTAAATGTATCCCTTAAAAATGATGGTAAATTTAAATTCGATGAACTAAGAATTTCATGAAAAATGATAATGAGAAAAAAATCTCATTCAAGTGATCGATGATCTTTTTAACCGTGTTTCTTTTTAAAAATAAAATATATAAATCCACAATTGGAACAAATTGACCAAATAACGTATCGTATAATCATCAGAGTAAAAAAACCATCTAAATAGTACTTGTATTTACACATAAAATATTAGTAATACGTGAATATATTACATCAAACCGTCGAATAAAATTTCCTTGTGTAAAATACGACCAGAATCTTTGATTTAATATTTGGATTAATACGATATTTTCTATGTATCATTTCAGGATCAATTCCGTCTTGTTGTCATTCAAATATGTATCTATTCTGTATCTTTTGTATCCAGGTGGCAGGAAATAGACTTTGGGAACCACCGTTTACACAGAACCTTAAATCTTAAAAAATCTGAAACCTTTACATTATGTCGTATTTATGGTATATACTATATAGAGAGAGGAGACCCCATCATGACATAATAGTTCGTAATTATAAAGAAGTCACTTCGTATGGTTATAAGTGTGGTTTAAACTATTTGTTTCGGAATGTACAAGTTCAGTCTCAAACCAACGGTTGACTCAATTCCTTTTTCGAGAAATTAAAGGGTCTCTAAAGACCTAAAACTTTGATTTTTAAAATATGGTGATACTTTTCCCGGTTCACTGATAACCTCCAAGGACACATGAGGACTTTCTTTTGGTGTCTCTCTTCATGTTTAAAGTCATAGTCTTAGAGTATGAACCATAAAATGTCTTTTAATTAAGTAGACCGTAAAAACACACACAACATAAAGTGTAGACGTAAAAATTTTCCCATCATTGGTGTATAAATAGTTTCCAAAACCCCAAGACAATCCAATACAATTTAATCAGAGTTTACGAACACTAAGACCGTATTATTTTAAACTAGGACACAAACTCTTCAAAAAATAATTATCGTATCAGTCTCGTACTAAAAAAATTTACAAAGGTCAAAGGTAGGAGGAACGAATAACATCAATAAAGAATAACTTACTAAAATTTGGTTCCAATCGAGAAGGTTTTCTAGGACTAGTTATATCCGTATGATTTTGTCCTCTTTTTACGTCTTATGATGAGAAAGGAGAATTATAGGGATCAAGTAAGATATTATTATTACAGTTTTCCGACACCTCCCTAACGGTAATTTCTTAACTAAGTTCCTTAAATTCCTTTTACCATAACTTATAAAACCAAGTAGAAACGCATTCTTACCAATAGGACAACATACATATCTTTTTCACTAACATTAACTATAGGAGTAGTAATCAATAGATTGTCTCCTCTCCCTTTACGTCAAAGATTCATAATTTAACCATGACTTAAATGGAATTACTGATGACTAAGGAGATTTCCTGGTGGTTAGTATTCGATTCCTGGAGACACTTTTGTAAGTGGGATTTAATATAATCTTTTCGATAATCGGTGTAAGTCGAACGTCCTAACTTTTAGACCACAAAATTCATGACATAAAAACGGAATTTCCACTCCGATTCCAAAGGTTTTACAGACAATTGGGAAAGGATATCAAGTAATTAGACCTTCCTTTTTTTATGGACATCAACTTCAAAAATTTGACCTCATTCCACAAAATTTAACTTTGCATAAAGTTTTTGGTACTTCCTGGATTTTATAGTTAAAAGAATTTGTGTATTACTCATTACAAAATTAGACAAAAATCCTAACCGAAACCGATGTTAGGAAACATAAAATCTGAGAGATCTCAGATTTGTCAAAATTTCCCAAAAGGTAAGAACTCAAAAGACAAAAGTGGAAAAATAAGAAATTTTACACACGAGTATGGAATTAATAAATGAAAGTTGACACTACGACAAAATACGTTTATAGTAATCAACTTGACAACTACGTTATAGTTCTATCAGAAACTTTTAAGGATTCTACAAAGACTATAAGTCTCTTGATCCTTGTCAAATACTTCGAGTTTGTGAATCACAAACTTATTTAAGTGTTCACATCTCTTCATTAGATTAAAAAACAGTCTACATCCCGAATAGTCTCAGGAAGTAACAATTTGGTGTTTGGGTTTCGTATCCTTTCGTAAGTCAAATTGGTCAATAGAGTCGACCTAATTTTACCCATCTAGTCGATATAGAATTAAATGTAAAAATCTCATTGTCACCAGAAACATATAACACACATATATTAATGTAAAAATCTAGTTAATTTAAATCGTTAATTGTTTTAATAAAAACTAAAAGATGAGTATCAAGTATCACAGAAACCCACGACTTCTTAATTTATGTCATCTATAACTGATATAACAGAAAAAAATCACTTTTAACCTATGATTTTCTTTACTAAGTGTTCAACCGGATTTGTAGAGAAAACAATTTTTCGTCAGGACATTTATCGACATTGACTAAATTTTAAAATTAATAAACTTACTGTACCCGGACAAATAATCTCTATAAAGTCTCATCTCGACAAATTTATAATGGTATAGTACGAAAAGAAAAGAAAGTGAAGTCAAGGAAAGATAGAGTTAAAATCCAATGTTTGATTTTCGATCTTAAGTATTAATCCTGAAGGGGTTTGGATAAATAACCGATACTCACCTAAACTCCCCTTACATTTTACAAATAATTCTGTGCGTATACAACAATTGAATTACTTGTAAAATCTCGTGACTACGAAATCCTAAATTAGAAGAAATGGTCATTTCTCCTCATGTCGAAAATGTAACTAAAGGGTTTTCAGTCAGGGGTAATAGTCCTTCTTTCATCTACATTTGTAAAAAACAGACCCACATTAATAACATTATCTGTCAAACATTAAAGACTCGTTATTTGTTAGAAGAGATAAGGAAGAAAGATAGAAGACTATCTATTTAGGACCTTAGACCGTTAAAATAGAGTCTTTTTGAGTAAACATACGGAAACAAAAACTTTGAAGTTTTAAACAGGTAATTTTTTTGTTTTTCATGAAAGAACTAAGATGATCTTTTTTCCAGGTACTTGACTCCTTTGAAACAGACGAAACCAGAGACGAAAGATAGATTACACATTTTATCACGGAAGTGTATCATCCGTGAGTTATATAAAATTGTTAGCGTATTTAAGAACGGAAGTATTTTTACTACAAAAAGTATAGTCACTTAATTAAAAATACAATAAGTCTTTCGTCTCAGACAGCGACCCTTCTTTACTATATCAAGTCGATTTTCTTCGGATGTTTACCTATTGAGTGGGGGACAAAAGTCTCCTTGACCCACAAGGGTAACTACCTTTCCATAACCCAGTAGTCGTAACAATTAAAATAAGAGACCAAAATGATCAAAATGAAGTAATATACCGTCTCAAAACCAATCGGTTTTCTTAGAAGAAAGTTATTAGGTTATTTTCCAAAAATTCGAAAATGTCAAGAATTAGACTCCAATTTTAACTCTAATTTCAAAAAGAAAAAATTTAAAGAAACATTAGTTCTGTGAATACTCAGATTGTCCACGTCACATGGGATTGACTGGAATTTTCCAATCTTTACTTAAACACGGAAATTCATATAAATATCAAATTAATCTGTCTAAATGACTATATTTCGATATGTATTTATTGATACTTCTTCACACCTCAGTTGAGACCTGATAAATTAAAGCCAACAGACACCGATCAGAACAAAAGTTTATACATCTGTCTTGGATAAGTTGATATCCCTCGTACCCGAGTTGGATAGGGCGGAACAACCATAGAGTTTAGGGAAATTAAAATTCGTCTGACGGAAACTTTGGTCTTGTGAAGGGTAGGGGAGATAAGGTCCCATCTGGAACGAAGTCGGAAACTTCACCTAACTTAAAATCCTTTCTCGAGTCATCTAAAGGTCTGCACCTTTGTCCTGTATAAGGGTCGAGTAGAATTTAATCTAAAATTATCATACCGGAGTAACGAAGTAGTAAAACGAACTTCCTTTAAGGGACCCATAGTCTGTATGGGGATAAGTTTATTTTAGTGTTTTGGTAGAAAGTTTCGATTTGTTACTTTTTTAAAAGGAGTAAGACTTAATATATCGAGACAAAGGGAGACAATCATTCTTATTTGAGACAGGAAATTTGACTTATGACTTTCTTATCTCTTATTTTGGTGAAGTGTCTATCATACTTCTCCTTTACTCCACTACTTTCATGAAACCTTTAATCTCTTCAGTAACTACGTTTTATAAAAATGGAGTTTAAAGTTAAACTTCGTGTCTATTAAAATGTACAACTTAGTCACTCTTGTCTTTTATCTTTTGTTTTCTACGTCATTACAAGATTATCCAAGTCGCACTTACTTTAAAAGAATTCATTTTCCTTATACAACATTAAAATTAAAATAAAACAACTAAACTCATCTTGTTTTTTTTTAATCAGGAAGTGATAACACTAATTCTCAACGATTATCCGGACGACTGCTAGGTTACGTTAGTTATTTATATTTTAAGTTATTTTTCCTTCTTAAGAATATACTGTAAATATAGAAAAAAGTCACACTTTAAAACATATTAGAGGTACCTCCATTTACATATATCTCATACTTTAACACGAAGAAACACACATGTTCCTATAAGTAACATCGTAAAAATTTTTTACAAAAAAAATTAAATAAAAATTAACTTCCTATTAACGAAATTTTACAACATAACCAAACGGTATATCGTTGTGACATGGTAAAAAAAATTTACCATTTTGAATTCATGTCGAATTTACAGGTCGTCAGGTATCTCAACTTTTCTACAAGTACTGCATTATAATTGACTTAATTCGTCAAAAGATTTACAGATAAATTATATGCTTCTTCATGTATATAAATACAAATATAAGAATTTTTAGCGATCTTCCCTTGTACAGTTTGACAATGATCAAGATGGAGTCACCCCACCCTAACTTTTGGGTAATAAAATATTATAATAATACATAATATAAAAATTCCTTTGTTTTTTAATTCTAGAAAGAAAATTTTCAATATAGATAATTTTTGAAACTCTTGAATTATTTCTTTGGAGTATGTCTCAAAAATCCGTACACGTATTTATTATCAACGATTAAGATTAGTATCATGACTGTCCTCATACAGAAGCAAACAAAGTAAATGGGGAAAGGTCAAGGGACTCAAGAGTAAGTAGAAGCATAGATTAAATATATGAAATGTTTCTTTTAGTATGTTTAAATTAAACAAAATTTAAACAAAAAACATCCTAGTGATCACTAACTCAAGATCCTCAATTTTTTTTTCTTTTCTGACAAAGGAAATGTCGACGGGACACTGGTTCGAATAAACTTTTGTCATTATAAAGGTCAAAAGGAACAGTGAAAAAGACTCGGTCAGAAACTCTCAATTAAGACAAAGGTAACTATTCAACAATCTACAATCAAAGAAAAACGAGTAAAAATTTGACAGAAATATTAAAAATCTCGAACAAACTTCACTCACACCAGAAACGAGTGGGTCTTTGTCAACTCCTAACGGTGAAGGACATTCAATGTTGAATTGTAACGGTTAACACGTTGTAATAAGTATGGAAAACTAAAAGTACTTTTATCAAAACAAGAAGAAAGATCCCCCGGATAGTCTTGAATAGCACAGAGACTTCCAAATTTCACACGAGAGACTATACTCAGATCTGTTTGGTTACACCGAGTATATCCCTAAGTAAAACAGGCGAAGACTATAGGACTCAAATCGTCGATACAACATATTTTATAAACTTAAAATAGGTGGGAGTTTATTTGAGTAATTAGAAAATATAATTGAACTTAAAACAAATCTGCACGTTATACGGGTCTAACAAAGTTCGGTCGGTTTTTGTTTGTCCATTCCTAAAGACGAAGAATAAGAAATCACTCAAAAAAGACTCGACTTATAAGTGTAATTGTTGTTTTTCCTATACGTAATCTTTATAACCGTTAGACAATATGATTCTTAGTTAGAGTTTGACAAAGGTAAACGATGTAAGGAAAAAAAGAAATTTGAGAGTTGTGGAAACACACACCGAGTCTTCAGCATTGTGTGTAAGAGTACGAACACAGTCACAGACTTAACAAAGGGGTTTTAATGTAGTAGACCCTCTCATACAAAAGTCATAGTAGTGCTAAGGTTTGAAGATTATAAACAAAAGATCTTTAACCATAAAACTTTTATATTAGGTTTCATTTAACAAAGTAAATCCTGTCAGGACTCAATTATCTTGGATAAAGTCCGATGTAAACGTTTTCCCAAAAAATAAATTTAAGAGGAATGACAGACTACACTCGACCGGAAGTACAATTACTCTTTTTTATCAATCGAACATAAAAATCAAAAACAGTACGGTTCTACCTTACCGGACCGTACAATGACTGTCCGACAAAAAGTGTCGGGTCAATGAATCGACCAAAACATATCCGAGTCTCTAAGATCAAAATGACTGGCTACAACACCAACAATTTGTATTGACTACAAAACGACAACACCAACGATTTTTATTATACAAATAGTAGTTTCTATGTAGAAAACCAGAAAGGAGAATGAAACTGATTAACGACCTAGAAAATCATGGACCCCCTCTAACCTCCGAACCCCTCAAACATTGTAAACGGTTTACGGGACACGTCTTCATTAGTCTTTATGTCTAGTTCGGATTTAGGGACGAAGGGAGGAAAAGAGTGTAGTACCATGTAGATCTTGTAGTGGTACAAACCGGTCGTGGGACTCCAATTGTCCACTTCAACGAGATTCAACACTCGTCATCCGGCTCCCCAAGAGTAACAAGGTCCGGGAAGGGGAGTTGGGAGTACTGGATCTTCCTGGGCCCATGTCGACATCGAGTGACGAAACGGTATGGTTGACCCTTCAAGACGGGTTTACTGGACACTCGGTACAAATACATTTCTAGATCGAAATAAAAAACAGTAGAAACTCGTTCATACATTCATGGTCGTAGTTTATTATCTCATTCCTTTATAAACAGTTTGGTAGTGTCTGTAGTACGGTAAACCGGTCATCCACAACAAATCAGAATTCACATCAAAAGGATGTAGTACCGACCCTTATTCAACTTACCGGAAAACTCTAAGAAGGTCCCAATTCTAAAGTACAGAATTGTTTGTTCGTGAATTAAAAATTAAGATTAGGAGACTGTCTCATACCAAATCTTTTATTAAAGAAAACAACGACTTGACAAATCTATAAATGTAACAAGGATAAAAGTCAGTTCACATCAAAGAGTATTGTCTTCTTTATTAACATTGAATAGTATCACTGGTGCACTTATACGGGATTAATCAAGATCATACAGATGGTACTTCAAACCGAAAAGAATAAAACTCTTTGGGTCTCACCCTGTAAATATCTACGGGAAGATAAGTTATATCACCTAAAATAAATGAAACAGACATCAATCACCCACTATGACTTAACGACCTACAGTTCTGTACGATCAACCGAGACAAAATGGGGAATAGGACCGTCGGTTGAGGATTTAATACATGACACTGGGAACTTCCCTACATCTCTTCTTTTCTCTCTACCCAGGTAGATTTAAAGAAAACTCCAGAGTCTTTTTTATAAACTTCGTGTAAAGGACGGTACAGTAGTAAAAAAACATAAACTTTTTATGGTGTAAAACTCCCCTCACTTCTTCTGCATAAGACACTCTAGGTGGACTACAATGTCTGTATCGGATTTAACTTCTCTTCGGAGGTCAGGTCTTGACTGTCCTACCTGTGACGACATAAAAGAAATAAAAGAACTTCGATAATTCATAAAGAGTGAAAATTCATACCAAATTTTACTAATATTAAAGAGGTTGGTACAAGACAAAGTGGAGACTACAAAAGAATATATCCATTATTTTACAAACAAAAAAAAAAGAAAAGTAAAATGGGATATATCAGTCATAAGTGATCTTACCGTCAATACTTTCGAAACTTATTCTATTTTCTTCTCCTAAAGGCGTTCATTCATCTTCATGTCTTTGTTCTTTATTAGTACCTTAAAATCTTATTTCTCTTGCAATCTTTATTAGACCTAATAGAGACTTTGTTCTGACCTACATAAAAGCCCTGGTCTTAACACAGAATTAGAGGTAATATAGGGGTCAAGGACCGAGTCATAGACCGTACATCACCACAAGTTATTTACAAAGAGTTTCATTATAAACCTAAATACTTAGTACAGGTTGAACAAATAGAAAATCTTCTCCTACTGAATCACTGAAATGTCGTTGTTGTAACTCCAGGTTTCACCTCCGACTGAACGGATTCTAACTCACAACCTACAACTCGGTCCAAAGGACTAAGAGGTCCGATCATGATCGGGGTAATGTAGGGAGTAGGACCTAAAGGACAATAGTATGTAGAGGTCTTCTCTCTCCTTTTCCGAGTACTCAAAGGAAAGAACGATTTCATACGACTTGATGTTATTTAGAATGTAAAATTATGAGTCACACAAGTAAAGTAATTATTCTATAATAGTATCAATAGGAAGGTTTTATCGGAACTTATTTGAAGTTTGTTCCTTCGATACTCCTTCCAAAGTATATAAAACGACTGATTTGTACAGAGTCTTATCTTCATAAAAATAATTCAAAAAACAACAACAACAAAACTGGTACGACACACCCTAGAATCAAGGGGGTGGTCCTTAGTTTGAACATGGGGAACGTCAACTTCACACCTCAGGAGTGGTGACATGGCGGTTCCTTCAGGGACAATTTGAAATGTTTGTTTTCTGTCAATGAGAGATGTTCGTCATCACGGACTCAAAGATTCACTAAAGAAACAATTCTGTAGAACCCTTTGACTTTTAAAGTTGTGTTCGTAAAACCTAATTTATGTGTAAATCAGTAAATGTCTCTCTGAGGTCAAGAACCTTCAAGGGTCTACCACCTGTTTCTTATTTCAGTATGTAACGAAAGAGGACAGACAGGAATCGACCTAACTTCAAAGAATCGATTTTCTGTCTCAGTCGGTGTAAAGTGAAAAAGACCGAGACACCAGACTAAAAGTTCTAGTATCAACTTTACTTTTCTCTCTTTTTTACCACCTGATGGGAGGGGTGTCCACACGGTATGAGTGTACTGGTTAGAGACTGACGTGCGGTCGAAATGGGTTTACTAACTCCTAAAACATTCGTCGTCGTTCACAAGTACCTATAATTTTACTTGGGTCTCTCCGAAGATGATGTATACACACCTAAAAAAGGGGGCTTTAGAGTTCCAACTACAACTTTTGACAGTAGACCCTTGTACTCCGGAGGACTCAGACTTACAATAATCGTCTCGGGACTAAATGAATCACGTCAAGAGTACATAATTTTCACCAGGAGGTCTCCGGGTCTTCTGGGATTGTCAGGGTTTTAAATTTTAAGCCCTCTCCGAATCAGGAACTCTCTGAGTCCGAGGCACGTAGAGTCCGTCACGACTAAGTAGAATCAATACACCAAGTTAAAGTACAGACCTTTTATCATCGACATTTTAAATAAAACAAAACGTCCGTCAAAGGAACAGGAGGATTGAGTGGTTTCCGACATACGTGACAAGAACTTTAACTTACACGAGTACCACGACAAAAACACCGACCATTTTATGAATCAGATCTTATATGAATGTGACAATTAACAGAGAGGAAAGACTTTTTGAGTTAATTAAAGAGGAGACAAAGGAAGAATAACAACAATAATCAAAGACTAATCAATTGAGAAAATTCGTGATCTGGACTATCAGTTCAAATAAATCTAAAATATTCATAAGAATACCTAGTGATTTCTCTAAACTATAAATTTTACGGTACGGTTTTCCCTTACTATGTAGGGTCTAAAATTCAAAAGTAGTCTCTACCGGTTTATCTTTATACCCATCTACATGTCTGGTTTTTGATTAGTTCTCTTGTCTCTCCTACAAAATGTTGTACTTCAGTCAGGACCCCTTTTTTTTTTAAATAGACGTCTCACCGATTTGTGAACCGAAGACTAACCTTTTTTTTTAACAACGTAACTGAAAGGGTTCTCCATTTAGACCAATCTGTCAAAAACAAAACTTTCGATATCGATAAAGTATCATTATCGACTTTACTTTAGTGAGAAATCCGAACTGATATTATGGGACGGGACCCCATTATTTTCGATGGACGGAGTTGCATCGAAATAAGTATTTTGTCACTCAGTATAAGACAATCCCACAAAAGAAAAAAAAAAATTGAATATTTTTGACGTTTTAAAGGACATAAACTTGAGAAACCTTATGTAATAGGGGTTACTGAGAATGTGACTCTCATAATAGTTAGTCCGCATTTTCGTCATCAACGAGAAAAAAATTCACTAGGAACCACACAAGGTATTATAACATTGAACAAGTCAGTGAGTCAGTCCAATTATTCATATGACTCGTAAGGAAATCTAGAGTAACTACTAAGTATGGTACAGAAATCGTTAGAGAAGATAACGATGGAATTTAAAAAAGTGACTTAATACACATACACGATTCAGTGATTTAATCTAATATTTAATCAGCTTCTGATTCGGAACAAAACATAGTATCGGGGATCTTATAACCATGAAATCACCTATCAACAATGAAAGGAAAAATAAGACGACACAATTAGTGTGGTAGGGTCGGTCCATTGGAAATATAAAGAAACAGTCCCTCTATATTATTTATGAGGTCCTTAGATGGTGTTTGAGGAACCTATTAACTACCTCTTTCCTTCGACCTTAGAAGTCACCTTCTTAATTAAAGTCTGGTAGAAAACTTTCACAAGTTTCGTCTTTCATTCACAATATTATAAGTATAAAATTTATGAACAAGTGTCTATCTGAAGAACCTCCACCGTCCTTTCTAAAGACCTAAAAAATTTGGTGGTGGTTCAGACCCGGGGAACGGACCGTCGAAGGACACTTGTCCCTAACGGTACAGGACTCGAGGAGACGGGTCCCGACCTAAACTCGGTTCGACGGGATTCTAAAGAGACAAGAGAGTTCTGTTGACGGAAAAGGACCCGTTTAAGTTTTGTTAACTTTGATGAAATTTACTTACGTGAATTCGAGACTGGAACCCTGTGGAATCGGAGTCGGAGAATAACCCTTATACTCCTTTAATTTTGTGTCGAAGATATAGGTAACGAATAAGTTCTCATTGGTGACCGTTTACGGACCGAAGGTAGAATTGTCGATTTTACAGGATCTTATCTCAAGTCTGGATCTCTTCTATCTAGTTGTCGTTGGTAAAGTGTTTCTGAATTATCATCATAACAACAAAGTTAAAGAATCCATAATTGTTCGGGTCCAAACACTCGACTCAGTCTGGGACAGTTCTTATACGAAAGAAACAGAGTCATCCGGACAGTCCAGTTTCCTCGTTTTTCGTAGCACTAAAGTGGGTCCTAATCTGAATCTCTTTCCCCTGATTCTAAAGTTAGCCTCCTTTAGTACATATAGTCCTTTTTTGTATCAGTCACTCATTCACATAGTATGAGAAACCTCATCCAGAGGATCGTATTAATCTTGTAGAAAAAACTTTCTGGTGGATCTGTAGGTAGAAAGAAAGACCGTTTGGAATCTGTTTACACGAAATCATTTCCGTCTGTTCACTAACTTTACTCTACGGGACAGGGAGGTCGAAAGACGAACAGTTTTCCTTTCTCTTCGTGAAGTTTCGGTATAGGGAAAATAGTAAACAACGGACAGTCCATCCACCCGGGAAAAATTTTTCCGAAAATCCTTGACAAATGACTTACCTTTTCTTTCATTGGATCGTTGGATTGTAAAAGGTTTTAGAATTGTCATTTCTGAGTCCCGATAACGGTACTTGAAGATGGATGAATTAAATTATAAATGTGAAACCAATAGAGTATTCTGAATAAGTTCAATGTTTCTTCACTTTTATTTCGCAATCGTACTTTTCAGAGAAAGTTTGAGAACAACCCCCGGTGGAATAAAGGGAAGACATTCTTCTATGTTCTAAATCAAGACTAAAAAACCCAAGGTTCCTTAGGAGGTAATGGTTCTCCCGATATCTCCCCAAGACTTGTGGACATACAAAGGGGGAACGTTAGAAAGTACTCCATTAAGGAACAATATCAGGTGAACTCTTCCTTTTTTTTTTTTTAACAGGGGTTTGACTTTTCTTTCGTTTGAGATTAACATACAAATCCTTTGAATATTTCTCGGTGAACTCTTTTTCGTCTGGAGACCCGGAGACACGATTAACCGAGGAACAGTACTTTATTTTGGAACAACAGACTTTAGGGACTAATCATCGTAGTCAAACGATTTGAACACGAAGAGTCTATATAATGAACAGTGAAGACACTAAGTGTAGACTGTCGAGGCCCTTCTACCAAGACTGACAACTTGGAGATCTGAAATGTCGAGATACTTTTATTCGGTCATAACGTACTTCGTCGGATTGATGAAGATATTTCCCAGGAAGGGGAGTCACCCTATGTTTGAACAAAAAGTAAGTGAAGTCTGACCGTGCAGTATAAGAGATGAACGGTCAAGAGATCAATTATTCACTTTGAAACTGTGTGAGAGTTTTGGTTACACAGATTCTTTACAAAAGGGTTATGTAAATAATGAAGTGAATAACTTATTTATAAACAGTACAGTCAACGGACGACTTTTGACCAGTCACAAAGTCGATGTCCCACTTCAGGTTTGATAAATTGAACTATAAGACTCCGGTAGTAGTAGACTGGAGACGGGAAGGAAGCCAGGGTAACAGACAGACAGGGGTTCATACTCCCAGTGATGTCTGGTGACTTGGGGAATAGTAAGTACAGGAACAAAAAGGGATAGTAACAGCAAGAACTAGTAAGAACAAGAACCAAAACAACAACAAACTTTATAGACAAGGTAACTCTTCAGACATCTTGAGTGTCCTAAACCCCCTATTCCGTTCCGTATTATACTCGTAAAAAATTTTAAATAATTTTAACCTCCGATTAATAAAATGTTATAACATCACCAAAAACGGTATGTAACTGTACTTAGTCGGTACCCATGTGTACACAAGGGGTAGGACTTGGGGGGACGACGACGACGACGACGATTCAGCGAAGTCAGCACAGGTTGAGACACGTTGGGGTATCTGCCGTCGGGCGGTCCGAGGGGGTAGGGACCGTAAGAGGTCCGTTCTTGTGACCTCACCCAACGGTAAAGGAAGAGGTCACGTACTTTCACTTTGCACTTTCACTTCAACGAGTCAATACAGGCTGAGAATCGTTAGGGTACCTGACGTCGGATGGTCCGAGGAGGTAGGTACCCTAAAAGGTCAGTTCTCATGACCTCACCCCACGGTAACGGAAGAGGTACTTGGGGGGATTTAAAGACAATAAGTATTAACGTATGTTTATTTCAAGATTTCAAACGGGAGGTTTCATAAAGAGTCACAGCCCAGGTTTAAACGTTGTAAAAAAGATTTTCTACATTATTTACGGGAAATAGGGAATCAGACCTAAATAACAAGGAAACCCGAGGAGTTCTCGGATAAAAAGACATGAAGAAAGAACAACTACCCGACCTTAAAACCCCTTCAAGAAACCCGATCAAATACTTAAACTCCAAAGACTAGACTAACTCCTCAGTGCCCCTCTAGATACAGAGACACAAGACAAGTAAGGGAGGTGTAGTAGTCGGTGTCCTATGCCGAGTCAGTGACATCCCGGGATCAAGGGACTCCAACCTAACCCCTACCTCCACGCGTCCATATTCTGTTTGATGTCGGACGAACACCATTACAAACGGGACCATTTTAGTAGGCAACCAAGACCTAGATTCTTTCAACAGTACCTTCGTGGGGGGGGGTGGGAGACGAGGTGAGGTATAAAGGTGAAAGGGTGGGGTCATAAACATCGAAAATCAGACACTACTAGGTAGATAGAATTTTATATATGATCAAAATAACACCGGGGTCGAATTCAAACTTAAACGAAAATCTCAGTTTGAAAAAGAAAAGGGAAGGAAAGTACCTCAAATTAAGAGTTTATGACGAAAATAAAACAAAAGAAAACAAAATTCTTTTTCTTCTTTCTAAAAAGTGGTATTCAAACATCGGCCAAACCATCGTCCCGGAAAGAGGTTTGTCGCGAGACGGAAACCGAAAGGGTACCCTACCACCGTACCCTACTATTCTTTCTAGACCGAAAATGGAGGGAAATTAACACAATGGAACCCCTTTCATGAATTGGAAAGTCTTCGAACCATAAGAAAGTAAATTATGAATGGAGTATTCCAATGTCTTTCCTTATTTACTTTATTACATACGTCTTAAAATCGAGTCACAGATTGTACATTATTCATGAGTTATTTATCATAAATAATAATAGTAACAATAAAAGTCATCTCTAATCCTGATCTCAAAACTACTATTGATAAGGAACCCTAAGAGGACATCTAATTCTGTTTAACCCAAAGATGGTTCCCACCCTTACTTACGGATCCTGATAATACAGCGACTAAAAGAAAAAAAGAAATAGACGAAAGGTTTCCGAAATTAAAAAGAAGGAGACCTTCTCTTCTACATCTACACTCTTGTAATCCTTTACCATTCTAATGCTGTAGTGAACTGATCTTGATTGAAAGTCTAATAGTGGGTAAAGTCCGTCATCCAAAAGACATCAGTGAATCAGTCTTAGTTTCAACCGTCTCGGGTCTCGAAGAGGTACTCTCCTTCGGAACACCTAAAACCTCGATGGGAACATTTAATATACTAATACAAAATTGTCCCTAGTAAAGAAGTCTCCGGTAAACATAACGTATGTATATCCAATATTCCCTGAAAATGTCAACACGTAATTGTTTGTCCATGAACTAAAAAAAGGTTTTCAGACTAATAAGTAACAAGGAAAATTATTGTAAAGTCATGGTCATGTCAAAAGTTTCACGTGTAGAAGTAACTTTTCTACAAGGACGAGAGAATCGGAAGTAAAAAGAGTAAAATATAATAACGTAATGTTCTTTCTACTACTCTCTCATTAGGACTTGATAAGATCTAAATATCAGGAAAGAAGAGTACCTTAGAGTCGAAAAGTAAAGTGATCCGATCCTCTTACATAAAGTTGAACCATATGGACCCGTAACGACGTATATTGTTACAATGTAATCACAATGGTTCAGTAAATCACTGACAAACCTGTACTAAAACATTTAATTGTGTCCGAGCAAGTACCTGAAAACCCTTTCGTCAGTAAAAGTGTATAACGGACATGACCCCAAATCGTCGGGGGGGTTTTTGGGGAACTAAGAAAAGTGTGTAAGAAGGGAGGGGGTCTACATCAGTACAGTGACTTGAAAGGCAGGAGATCGCGAGTTGAGCAAAAAAGTGTGGAGGATTGGGAGAACGTAATCGGGTTTACAATTGAGGTAGTTGTGCAAAGACAAAGTACTGCCCCACACACGACGGTCCTTCCGGGAAACGTTAACTCGACCACTTAGGAGTATCTCATGTAAAGTGAAGTGTTCTTTAATTCCTTGAAGTCGTCCATTTGGTGAAGTACTGTACCTTTAACAGTACAAAGACGTTGAGACATTGACTTGATCTCAACGATTAACAAAAAGAAAAAGATTATGATGTCTTTTAATTATTGAGTAGATTGTTTTAGGTTCAGGCACTGAACGTCGAACAGTGTTCCATTCCCATCCGAGTGACCACTACAGAGTTCTCCCCTCAAAACCAACGTCTAGTAAATAGACTATTCCCTAAACATAGGTCTTATATATTTCTTGAGGACGTTGAGTCATTATTCTTTTGTTGAGCTAATTTTGATCTCTGTTACAATTCACGTGTAAAGAGGTTTCTCCTATATGTTTATCGGTCACTTATGTACTTTTTCACAAGTCGTAGTAATCAGTAATCCCTTTACGTGTAGTTTTGGTGTCACTCTAGGGTGAATTGTTTTTTCTGTCTTTTGTCGTTCATAACCGCTCTTACACCTCTTTAGCCTAGGGAATATGTAAGGACACCCTACCATTGATCATGGTGAACCCTTTTGTTAAACCGTCAAAGAGTTTTCCAATTTATATATCATCGGTAGACTGGGTCATCAGGGTGAAAACGATATGTGGGTGCTCTTCACTTTTACATGTAGGTGTGTCTCTGAAGACGTACTTACGAATATCAGTGTAATGAGTGTTATCGTTTTTTCACCTTTGGTGTTTTTACAGATACCTATTTGTTTTACCATATAGGTATGTCACCTTTTAGTCACCATTTTATAGTCATGAAATGAAATTTTATGACTATGTACACCGTTGCACCTACTTGGAATTTTTGTAATACTTCTTCGGTCTGTAGTTTATGGTGTATAACATGTAAAATGTCATAAGTATAAAATATATTTTACAAGGCTCATCCCTACAGATATTTCAGTTGATCACCAACGGTTGCCGACCCCCTTTACCCCTTGCTCTTCTCTAACGTCAACCCACACCTCAAAGAGAAAACCCCACTAATTCCACAAGATTTTAATCTGACACCATTAACGACGTGTCGAGACATTTGCATGATTTTTAGTGACTTAGCAAGTCAATTTGTCTCCTTAACATACATTTAATATAGAGTGATTTCGATAAAAATTTCTTTCTCTTCAAACCCCGTTCCGAATAGACATAAAATATTTGAGTCTGTTTGAAAGAAAATAACAAAAACAAATCTCTCCGTTATCCTGTATACTTTCTTCCACTTCTTCTCTTCTGGTTCTGGATGTCACGGAATTATACCTGTTTATTTCGTTATGTCTCCTTCCTGTAACTTAAGGATCTACTGTATTTCCATCAAGTCACGAGATTAAGAAGACAAAAAGATGATTGATACTTTCAGAAAACAGAAGAGTAAATAACGTGTGACCGAAACCCCTGGGAACTCAACAACGACAACAAATCAACGATTTAGTACAGGTTGAGAAAACGTTGGGGAACCTGACATCGGACGGTCCGAGGAGACAGGTAACGTAAAGGGTCCGTTCTTATGACCTCTCCCAATGACAAAAGAAGAGGTCCCCTAGAAGGGCCGGGTCCCTACCTTGGGGACACAGGACGTAACCGTCCACCCAAGAAATGGTGACTCGGTGGTCCCCGACACTTTGGACCAAGATTTAAGACCGAGACGGTAAATGAGGAATTTACTGACTCATTAAGTAGATTGGACAGACTCTTCGTCACAACGATAACTAATCCTCAGACTGAGGTTCTTGTCTATTGGACACATGTTTAGAACCAAGACGTAAAGAACCAACATACTGAAGTCTACTCAACGAATCGAAGAAACACGAAGTCAAAGAAGTAGCTATTTTAATCAATCTTCTTAACTTGTCCAAATCAGTGTATTTCGGGAATACTATCCTAGACCGTATATCTTTTGGAAGTTGTTACGATAATAATATAAACTGGTAGACGTCTTTCCTTTATCTTTTGTCTTAAATAGATTATCTTAACCACGAGTCTAATTGACGTGTCTATTTTGTATAACATTTAGTCATACAGTCCCCCTATATACATCCCGTGTTTACAAAACCGTGTACGATCTAAAAGGAAGTGTACTCCTACAACGAGAACTCCTAGATGTACAAGTAAACTCATAAAGAAGGGTGGACGGGGGTGGAGAAGGACATTTCTATTGAATGAAAGTGTACGTTCCTTACTCGTTTTTACCCGTGTTTATACATCAATAGTGTCGTAACAAATTTACCCGTTATAAAACATTTTTAGATCTCCCCTGACCAAATCAGAATACCGAATAGACCATACTACCTGATAATGATCGGTCTACAATCTTTAAAATACCTTCTACTTATAAGTAACTGTTTCCCTTTACAAGGACTACTTATGATTTCCCCCCTTTTTTTTGTTCGATATTCTTATATTTCCTGAAGATACCACCAGGTCACCGACCCTTAGACGGACAGTCACGTCCCCGTGCCGAAACTAGGGACCGGACTCTTCAAGGGTATACGGCACCCGTTGATACGGACACCCGATGTTGATCACTCGGGTACGTGAGATCTCGGCACCAGATTTTGTTCTCTTCGGTGTCATTTATCTTCGGACGTGTGGTGTTGACCTCTCATCGGGGACGAACGGTGTTGGTCTCTTTTGGGCACACGCCGTTGCTTCTGGGTCGTGTCGGTTTTTATTCATTTAATTTTTTTATTATTATTTCCTTATATATCTCCTACTATGTAACACTAAATCTGTGTGGTTCACACACCAATATATATGTGTATACATACTGAGACATGGTTTTTTTACATACCGTTTTCTTTATGGTATTTATCCTAAATATGAATACTTTTTGTATTTATGGGTTATCTCTTTTGACCTGTTTAATAAACTTGTCTGTCGACTTTTTTACCGTTGAGGTTTACCGGTTCTTAGAAAACTTTTCTATGAAATGGAGATCTGATTTCGTCGTTACTGTAGTGAAATAAGAAGACTCCGATTCTTACAGACAACCAACCTCCCTCTTCCGATCAATGAATATAAAAGTTATCTTTATATTCACAAAATTGGAAAACCTTTTGTGACACCGTCACTGACACTTTTATTTTCAAATTACCAGATGTGTCATGAAGGGGATAACCGTTAGACAGGACTTCTTTATTTTGAAGTCACATATTCCTATACACGTGTTCCTACAAACAACTGAAACAAGTCTCACACTTTTAGTTGTTTTGACATTTGTTTCATTTAAAGGAAACTATTCCTTTACCATCTTGTACAACCTTATAATACGTCGACAAATTTTTTTTTTGATTTTGTTGTACACTAGGGTAAATTAAACACAACAACATACATATATACAGATTTTGACAACACTTTTTTTCTACCTCCATCCAGATGTAGATACTGAACATCCTTGTAGGTATTGTAACCGTCCCCTTTCGTTCCACGTCTTATCACAAATAAAATTATTACTTATAAAACCACTTTTGTATGTCCAGTGGATGACTCTCTTCAAGTAGATATTTTACTGTCCACCTGATCTACTAGGGGTCACCCGGGAGGTGAAGAACCGAAGACACTAAGGTATAGATTCCGGGAAACCGAAAACCGAGATAATAACTCTCAGAAATCTTACTCAATATGATTCTGTTTAAAGAAATTCTAACACTTTGTTTAAAGATTCGGAGATGAGGTACTGTACGTATGTACAGTAACTCTTATGACACCCCTTTTATCTTTGGGTGAAATTGTTATCTCACTGTCAAACCCTCATCTGTATCTCGATTAAGTCTTTATTACGACTCTACTAACAATATCCATGTGGGATCCATCACTTTTCTAGACAAAATTACCTGGCGTCGGGTTCACCTGACTACTATTGACTGTAGATTAGTAAAAGAATTTCACGATCCCAACTTTGTAAAAAGTCTATAAGGACAACCGTAGTTTTTATATTTTTGACTAATGACGGGGTAAGACTTTTTTTCAGTAAAGTCTAAATGAAACAGAGGAGAAAAAACTTCCCGTCAGATCAAACACACACACACAAAACCGACGCGACTTGGAAGTGCTACTTCTGCCCGAGAGAGAGATCAACGCCACGTGCCCAAAGAGTGACACCACCGGAGAAGACGACACCTCGTGTCCGATCTCGAACCCGAGTCATCAACACAGTGTCCAGGTCGACGGGGCCCCGTACACCTTAGAAGGGTATGGTCCATAGTTTGGGTACAGGGGACGTGACCGTCCGTCTAAGAGTTGGTGACCTGGTGGTCCCTTCAGGTCCCGT
Source organism: Capra ibex (assembly GCA_006410555.1). Classification (NCBI taxonomy): domain Eukaryota; kingdom Metazoa; phylum Chordata; class Mammalia; order Artiodactyla; family Bovidae; genus Capra; species Capra ibex. The sequence goes on along the minus strand of SJYO01040405.1, from coordinate 31,380,333 downwards.
TGGATCAACATTCCTTCTTTAGTAAACACATAGAAATATACACAAAGACTTTTTAAGTCGTCATACCCTTTCGTTTCGTGTCACAACCTCATTTACTTCACCAAAGTAAAACAAATGATTTTTTGGTTCTCTGGTTTTTCTGTGTGCTCACACACAGTCAGACTCACAACACAGCCTTCGCCACCACACAGAATACCGAGTCGAAATTGAGGTAACAGACGAGGACCCAGTCTCAGGGTCTTTACTGAGCATTTCCTTTGTCCTTCCCGTGGGGCGTGGATCAGTGTGGAAATTTCGGGTCGACGAAGACACGGGATTTCACCTCTGGTATAGAAATATCTAAGATATTATTAAGTCGGAACAGGAAAAAGAAAAAAAACCAGAAAAACTGGTCTCATTGCAATCTGGAATACCTCTGTTGAATGGAGTAGGCTTGTTTCACGAAGATTTTAGTTTCTTAATATCTTAGCATTTTGGGTGTTCAATCCTCCTCGGTAACTGAGTGACGAGACTATTTTCGTTCGTCAGTATGGTAAAGCTCACATCAGAAACAGTCTTGGACGAGAAGAAAGAACCACCTCTTGATCTATCTCCTCTCCGGTCTGTCTTTAGAAAGAAAAGAGTCGTACCGAAGTCCGTGAATGATTAGTGCATTTAGTCCTTCCTCAACAAGGTTGTTCTTTAACGTCTCCTAAGTTTCAAGAACACTTGGATGTAACGACCAATACGGGTCATAGATAAAAATTTTGCCCCTTAATCAACCGGAAAATGTTATAATTGGACATAAAGAAATAAATATAGAACACTGTATTTTCCTGTAGAGATTAACACTCTTTTGGTTCGGAAACAGGGATTTTTCGACTCGACATTTTTTTTGTGTACGTTACATTAAGAGTTCATTGGACTTGACCCGACTGTTTATAACTCTCCAAGACTAAATGAATATTAATAATAAGACTTTGTGGTGGGATCTGTCACTACGTCGACAATTAAAGGGTCTATAAAGGAAAACATCTTGTTTTTCTTTATTGGAACACTTATCCAAATAATAATAGGGATGTTGTACCTGTGACGGGTCCGTGTGTTCACTACGACTACAGGTAAAAAGATATTTGTGGTAAAGAGTGGAGTCATACTTAAAGAGTGACATTCCAGTGAGACGACCCAATCCTCCTTTTTTTCATTCTTGTAATAGAAGATCTTCTAGAGACAAATTACCCGTCCTATTGTGAGGTCCCAGGTCAGTTAAAAAGTTACAATCTTGTTTTCTCTGGAACCCATAGTAAATGAAGTTTAGTTACTATGAAAAAATTTAAACAAAAATTTACCACATGACCCCGGGTCTTCTATTCATTAACACCTGATCTAATATCCTTCAGGGTGTTTCAAACTTGGAATCTCTCATGTTAAATAATGTCATAATCAAAGATAGGACTATCATTATCTACCCTAGGAATTCTTTTGTAGATATCACTCGGTACCTACTGTTTCCTCTACGATTCTGTCCGAAGTGACCCGTCCTTTCGACTTTGTACCAAGAGTATAGAAAGAGATCCTGAATTCCTAACTGGTCTTTTGTGGAAATGCCCAGGAAGTGGCCTCCGGGGACCGACACTCTTGAGCGTAGTAAGTGAGGTACCTCTGTACGATACACCTGCTCGTGGTAAAGGCGGAGATGGACTTCTGAGTTCGACCTTGCATAGAAAAGTGGGAACATATCGTGATTAGGAAGGTCTAAGGATAACTCTCTTAAGTACGGTGGGACCCTTTCTCCAAGTTGGAATAGAACTTTGATAAGTCCTTTCCAAACCCAACATCTTCTTAAAAACAGATAGACTCCATAAAACTGGATAATTTAAACAAAAAGTTTTACTGTAACATTTAGTGCTCCGTCGTCGGTTAAGTTACACTTGGAATTTTATCCATCACAGAATGTGTTACGACTCCATGACTCCCGTATCATTCCCGAGGCTTTTGTGTAAACTAACTAAGTACGGAAATGTGTAAAACGTCCGGTGTATAACTGTTGGTGTAAATCCAGGAAAGTCGTAAGACGGGGTCTACTAATTTGTCCCCACTACCTACGCTCACCGGGGTGAAGTGTACGTCTGGAAGTGCAATAGACCGGTGACCGGGTCTTGTTCTCTTGTCAAGGTCAAATTTAGTACAATCATTAGATGAGACGAAACACACCAAAACATAGTCTAGAACTCACTCACTCACTTCAGTGAGTCAGTACAGACTGAGAAACGTTGGGGTACCTAATATCGGACGGTCCGAGGAGGTAGGTACCCTAAAAGGTCCGTTCTCATGACCTCACCCCATGGTAACGGAAGAAGTCCCCTAGAAGGGTTGGGTCCTTAGCTTGGGTCCAGAGGGCGTAATATCCGTCTGTGAAATAGTAGACTCGGTGGTCCCTTCAGGAACATAGTCTAGAATCAACGACCCAATTTTATATAGTCCCTTGACGGAAACGGAATCAAAATCAAATAAAAAGTCTTCACGGGGTTCAAAAATAAACAAAGAACCAAACTACGATAAAACACTAACTCATTGTACTTCATACTTTGGAAGATAAACCATGTTTTGAGTACTGTTGAATAACCTATATTATTGTCCCCCCTTTATTCAGTTCAAAATTAATGGTTTATGGTAAGAATGACAGAAAGACAATAATCAGACGGTGAGGAAAGGTAGTCAGAAGAGAGGGGAAGACAAATGGATGAGGTGGGGTCCTGACTGGTTCGACTTTATTCATGTCCAATAAATGAGGCTTTTAGACTTAAAAACATCAAAGTTAGTTCACTACTGGATAAATCTGGTCCCCTGTACCTCGTGTAAACGAATAACATCTACCTGTCACCCATCTTAAAGTCTCTTTAGTGTATATATTTTCTGTATGTAAAAGTAGATTAAAGTCGTAAACAAAACTACACGATTCTTCTTTACGTCACCAGAATACCTCTTCGGTCACAGAAAGGTTAGAGTGATTGTATGAAAATCTTATTCAGATTCCGTAATTGGTTCCTTCTGATAATGTACCATTTTGAAATCTAAGGTATTAAGTGTCTTAATACACTTAAAAAGAGCATATAACGAGTCATATGGTTTGATCAAGTAAACTGAATATGAAGTAGGGAGACCGATACTTATTTTTGATAATACCTGGAAAATTAACCAATAAGACCCTGAAAAAGAGTAGGAGGGAGTAGTAACGATGAGTCTTCATCGTGAGAGATTTCTCCACTCACTTTTCCCTGTCAACTCGTTAATACTCAAATCGCTTCTTCTGTCAATTGATCTATTGATATATGGAATACAAACTCAGGTTTATAAACCACTTTCATGTCACTTGTTTAATAGTCTTTCACTCCTTCTGAATTAGTAGTATAATACCAAAATTGAAATATAAATAGTAGACTCTTATTTGAAAATATAAGTTTAATATAATGTAAAAATATGATTCACGACCAAATATCTATTGTATCCGATTTACTCACAAATGACTTACGACCGTTTTTGTAGAGAGAGTCCATTTTATGTCAATTCTAATATTATCTCAAGACACAGTCCTCATAATTCCATTAGACTTATTAAGATCCTAATCAGTGACTGAAACTTTAAACTTTTAGAGATTCTTTTTATGTGTGTGTTTTCTTAATCAAGATAACGGTTGGTACGTTCTTAACGTTTGTTGATCTTAAATCTTAGGAATACTTCCCGGAAGCAATTCAGATTTATACATGTAACAGAAGGTAGGATGACGATAACACAGTGACCCAGTACAATGTTCTCTTCGGTAGTTATTACAGTGGTCCTCACTGGGACACTCTTGGATGGTAAACCGTCTATAGATGACAGTGATGATTTTTTACTACTCTGGTTTTTCTACCATTTTATCTTAAACACCGTTTTTTCTTTTGTCGACTTCAAGAAAAAAATTTTCATAACTTGATGTCAATTAAAATTTTTAGGTATAAGTTTGAAACCGTGAACCTGTACTCGGTTTTCTTTTCAGTGCTGAGAACCATTCAAACCACATTTGTATCCGAGATCCGGGGTCACAACCGAGGGTCTGACCATCCTTAGTCAAACGACATCGAATAAATAACGGTATCGATATAAAAGATTCTATATGCAGGGTTAGTGCCGAGTCTTTATTTGAGGGAAGACAACGTAAAGACGAAAACAGTAAAGGGGAGGTTGGACAGTTTAGAGTGGATTGTCAACCATAATGTACTGATAGAAGTAAAATAGGAATTTGTTTGGAGTCGATGTAATTTCTCAAACATGTACCTCTGAAACCTTCTTGGTTCGGTTTGTAACCGAGAGACTACCTACACTGACGTCTGTAAGAACTCGACCTACAACTCCATTTGGTAAAATAACACCTTTACGGACAGATATGTGACTTAAGTCGGTTGTAATACGAGAACGTCGTGATTCGGTTTATCATGACAAGTGAAATTATCTATAAACTTTAACCAGAGCAAATACTAAGAATGTTTATATATCGATTAACTGATTGACACGAAATGTATACTGTACTCTGGGACCTTGGTGCGTTCCTTTCTTTCAAAAGTCACGGGAAGTGTATAGGAAACCAGAGAAAACATCTCTTAAATTCTGTCGGATGAGTCTTTGTTCATCCCTATCTTTTACCCTACTCAGTTACCAATATATATTTTCGTCAGGGTATTCCGAAGATACTCCTGTGAAGGGACCACCGAGTCTGCCATTTCACAGACAGATGTTACGCCCTCTGGGCCCAAACTAGGGACCCAACCCTTCTAGGGGACCTCTTCCTTTACCGTTAGGTGAGGCCATGATAACAGACCTTTTAGGGTACCTGTCTCCTCGGACGATCCGATGTCGGGTACCCCAGTGTTTCTCAGCCTATGCTGACTCGCTGAAGTGAGTGAGTGAGTGAGTTCCGAAGATACTATGTCATATTTTCTTTAAGAGGCAAGTATAGCATACTTAACTTTAGTGTAATGTAAGAATTAATCTTCCTACCTTACTTACCTAGAAAGTCCTTTAAGAGGTATAAAAGGAGTACACTCGTGGTTATCCATAACTCAGTGTTCAACATGTGAAACCATTTATAGACTAATTTTTGTCGGGGGATCGGGTGTTTTTTTTCCCCCCCCCTAAAAACGTGAACCCTTAGTAGAGTCGTATTTACTTTTCTTCAGCCATATTAATGGACCACACTTTTGTCGGTACCATTAGTTTACTAGTGACCTCGTAATAATGGAATGGTCGTGAAGGGAACTCAAGAAAGCCCAATCTAAAATATGTGGAGGACACCCTGTTGGTCACTATCGTGGAACTCCCAACGTCCCTTAGAAGAATCATTCTGAGAGTAAAAGTCCTTCTGTTAGAAGAGGATTTCTTTTAAGGTTTACGTAAGTAGAAGAAACTGGAATTAAGAATCGTATCGAATCCTCACAGTTTCTCGGTTTCCGGTCTCAAAGAGTCGGAACTGGCAGGTGATGTTAGTGGACATGTTGAAATTTTTGGGTTATTTATACGGATGAAAGGGGACAGGAGTTGTGTGTGATCTATGACACTAGTCATTACAAACCAAAAGTCCGAACGTTTTGGTGGGTATTTAAATATATATCCACAAACCAAATACCGATAAGAGACTTTGCTTTGGTTTCATAAAGAACCGTAAACATTTTATATATCTATGTGTGTTATGAATAAACCCGAAAAGATTATTATTAAGGGTTCAGAACATAACTGTGTATCTAATTGAATTTTTTTATTAAAAATCATTCATTCAGTAAAGTCCAAAATGTGAAATCCATAATTTTTGTTACACCTGTACCACCAAAACAACAAACGAAAAACATCAAAAACAAACAAACAAAATTGAAGATTTAATCCGGGAGATCCATCAATTCCGTTTCACCTTAAAGTATGAAGATTACGGGCCCTGTACTATAAAATACACCTCTGGTTATAAGACGATGACATTAAGGTAATATTGAACTTCTAGTTCCAAAACAAGATCTTCTCGGTTTGGTCCTACTCATCTCTATCTATTTAAGTTAAAATTTTCTTTGTTTTTAAGATAATTACACTTACGTTTTTAAAGATTAGGAAAAGATCAAAGTCCACTAGAAAGTATTACTAAATAAAGTGTAAATCAACGATTCAATGTTTGTAACAAATTCATATTTCTGATGAAATTTACATGATGAAATAATTGTAAATAAATTGTAATAAATTGTGACATTCATATTTCTGATGAAATTTACATGACAATTTACGTCCTACCCTTTTACTTCTGATTTTCAACGACTCTGAAAACTCCCTTTCAACCATAACGGGGGACGTAAGTAAGTAAAAGGGTATTTATTGTAAATTTTTGAAATTTATATGAGAAAAAAAAAAAAAAAAAAAAAATTACCAGTGTTCGGACTTTACAAATTACAAGTGAAAAAAAAAAAAAAAAAA
>SJYO01040405.1:31108350-31369670 GCA_006410555.1 Capra ibex | reverse complement strand
GAAAACAAACCAAACCACCCGTTGAGAGGACAAGGAAATGGACGACACATAAGGAGACAGAGAAGTAGAACCAATATAACGACGCAAACCCCACCGGAAAAATATAAGACCCTTAAACACCTCAAGAGAAATAATACCTCGAAGGAGTGAAACCCACCCCAAGATAGTCACCGAACAGTTCCAAAGGACCAATCCCTCCGAACACAACCTCAAAACCACCCACCTCGACCCAAAGAAGAGAGACCTCACGTTACCTCACTGGACAAAAACTTCTGTTACTAGACGAAAAGACCAACGGACTACAGGAGACGGTCGGATGTCTTCAACAAAACACTTCAAACGAGCCGCAACTTTACAAGAAAACTCCTTAAGCACTCCCTCTTTCACCAGAAGGGCAGGATAAGGAGGCGGTAGAAAGGGAGGGGGGAGGTACAAAAGATTTATATGAGAACTGAACAAATATTTATATGATATTTGAACAAAACTAGTTTTTCATGTTAATTTATTGACCGACTCATTGGTTTATGAGTCACTTAAGTCCTTCTCTGGAGTCCAGGTTCTTGGGGTTCAGGATGTCACCTAAAATCTCACAATTTAACTCTACAAGACACCGACAAAAGAAGGTTACGTCAAAGGAGACAACGTAATACAATTTTGACAATTTATACATGTCGTAATGGTCATTTACGAATGATCTTGTTATTACACAATTACTGAACAAAAGAAGGAAGATCAGACATCTACAACTAACCGGGGGACGAGACCTACTGATCGAAAGTATGAACCTTTGTTTCTCATCCGAAAAGGTCGAGTCGTACCTGCAGGTAGGTCGTATGTGACATTTTACCAACAAAAATGGGTGGTGGTTTTACCAACAAAAAGGTTGCCACAGAACCTTTAGTAAACCTAGTACAACTAGATATATAAAAATTTAAACAACATTGTAGAGTCCTAGATTGATACACATATTAAACACAACTTAATAAGATTCCTACAGAATACTAAAAAGAGGTTAGGGGTTGTTCGGTTTAATACTTATTACTTGGTAAGTAATTCAATGTTTTTGTCCTATGTAAGAGACTATTAGACTCTTCGAGATTAAAGAAAGTCGTTTTAAAGGGAGGTATTCTGCAGTTTTAGTACAAAATTTAAAAAAATTATTAGAACTATTTTCAATGGAGATCTAAATACGTCGTGTCATAGGAATATTATAAGATCCTATAGTTTACTTTTAGACTGTAGTAATTATGAAAAGGGTCATTCGAAGTTCGTTCGCTAATGGTTATCTTTATGACAAAACCATACTAGACAGTTTTAGAATTACTGAGGTTCAATGATAAGACTGTTAGATCTTAACAGTCATACAAAGGACCCCCTCTCCTTCATTGTGGAATCCTTAACTCCGTATGGTACAATTCTCTGAAAATTTACTCCTCTGTGTTCACGGAAGTTACTGAAATTAGGGTCCCTATTCTAAGACTTTTTGACTGAACGATTTGTTTCCATTCGACTATAATAAGGTCTCACGAAGTTATATAATAGATTAACGTTTGTAGAAGTAGTCCATCTATTCTCATAATAGTAGAGGTGAAATATTTATACTTTTGGTTTCTTATCTTCAATTGACTAAATAGAGTTTAAGTAGATTTCAAGGTATAGACCCTGATCCTGACTTCAAAGGACCAGAGATTCCAGCAAAGATTTTTTGGAATAATAACTCGTGGAGGATGTACTTCCTCCGTGGATCTTACAGTAAAATTACGTGTATTGGTAACTCTTGACTGAAAACCTTAAATCTATGGTTTAGTTCGAATGTTTTTTTATCGGGTTCATTTAAAGTACACTCGAGTATACTAATGGTAAACAATTAATCAATTAGTGGTCAACCATGAGACTTTTCCTTTTAGTAATTTATTCGTGTTGGATTTCTTTTACCTACCTAGTAATTTTCAAAGTCTTTCCTCAGAGCAATTTTAAAGTCTATATTCACGTTAAAAGTAGTGGTACTAAGTTGAAAGACTTGAATAAAACCTTGTGCACACTGGATCTATCATACGTAATGAGTCAAAGGGTAGAGAAGTAATTTGTACGAAATCTTGATGGGACCACCATGTCACCTATTCTTAGGAGAATGGTTACGTCCCATGTACCCAAGTTGGGGACCAGGCCCTTCTAGGGTGTACAGTGTCTTGTTGATCGAGTATACGGTGTTGACGACTCGGACACTCGGTTTTGATGACTTCGAGTTCTCGGATCTTGGACACGAGACGTTGTTCTCTACGGTGGCGAATACTCTTCGGGTACGTGACGTTACTTCTCATCGGGGGTGAGTGACGTTGATCTCTTTCTGGTGAGTGTCGTTGTTTCTGTTTATTTTTTTTTTGTCTTTTTGTACGAAGTCTCTATGATTCAACATAATAATTGGAATCCTTAGTCCTTTTACGAAATTGACTGTACTTTTTTAAAGTATAGACTTACTTTCACTTTCAGTGAGTCAGTACAGGCTGAGAAACACTGGGGTACCTGACAGGTACCTTAAGAGGTCCGGTCTTAGGACCTTACCCATCGGCCAGGGAAGAGGTCCCCTAGAAGTGTTGGGTCCCTAGCTTGGGTCCAGGGGACGAACCGTCCGTTTAAGAAATGGTGACTCGGTGGACCATTATCGTTTATTGAAAAAGTAACAAGAGTTACGGTCTTTTACTCTTTCCCTATTATCTTTATTTGAACACCATTTTTACATTAACACACTTACAAAGAATAAAAGATCCCTTTAAAACGATGCTCTCTAAATTTATTAAACTCTTTATCAGAAAACATCCAAAGCAGAACCGAGTCGAAACGTAAATCATCTACAGGTTTACCTTCTTAATTCTTGGAGAAATCGTTAATAATCTTCTGAATAATATGAATGAGATTACCCTAATATATGTTAAAGTTCTCCTTTGTCGACATATATGAATAAGGTTGATAAGTACTCTGTCTGACAACTTTTAATTAAATCCAGAAACAAATTAATCTTGACTTTTGTAATTATCTCACGTTTTTTATATATCAAAAAAACGGATATATTTTTATAAGAATTTAATCAAAACACTAGAAGAGGATAACAAATTTACAAACAAAAACCAAAAAGTCATTGTGAATTCCCTTTCCCGGGAAACATGAAGTTCATATAGAAACAGGGGTTATGTCAGAACGAAACAAATTCTTTCTGTGACTTATCGACCTTTTCACTTTTTTTTTTTAACGATTTTACTTTTTAAAGGGATCATTCTACTCACCAAAGTAAATGTAAAACACTTTAGTTAAATCTTTAATTTAAAATAAAGATATTTTTCGTAGAATAAATTTATCTAGAAAAGAATACCCCAAGAAGACAAGAAACTAAAAATTGAGGTATATTCTTTTACTTGAAACTAATTCGAAAGGAATCAACTAAAAAAAATTTACTATCGGAAATAATAATATCTCTTTTATGTAAAATATTGTAAAAAGGTAAAAAAAGTAAAACTTTATTGAAGTTTGAACATTCTTTTCATGTTTCTGACAAAAAAGGACTTTATATAGTGGAGTTTATATGATCCACACATTAAGGATGTTTATTCCTGTTTAAGGTTGTTTGTTCCTGTAACAAGATGAAGTAGTGTTACATTGATAGTTTTAGTCCTTTAATTGTGATTATAATGATAAAAAAATGGAAATAATAACCAACACCGTACGTTTGATAATCAACACCGTACACCCTAGATCAAGGGACTGGTCCCTAACTTGGGCCCGGAGACGAAACCCTCGTACCCTCAGAATCGGCTATCTGATAGTCCCTTCAGGGTGATTATGATGATATTTAATTAGGTGTGTGGACCAAGTTCAAAGTGGTCAACAGGGTTGATACAGGAAGTATCAGTCCTTACTGTGAGACGTAAATTAATTCAAAGAAATTAGAAGTGACACCACAACCTCTTCTGAGAACTCTCAGGGAACCTGACGTTCCTCTAGGTTGGTTAGGTAAGACTTCCTCTAGTCGGGACCCTAATGAAACCTTCCTTACTACGATTTCGACTTTGAGGTCATGAAACCAGTGGAGTACGCTTCTCAACTAAGTAACCTTTTCTGAGACTACGACCCGCCCTAACCCCCGTCCTCCTCTTCCCCCGCTGTCTCCTACTCTACCGACCTACCGTAGTGACTGAGCTACCTGCACTCAGACTCACTTGAGGCCCTCAACCACTACCTGTCCTTCCGGACCGCACGACGCTAAGTACCTCAGTGTCTCAGCCTGTGCTGACTCGCTGACTTGACTTGACTTGACTTAGAAGTGGTTACACTATGTTGAACAGAAAGGAACTAAAAGTAATCAAATTACAAAAACTCCTAAAGTCCGATAAAACAACTGATAAGGAGTAAACCCGAACGGACTTTGTTTGACTTAGAGTATGACTTTTGACTCAAATATGGTCATGAAGGTTAAGGTTGGAAGAAGATCAAAGAGGGAATATTAATCCAAATCGAACGTGGAAAGATCGTTCTTATGGGTGTTTACCCTCTAATGGCAGAATGTAGAAGAGTCTACAGTGTACTAAACTATGGACGTAAATGACCACTGACCCGAAACTAGTCAATTACTTCCACTACAGACGGTTCGGGGAGGTTAAAAATTCAATTGGGAAAAAAGGGGGAAATTATTCATAGAACATCCCTCTGGTAGTTTAAAAAGTAAGTGATCAAAATCGTAAATAACTTCTGAAAGTGGACTTGGTTAGTGTTGCTAACAGTTTACTAAAAGATTAAGGTGGTAAGTAAAATGTAAATGACCAACCGTAATGTGACTTAGGTGTAGGAAGAACCCCTAAGTACCGAAGGATAAAATAAACTACCAAATATTAAACAATGACTGTAAATAAAAATAAAGATTTACAACTGAACCGGTGACCTATGGGGAAGTTCGACCGAGGAAACAGGAAGACTGTATAGGGGCAGTAAGGATTTCGTACAAGAATGAAAGATTATATTTCTGTAAAGTCCGAATAGAACATAAAGTAGACGTCGGGACTTTACCGGTAAAGAGATACTTCTTGACCAAGGAAAAGTACCTTTTACTACCTTTTTTCTAGATCCGTGATCCACACGGGTAACGATGACACCGTAACGACGAGGGTTCGGGAGAGTACCGTACGTACACATGTGTATGTGGATATATAAATGGATGTGTATCGTGCTCGAATAGGGTCATGAAGGTTAAGGTTGGAAGAAGATCAAAAGAGGGAAAGGCATAAACGTCAAGGAAAGACTGTCTTTAGACCGGGGATAATCGGAATTGTAAAATGAATTATCTAGTAAGGGGAACTATTTATTGGTTAGAAGATAACGGTGTAGGAATAAGTTCTAGTGACTCTAAGGGGAGGGAGGATGGGAGTTTACAAGGATCCGAGGTGTGACATTAGGGTGTGATCCGGTCGTGGAAAAGAGGGACACCGTCTACATTGAGAATAGAACACGTCTTATTCGTTTACTAAAAACAATACTTAACAAGTTCTTCCCTCTCTGTGTCCCTCGTTCATTCAATCCTTCCGTCTTTTACTTTTAGAAAATTTTTCCATAAAACCATGATATGTCTTAATAGTAAAATTTCCTGTCAATGTATACGTTTATATAAGTCGATATCGTAAGGTATTTTTACAGATGACAAAGATTCGTTGGTTTTGACGGAAGAAGACATTCCGCATACGATATTTATATTCTTTTAGAGTTTACAAAAGTTTCAGTCTATCGTTTAAAGACATGCCGAAATCTTAAAAAAGGTAAATAATATAATAGTTCTTTTTTTTAGTAACATATGTTCTATAATGTTTCCATTATTTTATAAGACATGTTTTCTGTAAAACTGTAAAATTTTTACTCAAGTAGAAAATTCAGAGTTGTAATTTATTAATTTGTGACTCTTGAAAATTTTTAGTAAAAAAGTCAGGAAAGTTTAAGTAATCAGTAATTCTTCGTATATGTTTATAAATTTGTCAATTTTTTTATCTTGTCACTAAGACACCCCTAGCTCTCAGTAGTATCAATTGTCATAAAAATTCATGTGAAAAATTTTTACCTTTAGTAGATCTTTTCCTAAGTAGACCAAACTTGGTACGTAAATTCTTACGGGTAATGGGTTTTTGAACCACAAAAGGAAAGACAGAGTAGAATTTCAACAGACTTCACACGTGGTACACGAGTCAACACAGACCGAGAAACGGTGGGGTACCTGACATGATGAGACAGGTTCCTTAAAAGACCCTTACTTATGACCGCACCCAACGGTAGAGGAGGTCCCCTAGCAGGGTTAGGTCCCTAGTCACTGGTCATAAAAATAGATTAATGGGTTATTTTAGTTCACACAGTGGTTACTTCAGAGGGCTCTGATTTAAAGTCTTTATCTAGGAGTTTGTGAGGTTGAATAAAAAGTGATGTAAAATACGTTTCGATATTACAAACTAATTTCAAATTCTTTTATTCTACTTACAAACGATGGAAATTGTTTTTAAACATAAAATAACTAGACGGGCATAAGGACTCTTGAACTAAATGACTTCGTGGTTGTAAAACGTGATTAATGACAAATAATGACTATTGTATGTCCACAAATTACTAATAAATAAGAAATTTAAAGACTTCAGGTTATCATTTGACTTCAACATCTTTATTCTGTATATTCTTATTTCTCATATTTACGATGAGGAAAATTTATATATTAATGATCATCCAACAAAAAAGTTTTGATATCTGTAAATCTTATCTTTTTTATAAACCTTCTTTATTAACAAAACATGGACACAAAATAATCACTTCCATCACCCCTGTACTAATGATAACTCTAAACTGAAATGAGTAACTACAATTCAAACATGAAATTTGAGACGATTCTACATAATCAATTTTATAATTAAACTTAGAATCTGTTTCCGTATTTTGACCTGTTTTGTTGAGTATATAAATAGAGACTAAGCGACGGGTGTAGACCCGAATATTACATTTTTCGTACTTTAAAAGACAATGTACGTTACGTTTTTCGTATATGAGGTAGAGGTCTTCGTTTTGTCTAGTCTTTAGAAAGTCACCGGTGAAGTAATTGATACTACTCTGAGGAAAAATCCTTATATCAGTATTATGAGTGTTAGACATCAGTTAAAACCGTTTCTTTAATTCTCAATCTTAAACTCTTGATCTTCAGTAATTAACTGGAATAGAAGTCATATGTTATCCTTTACAAGAACTTTCCTATGCCGGTTTACGTTCGGGACGTCTGGACCGGAACCGTTATCGATCGGTAAGATTTGTCTTTCAGTAGAGTCCCAAGAATGATTTCTTAGATTGGGTGTCACTAAACAGTGAGACACTTAACCTTCTTTACAGACCTAACCTAGAGGTTCTAATAGTCCCGGTATCCTATATACGTATACAACCAAATGATTGCTATAAACTAAACATGATATGTCAAATGTCACGAAGAATACGTAATAAAATGAATTATGTTGTGTGGAACACTCCATTCATCCGACCCTTGGTACACAAAATATAGACTTCTGTGTCCGGGTATCCTTCACGGTAGACGTTTTATCATATATTGAAGATTCACCGTCTCGACTTCTGAGTTTGGGTCTACAGGACTGACTTTTAATGAGAAAGGTAAAGACAAGAAATGGTGGTGTGTCATTAAAAATTTTTAGGGAGTTATTTAGTTAAATACCATCTTCTTTAATAAACCCTGATGATCCGTGGGACCTAGTGGTTAAGATTCAGAGAGAATTGTACCTGTCGTATCAAGCAAAAAGACTTCGTAATCCAATCTTTATTGGGTCGACAAACAACAGGTGATTCCGAAACTCATTCCTTCGGGTCGATGGTCACGACTTGTGGTTAATCTCTCATCCAAGACTACTGTCTTTAGTCTATCACCAAAACTCCAAGAAAGGACCGTTCACCGTCCTTCCTTTGAAGACCCCTATATCTTAAGTGGTTCGATATTTAAACTTTAATCGGATGAAATATGTGAAATGACATACAATAGGGAGTTTTCTTTTTCTGACTGTAGAAACTCTCGTTCAGACAACAAAGTAAGTGGAGATACAGTAAAGATCGGGGATTGTACCACGAAACGTGTAATCTATAAGTTTTTACACTAACCAATGTAATTATGACCTCAAAGACACGTTCCCCTTACACGACTCCCTCACGTGGTTTCTACTCTAATTTGGACGGTGTATCTCTCCTCATTCGAGTCTCTATGCTCTGTCAATAGGATTCTTGACATTTTAAGATGGATTATGAGAGCTGTGATATCCTCCATCTCCCATTTCATAAAGTGTTTGGACCATAAGTGACGAAAGGGATGGTCTGATTTATGGAAAGAGAAATTTTTAGTATATGAACAGGTGTAAAAAATATTAGTGTAGATACAGTCAAAGTAAGAAAGGGAGAGAATTATAATGGTAAATAAATCGTGGTTGATCCCTAACACGATTCACTACCTCACGATTCACTAACAGGGTTTCCACTTACTCTATTTGATACATTCACATATTAAGTCACACTCCTCCAGACGTTACCCCTGTACACGTTTCGACACGGAGTCGATCCCTCCGTCCTGTATTTGGTGTGTCGAGAGCTTCCGGTAAATGATACCGACACTTCTCGTCTCATTCTCACTTATGGCACAGTTTCCGTACCTCCGGACCACTGGACTCTCTCCAAAAACAAACAAAAAGTTCCTTACGATTGATACCTTATGACCTAACCTTCATACCCCTAAAAAAAAATTTGACCTCGTTATACCTTTTCTAAGAACACTCCCTTCTTCTTACTTCCGGATTTGATTCTTTCTTCGTCCTCACTTCGTCCCTGTTTACGTTCTCTCAAAAAATCTTCCGTTTAGGTTTTTCTGCACTATTGAGAAAGTCACACTCCTGGTTTTTGTTATTTTATACTAAGGCTCCAAAGATAATTTATAGAAGTCACCGTCCCATGTACCATTACGGTAATTGCTTTCATCTCTTACACTGTCCTT
The DNA here is from genome assembly GCA_006410555.1 of Capra ibex. NCBI lineage: Eukaryota > Metazoa > Chordata > Mammalia > Artiodactyla > Bovidae > Capra > Capra ibex. The sequence goes on along the minus strand of SJYO01040405.1, from coordinate 31,360,624 downwards.
GTCGGTCAAGAACTCTCTTTCGACTTCGAAAGAAGACCCGTGAGAACTTGAATTGGTCCCCTTTTCTATCGTTGTTGGTTCGTGACCCTAGCTCTTGGACCTTGTTTTCAGTTGGAGGCTCTCCTCATGGGATCCTCCCTCACCAGTTCTCCTGTCCAATACTTATCCAGCTCGTCTCACTCCCGACCATTCTTCTGTGATCTAAACTGTTCCCTCCCACAGACCAATGAAGGGTCTTATAGGATTCTTTTATCCTCCTCGTTTCTCTTTCGGACTGTCCGATTTCTTACTGACCCTTCACTCGTTTGTCCGACTTGCGTGAAGTATGTCGACCTGTCACGACCTGCACTTCCCTCCCTCGTACTGTCGTCACCTTTTTCACAAATAAGAACGAGAAAATCCGCTTTCTTTTGTAAATGACACAAATATGTTCTTTTCGTGATTTACAATGTACTCCTATGTCTTTGTTCTACCCTCTCTTTTCCTCCCTAGACGATATATTTTTCTCGAATGTTTCGTTCTCCAGGAAAAAAGGAGTTTTGACTTTCACCCCACTATCTTTTTGTCTACTTTCATATTGGTGTAAATCTCTTTTCTTCGACGGTCAAAAATTAATATTTTATTTTAAATACTAGTTATTTATCGTGGACTTTTTATTTTTTTGGAAACCTTTATGAGACTTATGTTTGTATCGTCCTGGAATGAAGGTGAATCTGTCCTTTTTGGGACGTCTTGTTCAACCAACAAAGTAAATTTTATAGGTAAATCGATAGGATTGTCACAAATTCGACTATTCACGTTCAATTATGTTTTAATATCCTAAGACATAAAATTTTTCTCAAGTAGTAGATATTCGATGACAGACCTCTATAGGACCCAAGTATAAAACTTGTTCTTTCTTTAATACGGAAGTCTAAAAAAAGACCATGTAAGATGATTTCATATAATATACGAATACTAAAAATGTCAACATATTATTTTCATACAGTAAGACTTTAGTATTGAGTCTTTATAATTACTCAATTAGAAATAACGAAGAGTTTGAGATGACTGGGTGTCAGAATAGAACGAGAGGGAAGAGTAAAGGACCATAGTGAGTTGAGTCTTAAAATTAAAAATACTGTAAGCGTGTAAGGAGTAAAACTGTTTTAACTGATCAAAAATTAGTAAGGTCAATTAAAAATCAAACCAACCTATAATACGATACGAGTCAGTAAGTCGACACAGGATGAAAAAACGCTGGGGTACCTGACATCGGGTGCTCCGAGGAGACAGGTACCCCTAAGAGGTCCGTTCTTATGAGCTCACCCAACGATACGTGAAGAGGTCCCCTAGAAGGATTGGGTCCTTAGTTTGGTCCCAGAGGACTTAACGTCCGTCTAAGAAATGGTCGACTCGAGGTCCCTTCGGGGATATATTTACTTTTCTGTAACAAAGATCGATCCTTATACGAGTTGTTAACACCATCCCAGATCAACATTTTATTTGATCCAGAAATTATTTAATGAATCGTAGTGTTAATTCTAATGACAGGTTTAAGATATCAGTAAAACAGTGACCTTAATGAAACGAAAGTTTATCAAAACTTTCGTTTCCTCAATAATGAGTAGTTGGACTTATTAACTAAGACTATATGTACTAAGAACTATATTATTTGACTTACAGTGTACTTTGTCTGACTTTGCAGTGTACTTGATATTTTTAGTATTTGTAAATTATTAATTTCGATAAGAAAGAAAGTTTTTGGTTTCAAGATAATCATTATGAAACTTACGAGTTATGAATGATTCACAAATTATACTTCGTCTGTGTCAAGATGTTTACGTCCTAAGTTGTTTTTATTTTGAAACGGGAGTGCTTCGAATATAAGATCATATCCTTTTGTTTATATTTGTTTGTTTGTTCTCAGTCTAGTACTATTCACAATGTTTAAATTTCCTCCCCTCTGTACCTCATGGTTACATATATATCAGTTCCTTCCGGAACTAGTTCATTGTCGACTCACTCCGACTTCCTACGTTCCACACTCGATGTATATGTCGACTCTTTTTGTAATTCCCGTCTCCCTTATGGTTCGGGCTTCCCGGACTCCGTCCTCACATGAACCCACAAAACCAGTTTTAAGTAAAAATAAGTATCTTTTATGTGAATTAAGGTCAACAATATGAATTCACTTTCACTTTCCGTGAGTCAGCACCGGTTGAGAAACACTGGGGTACCTGATATGTTAGGTGTCTTAAGAGGTCCGGTCTTATGACCTCACCCGTCGGCAAGGGAAGAGGTCCCCTAGAAGGGTTGGGTCCCTAACATGCGTCCAGAGTACGTAACGTCCGTCTAAGAAATGGTTGACTCGATGGTCCCTTCGGTAACAATATTAATTTCAAAGATTAATTTTTTTTTTTTAGTGGAGAATTATTAGGACAAAATTGATTCTGTTACTTTGACACCGAAATTTTTTTTTCATGAGTCGTGGTAAATGAGTAAATCAAAGTAATCGACGAATATTGACTTGAACCACAAAAACTTCTCCTCACGACTTCGGTCTCTCGGACCTCAACTTACTCTTCCCCTTTTACCATCACCTACTCCACTCCTCTCCTTCCCTCACACCCGGACGATTAAAATTCCTGAAAACAGAGATGAGACTCACTCTACCCCTCGGTGACCTATGAAAACTCGTTCACTTATACTAAAGTAAACGAAATCTTTCTTGTTGACACCGATGACTTGTCTCTTGTCTGAACCTCCTTGTGTTTCTACATTTCTCTCAAACCCCTTCACTATTAAGTTAGATCCGTTCTCTTCTATACCAGACCTTGTCCTATAATTGTCGTCTCCAGTTTTCTCCACCAGTCGAAACCTATATAAAGTTTCCACCCCGGATGGTCTAAACAACCACCTAACCTATATACCCTCTATTTTTCTCTCTTCGTTTCTACTGAGGTAACAAAACTTATACTCGTTGATCTTTGTACCGTGACGGTAAATAACTCCTTCCTGTTCGTTCAAACCCTCTCTTCTAATTCTTGAGTTGAGACTCACACAACTCAAACTCGAAATTAATCTTAAAATACATCTGTACAATGTGTTCGACAAGATGTATGTGTGTGTGCACGCGAGAGAGAGAGAGGTTCAGACCTCAAGTCCCCACCCAGATTCGATCCCCATTTTTAACCCTCAACTGTCGTACTTTGACATACTCTAGTGTCACTCAACCCTGTGTTTTGTTTGTCTTCTCCTTTCCAGGTTCCATTGAAGAAGGAGAATTTTGTACCTACAATAAAACGTTTTGAATCGTTACCGGGGTCCTGACCTTTTCCAGTCAAAAGTAAGGTTAGGGTTTCTTTCCGTTACGGTTTCTTACAAGTTTTGATGACGTGTTAACGGGAGTAGAGTGTACGATCGTTTCATTACGAGTTTTAAGAGGTTCGGTCCGAAGTTGTCATGTATTTGGCACTTGAAGGTCTACAAGTTCGACCTAAATCTTTTCCGTTTCTTTGGTCTCTAGTTTAACGGTTGTAGGTAACCTAGTAGTTTTTTCGTTGTCTCAAGGTCTTTTTGTAGATGTAGACCAAATAACTGATCCGGTTTCGGAAACTGACACACCTAGTGGTGTTTGACATCTTTTAAGAAGTTCTCTACCCTTATGGTCTGGTGTACTGGACGGAAAACTCTTTAGACATACGTCCAGTTCTTCGTTGTCACTCTTGACCTGTATCTTGTTGTCTGACCAAGGTTTAACCTTTACTCATGCAGTTCCGACGTATAACAATGGGACGAATAAATTGAATATACGTCTCATATAGTTACTTTACGATCCGACCTACTTCGTGTTCGACCTTAGTTCTAACGCCCCTCTTCATAGTTATTGGAGTCTATATGTCTCCTGTGGTGGGAATACCGTCTTTCACTTTTCCTTGATTTCTCGGAGAACTAATTTCACTTTCTCCTCTCACTTTTTCTACCGAATTGTGAGTTGTAAGTCTTTTGATTCTAGTACCGTAGACCAGGGTAGTGAAGGGTCAACCACAACCTGTCCCTTCAACCATAACCTGTCCCTTCGGACCACACGACGTCAGGTACCCCAGTGTTTCTCAACCTGTACTGACTCGCTGACTTGTGTTGACATTTCGATTACAGTTCGTTAAAATTTCCATATCTAGATTTGTCGTGTTTTACATCTCTTGAGGGTATGGGACTTTCGAATGAACTTTCGAATGACGGAAGAGCAGTTGAATCGTAAAATAAAATAAAAAAAAATTAAAAAATAAAAATAAATAAGTAAACATTTCTCATAATTTAAACAATGTCATAACAAAGACAAAATACAAAAACAAAAAACCGTGTGCTCCGTACACCCTAGAATCGAGGGGCTGGTCCCTAACTTGGGTGCGGGGGACGTAGCCTTCCACTTCAAAGTTGGTGACCTGTCGGTCCCTTCAGGGAGTTGAATCGTAAAATTTCCTTCAAACTCAATGTACATTTAGATCGTTGAGATTTTTGGGAGTCTTTTGGGGAATCCCCAGTGGAACCCCAAATAAAATCCCCAGGGGGTTTTATTTCCTTAATTAAAAAGGTTACTGTATCGGTAATGTCCAAAATGGAATTTAAACGAATTTTCGTTTATAGTCAAGTAAGTAAATTGATTCTTATGTAATTATGTAATATTTTCTTCATATTTTTTCGTATGGACTTTTTTGACTTCTGAACGAGATTACAAGAGTCAGATAGGACTCCTTTACTCCGTCTGAGAGTCCTATCTTAAGGGTGGTGTGAGACAATAATAATTTACAAAGTTTTCTTCTTTGTCATTTCGAGAAAATTTAAAGATAAAACCTTAAAGGAAAGACTGACAAAGGTTTAAACATAAGATGTATGGGTTTCATACATACCCAACAAAGATGTATGGGTTTTGTTGGGTTTCAATCAAAAAAAAAAAATTACCTTTTGAACTAAAATAAGTAATAAATTGTACAGTCTAAGTAGTATGTAACCAAATACATTTAAAGGAAACGTACATCCTGAGGTGTTACGTAGTATCGGGTCCTCAAGTCAGACACCCTAAATAGATGAAAACTTCGTTTTCGGAAGACCTTTACTTATGATCTGAAAAGGATTGAGAAGGACTTCAATCCTCTACTCAATGAGGGAGAGAAAACCAATGTCGAAGTTCGTGACTTGCAAACAACATAAAGTTGTGTCAGACAGAATCGTTTTGTTCTTCGAGGGTTCGTTTCTAACAGACAATCTCCTTGAGGAATGTATGGATCAATATTCATGTCGACTGGGAACTTGTTGTACCCCCAAACCCATGGGTGTGTGGTATGTCACTTTATAAACACAAATTTTGAGATGTCAACCTCATTGTGTTGTAACATTTCGTTGATATAAGGTTAATTTTTTTTTTGACATATCAACCAGGAGTCAGAGGTACCAAAACGTAGGTACTTAAGTCAAGTCAAGTCAAGTCAGCGAGTCAACACAGGCTGAGAGACGCTGGGGTACTTGACGTCGTGCGGTCCGGAGAGACAGGTAGTGGTTGAGGGTCTTAAGTGAGTCTAAGTGCAGGTAGCTCAGCCACTACGGTAAGTCGGTAGAGTAGGAGACAGTAGGGAAAGAGGAGGACGAGGGTTATGTAGGGTCGTAGTCTCAGAAAAGGTTACTCAGTTGAGAAGCGTACTCCACCGGTTTCCTGACCTCAAAGTCGAAATCGTAGTAAGGAAGGTTTCTTTAGGGTCCCAACTAGAGGAAGTCTTACCTGATCAACCTAGAGGAACGTCAGGTTCCCTGAGAGTTTCTCAAAAGAGGTTGTGGTGTCAAGTTTTCTTAGTTAAGAAGCCGCGAGTCGAAAGGAGTGTCAGGTTGAGAGTGCAGGTATGTACTGGTGACCTTTTTGGTATCGGAACTGATCTGTCTGGAAACAATCGTTTCAGTACAGAGACGAAAACTTATACGATAGATCCAACCAGTCTTGAAAGGAAGGTTCCTGATTCACAGAAGATTAAAATACCGACGTTAGTGGTAACCGTCACTAAAACTTCGGGGTTTTTATTTCAACTGTGACAAAGGTGACAAAGAGGTAGATAAAGGGTACTTCACGACCCTGGTCTACGGTACTAGAAGCAAAAGAGTTACAACTCGAAATTCAGTTGTAAAAGAGAGAAGAGAAAGTGAAAGTAGTTCTCCGAAAAATCAAAAGTGAAAGACGGTATTCCCACCACAGTAGACGTATAGACTGCAATAACTATAAAGAGGGTCGTTAGAACTAAGGTCGAACACGAAGAAGGTCGGGTCGTAAAGAGTACTACATATTCAATTTATTCTTCCCACTGTTATATGTCGGAACTACATGAGGAAAAGGATAAACCTTGGTCAGACAACAAGGTACAGGTCAAGATTGACGACGAAGGACTGGACGTATATCCAAAGAGTTCTCCGACCAGTCCACCAGACCATAAAGGTAAAGAAAGTCTTAGAAGGTGTCAAATAACACTAGGTGTGTCAGTTTCCGAAACCGTATCAGTTATTTCGTCTTTATCTGTAAAAAGACCTTGAGAGAACGAAAAAGGTACTAGGTCGTCTACAAACGTTAAACTAGAGACCAAGGAGACGGAAAAGATTTTGGTCGAACTTGTAGACCTTCAAGTGTCAAGTGCATAACGACTTCCGACCGAACCTCTTAAAACTCGTAATGAAATGATCGTACACTCTACTCACGTTAACACGTCATCAAACTAGTAAGAAACCGTAACAGAAAGAAACCCTAACCTTACTTTTGACCGGAGAAGGTCAGGACACCGGTGACGACTCGACAGGTTTAAACGACCGTATAACTCACTTCGTGAAAGTGTCGTAGTAGAAAGTCCTAAACTTTCTCGAGTTGGCCTTACGGTAGTGGAGGTGATCGAAACAAGCATCACTACGAAAGATTCCGGGTGAATTGAAGTGTAAGGTCCTACAGACCGAGATCTACTCACTAATGTAGTAGCACTAATAGACCCAGTACTTCTAGAAAGATATGTCAAGAAGACACATAAGAACGGTGGAGAAGAATTATAGAAGACGAAGACAATCCAGGTATGGTAAAGACAGGAAATAGCTCGGGTAGAAACGTACTTTACAAGGGAACCATAGAGATTAAAAGAACTTCTCTAGAGATCAGAAAGGGTAAGACAACAAAAGGAGATAAAGAAACGTAACTAGCGACTCCTTCCGAAAGAATAGAGAAGAACGATAAGAAACCTTGAGACGTAAGTCTACGAAGATAGAGAGGAAAAGAGGAAACGAGAGAATAGAAGAAAAGTGTCGATAAACATTCCGGAGGGGTTTGTCGGTAAAACGAAAAAACGTAAAGAAAAGGTACCCCTACCAGAGATACGGGGTTGACACTGTATCATTTCTTTTAGACGTATATTCCCCTGGTATCCAAGTTTGGATACAACAAGTTCCCAGGTTCCCATATACTTATACCATATCCGAGTCAGTCCCTTTGTATTTTACAATGTAAATATTTCCATCGTAGTTTTATCAATGGAAATTTCCTAAATTAAGAATTTAGTAGTAAATATAGAATGTTCAATTGAACTTTTTTAAGTTTACCTTTACTTAGTGAGTTAACAAGTAAAACGTATCGAGGTTATGGACTTATGACTGATAAAACTGGTTTTGATACTGACAAACGTAATCATGGTAAACTACCAGGACGGAGTAAATAGTATGACAATAGACGTGTTAATTTCAGTCTAGGGAGTTTACGGAGACTGACACGTTATTTTCGTCATCATGATCTCGACCACTGACAACTGTATGACCTTCTTCTGTAAACTACCTCGACAGAGTTCAGAGAACCCAGATTGTGACTTAATGTCCTTCCTAAAAGTTCTAAGTACGAGTGTTCAGACCCTAATAGCCAGAGGGAGTACGACAGTAATGACCCACAATAGTACAAGTGTCCCGTCAATCCGTCGTACGACCGTAGTCTTTATGGTATATTCAGTCGACCACTATGTCTACTACGAAGGTAAGATGGATACAGTAATCGTAACAATATTTACGTTCGTAATCTTCGTAAGTCTAGTGAGTAAAGGTCCTTACCACCCTATTGAACACTTAATCTCCTTTCACAGGGACAACTTTTTGGTGAGTCACTTAAACATAACTGACTCGCACTCCACCCCACCCGCTAACTACTGGTCGGACTTCTTCTGACTCATGGGTAACCATCATACCGACTTCGTCCTACACTGTTACATGAACTCTACCTACGTCTCCTCCTTATCATCCTAAGACGAACTGAACTTTGTCCGGACCATCAAAGACCGTTTTGACGTGGTACTCTTTTGTTCAAACCAAGACACCCCTTCCTTTACATCAAAATGTTTTGACTTTACTTGTTTTAAGATTTAATTTTAATACATTTGTGAGTATTTTTTAAAAAGTTCCTTTAGTTACATTGTGAAGTTTATTTTTACAATTTATCCTCTATTGATAATCTATTCAGGTTTTGACTTAAGGTATTATGACACAATGTTTACGGATATTTTATTAAACCATTCAATAAAACCGTATCTTTTAAAGTAAAGTCAATTTACACCTTTAGATCGAAGACTCCGGAATATTTCCATAAAAACTTTACACTTTCTATTTACAGTCTTAAAGTGAATTACCCGGAGATTTATAAGTTTTAGTAAAGTATAAGAGAAGAAGGTCCTCTTTTACCTCCCTACCTCCTTTGTAATTCCTACTAACTCTTTAGATGTATTTAAAGATTCGGTATAATACTATATTGAGTGTGATTACAAGATATTTTAAAAGTCTTTTTTTACCGTCATCATATAAATTAATGTATAATATACTGACGACATGTATAATTTGGTTCTTTTTCGTGACTAAATTCTTGTATTTTTCTTTTTTTTTCTGAAGATTAATTGGGACCTATTACTAGATTTGGTCTTTAACCGTTGAAAAAAAAGGTATTTTTCGGTCTATCATTTATAAAATCCAAAGCACGTAGTACGTCGGAGATAACCTTGAATTGAGACGTCGATATTATCATGTTCTTTTCTTGGTATTTGTTATACGTTAGTTTACTCGACACAAGATCATTTTGAAATATTTATTTATATCCATTAACTGGTCCAGATTTGGTGAAGAAAGTACTGTGCGACATTAATCATGTTAATGGTAGTATCCTTACTTTACATTAAAGAGTTTGTTATTTAGGGGTTTGTATTAGTGTCAACGATTGTCCTGAAAGTCTTCGACTCTAGTTAAGTAATTTATAAGTATCGTACTTTTTTTATACATCCTTACCTTATTTAGTTTCTGAGTCAAAAGTAATGATTCTTATCTTAAGATCATATAACACGTTTTGTGACCAGAGAGACTAGTGTTCCTTATACCATAGCCCGTATTTTATGGAAAAAACTACTTAGAAGGAAGAGGTCAACCAGGATCTCCTGATCCAGATCCAGAAAGTCCTTTTAATTGAGGACACTATTTAAAAAAGGTAATAATTTATAATAAACTTTTTGTTGTCATATGGTCAATTTTAAACTTTTTGACTTATTTCTTTTTTTTCTTTTTGGGGTTTGGTTTAAATGAATTTATGGTTAGTTTGGTTTTATAAGAATGGTGTTAGGACGGTGTCAAAGACCTTTTCGTCTCAACAAAAAACAAAGAAACGAAATAAAGGTATGCACAGACCAATCTTTCTTTAGCCCTTTTACACACTTATAGTTACTCATACGAAGGAGAGGAAATTGTGTATATATCTACAAAATAAGGATGTATCTTTTACGAAATTTATTTACATGTATTGTACTTAAAGATACACAATGTTTCATACAGGGTTTAGTCATTATTTCCCGTAAAAAGAGAATCATTTTTTATCAAGTATTATAAGTAGAACAAAATAATATTGTGGATGTCCAATTGGTTACCAGTTAATTACCCGATTCCCGTCTAATCCTGGTTCTACCTCTGGTGAAAGACTCACCGTTCAAACGGTAGATAGTTCTTCCATGTTATTCCTGGTTTTGTCTTAGAGTTTATATTTTGTTGAAGACTATTTGTCCAATCTATACAACTTTAATAGGGTCTATGGAAAGGATTCTTTCTCTAAGTTTCTCGTGTTTCTACTTAGTTTTTAGTTGTTTTTTGAAATTCCTTTTCTTTTAACACTTATGTATTGTACTGATATAAGATTATATAGAATGTTTTGTTACAAGAATCGTCCTGATTCTTTGTGTATTTGGTAATTGTGTTTTCCAGTATGGGAAAAGTAGACCGTCCATAGATTTCAGGTATCTAAGTGATTGAAGGACTAGCCTTCCAGCGGCGTCGACGTAGAAGTGACAATGCCCAAGACAATATCGAAACGTCATACCGCCTCAGAACTTTTGTTACCGATGAACTGCCACATGCAGTCGAACACTTTTCTGTGGAAAACGAAGGGTGAGTAAGTTGTGTTTGGCTTGAAGATACAGCAGATCACTAATGTTTTTGTTTATTAAGCTTGTGTTTCATTTTACATGGTTAGTTAAATTTTATATAAGACTTAAGTTACTTTGTTTGTTTGTTTGTTTTGGGTTTTTTATGGAAAGACTTGAAACAGTGTCTCATCTTTATAAAGTAGAGGAGGAAACTGTGAAGGTGTCAAGAATAAATGTGCTGTTTAGGAATTAAGACGTCATAATCCTCGTGGATTTATGTTTCCTAAAAAAAATTACCCAACGATGGAATCATTAACTCAATCTGTTCCAACACCAGGTAAACTAGTCTGACCAATCAAAAGACACTAACGCCAAAAGTCAGACAGACGGGAGACTACCTCTTCCTATTCTCCGAATACCTTCGAAGGACTACCCTCTCTGACTGACTTCCTCTTTGACCCAGACAAGACTACCCACCCCGGTACGAGTCATTTAGAGGTTAGGTTAAAAGACAACTACCCACCCCGACACAAGGGAGAGACAATAAGTGAACCCCGGTTTGATACCACCTCCGTTACTTCTGTTACCGCTGGAGGAAGTTTTCCAGACTACTTGCGTAACGATGTGGGTCACGGGGGTTGGGACGTCGTACGGTGACGGCTGGGTGTCGAAACGGTCTCTGAAGACCTGTGAGTCCCCGTTCAGACCCAGTCAGAGAACACCCCAGTGACAAGGAAAGAGGACCCAGGACCACATGCGTTCAAAGACAAACACGGGAGTTCTAACAAAGGGGTCAGGACACATTCAAGACCGTCGAGGTACCACCCCAATTACCACTCGAGGAGGTTCTCCCAAATACGGTATGGGTCCATACGACGTGGGTGTCGGAACAGATTGAGTTATTTTGTTTTCTGTGTGGCATATCCCGGTGGGTTCTACCTACCCAGTACCACCTCTCAAGACTGTTTTGTACCAGGTGACCTCTTCCCTTATCGTTTGGTGAAGTGATAAGAACGGAACTCTTGGGGTACTTGTTATACTTTTCCGTTTTTCTATCCTGTGACTTTCTACTTGAGAGGTCCACCCGTCCTCGGGTTTTACGATGACCTCTAGTCATCTCTTTATTGAGGTCTTTCTTACTTCTCTGCCTCAGTGTCGTTTTTGTTGTGGGTCGACACCTACACTGGTCACTACCTTCATTTCAGGCTACGACATTTCTCGTTATTACGTATTCTTGGACCTTACAATCCAGGCACTTAGTTCCGTTTAACCTTCAACAGTTTGTCCTCTACGGTTCTCACTTGTAGTTGTAAAATCCCTAGTCGTTTGAATTTACCTGATCTTACCCACTTAAATTGAGTCTACTGGTAATATAGATGATGACACCCGTTCTTTTTTATCTCCTCGGTAGTGTCAGTTGTTTTCTCAGACTTTACGTCATGAACCTACGTCAGAGTTTTTACTGTCTTACTAGACAAACAAAGGTTCCGTTATAGTTATAGCGTCATTAGGTTCAGATACAGGGTTGGTCATTACGACCTCTTCGACTTCAACGTACCAAGATACTTCTGGATGTTCTGGAAGATCTTGATTGTGTGTTTTTTCTACAGGAAAAGTAATATCCCCTGACCTTACGTTTTCATCCTTCAGTTCTTTGTGGACCTCATTGTCCGTTTAAACCGGAACCTTGTCTTACTTCGTCCCGTTTCCGATTATCTCAAAACGGTTGTCTTGCGTGACCAGTATCGTTTGTGGGAGAAGGTTGTCGTGTTCTTTTCTGAGATGTGTACCTGTAGTGGTCTACTAGTTGTGGTTTTAGTCTGACTAATATGAGAAACGTCGGTTTCTACCTCTTCGAGATATGTCAATCGTTTTTACTCTGGCCCTCGACTGACACCGAGTCTAGTACTTGAGGAATGACGGTTTAAGTCTGAATTTTACTTCTTTTATTCCTTCTGATGATCTGGTAAGTCTATACTGGATTTAGTTTGGGAGTGCTAATATGTCACCTTCACTATTTGTCTAAGTTTCCTAATCTAGACAATCTCACAGACTTCTTGATATCTGCCTCCACACACTGTAACATGTCCTCCGTCCCTAGTTCTGGTAGGGATTCTTTGTCTTTACGTTTTTCCGTTTTTATAAACAGACTCCTCCGGAATGTTTATTGACACTTTTCTTCTCTTCGCTTTCCGTTTCCTCTTTTCCTTTCTATATGGGTAAACTTACGTGTCAAGGTTTCTTATCGTTCCTCTCTATTCTTTCGGAAGGAGTCGTTAGTTACGTTTCTTTATCTCCTTTTGTTGTCTTACCCTTTCTGATCTCTAGAGAAGTTCTTTTAATCTCTATGGTTCCCTTGTAAAGTACTTTTCTACCCGAGTTATTTCCTGTCCTTACCATACCTGGATTGTCTTCGTCTTCTATAATTCTTCTCCACCGTCCTTATGTGTCTTGATATGTTTTTTCTAGAAGTGCTGGGTCTATTAGTGTTACCACACTAGTGAGTGGATCCGTCCTTATGTGTCTTGATATGTTTGCTCTAGAAGTGCTGGGTCTATTGGTGTTACCACACTAGTGAGTGGATCTCGGTCTGTAGGACCTTACACTTCAGTTCATCCGGAATCCTTCGTAGTGATACTTGTTTCGATCACCTCCACTACCTTAAGGTCACCTCGATAAAGTTTAGGATTTTCTACTACGACGCTTTCATGAAGTGAGTTATACGGTCGTTTAAACTTTTTGAGTCGTCACCGGTGTCCTGACCTTCTCCGGTCAAAAGTAAGGTTAGGGTTTCTTTCCGTTACGGTTTCTTACGAGTTTGATGGCGTGTTAACGTGAGTAGAGTGTGCGATCGTTTCATTACGAGTTTTGGTGATACCAAAAGGGTCATCAGTATATATCTACACTCTCAACCTGATATTTCTTTCGACTCGTGGTTTCTTAACTACGAAAACTTGACACCACAACCTCTTCTGAGAACTCTCAGGGAACCTGACGTTCCTCTCGATTGGTCAGGTAAGATTTCCTTTAGTCAGGACTTATAAGTAACCTTCCTGACTACAACTTCGACTTTGAGGTTATGAAACCGGTGGACTACACTTTTCGACTGAGGAACCTTTTCTGGGACTACGAGTCTTTCTAAGTTTCACCCGCCTCTTCCCCTGCTGTCTCCTACTCGACCAACCACCGTAGTAGCTGAGTTACCTGTACTGAAACTCATTTGAGACTCTCGACGACTACCTGTCCTACCGGACCGCACGACGTCAGGTCCCCCAGCGTTTCTCAGTCTGTGTTGACTCGTTGACTTACAAAATAAGGAAAAACTACCTTTTAAAATCCTTTTATTAAATGTCCTATCTATCGTTATTTTCGAAATCACATATTTGTTCATTTCCTGTGAGTTATGGAATTAGAAGATGTAGATAGGGAAAGGAAAGAATTACCGCAACGGAACCAAATAAATCTCGGAATACTAAAGTTAACATCTGTAATTGTGGAGAAGATTAATTTAGAGGGACGAACATTTGACCCTAAAAAGGATAGGTAGGGTATGTGAGAGTAGTCTAACTTGAAAATTTTAGTACTGGTATTGGGATACCGTTACGTCAAAAGTATGAAGGATAAGAGAGCAGTTGTAATAAGGTTATTAAGGGACCGTAAGTTTCGAGAGGTACTACTCCTTTCAGGCTAAATGGAATGGAAATATTGAGATGCAAGGTGATAGAAAAGCGTACATCTTGACCATATCAGTATGTGGTGACCACCCGTGTATACATTCTCATATGTATGTGTCTTTATAAACTCCCGTTAAAGTATTAGAAATTTTGATATTTATAGGTCTAGGAAATTAGATGGTAAGCAGTTGTAAAGACGAAGTTGTTTAAATACGATCCCTGTAGACGTGTTCTATCCGTGTATATCCTATATAAATTACGTCATGTTAAACAATTTCTTTTTTCTTTTTTGAACTCTCCCTTTGTTCGGTTTATGGAACATTGTTCGATCACTAAATATTTTCACACTATGTCAATATAGTATACGTCGATGACTTTTCTTATTCCATGGACTTTCCCTTTCTCCAAGTTCTATACAAAGATTCTCCTTTTTTTTTTTGTTTTTTGTCACTACTAAAAGTTTTTCAACGGTTTTTTATCTACCACACTTACTACTACTACTCTACTCCATAAACAACATGTATATCATTCTTCTTTGACTACTTTATAGAAACCTCTTACTCTAATATCCTCCAAATGCGACGAACAACAGATGAGGTCTATCTATTGTAGATGAGGTATTACAAACTTAAAAGGGTATTACTCGTATGAGTAAAAAAATTTAACGGTTCTATGAAATTTTAAAAAATTTTTCGATTGTAACCCTGAAGGGACCACCAGGTTATCAATCCTTAGGAGGACGGTTAAGTCCCCTGTACCCAGGCTAGGATCCGACCCTTCTAAGGTGTACTACGTCCCGTTGATTCGGACACGTGGTGTTGATGACTCGGTCACGGGATGTCGGACACGAGGTGTTGTTCTCTTCTGTGGTGTTACTCTTCGGACGCGTGGAGTTTCTTCATCGGGGGTGAGAGAGGTTGATCTCTTTTCGGGCACGTCGTTGTTTGTGGGTCGCACCGGTTTATTTATTATTTTATTTTTCCGTTCCGATGTTTATGTTCTTTTTGTTTAATGAATGCCAACAGTATTTAACCCAACCTCTGTTGTCCTGCATCTCGTCAACAGTTTAATGGTACAAGTAGTCCCTCCTTTTGAACTTTTGTATTAGAGTGGTGCAACTCCAGTGTTAGAAGTTATAGTTCGTCGACAACAAGTCCCTGATTTATCATGTAAAAAATTTTTTATTCTTATATCTTATCAGTGTATCTTGATTTCGGGACAATTCAGGAGGAGGGACGGGTTATGTCGGTTATTGGAAATCATCGTAGATTTAGACATGATTGTTTTTATGTTACCATGTGTTAGAGTTCGGTCGGAAAATACGAAAAGTAGTATATAAAGTGATAGGTAGTATTAAGTATTCATTACCGGTACCAGTCCCTCATTGATAGGGTCAGTAGACCATAAATTTCGTCTTGGGGTTTCAACGTATTTAGTTTAAAAATGTTTTTTACCAACATCCAAAATATGTTGTCTCTGATCCGTAAGTAAGTGATTAAATTGTTTATGCATAAATCAAGTCAGTACGTAATTCCTGAGACGTTTAATAGAGGTTTTAGACGTATTCTTAATGAGGTAAAATGTCTACTCCTTGACTAAAATTTCTTTACTTTAATGTATAGATTACAAAGTGTCGATTCTTCACCGTCTCTTCTTAAGTTTTGAGTCCGGTGACTTAGGTCTCGGATATGAGAATTTTTGTGACTTGGGATAATGTTTTAAAATGTATACACAACGTATTTTTACTGTATGTGTCCTTTGTATCTAGTTATAAAATCCCCAGTTTATGTTCTCCTATGATCTACTCAATTCAGTCGATTAAAGGAATTCTTTAAAATACACGTTTGAATTGAAAGGAGTTTTCTTTTTGTTTGTTTTTATTTGCTTTTTGGGTGTCGTCCCTTTAAAATGTCAAGAAAGACTTTTTTTTAAAAAAATTGTACGAAACATTGTATTAAATATTACTGTCAGACAATTTGACGATAAATTTTATTTAGATCAAGGTTTTGTTTTATTTTGTTTTTTGTTTTTTGTTTGTTTTTTTTTTTGTTTTTTTGTTTTTTTTTTTCTTTTTATTTTATTTTATTTTATTTTATTTTATTTAGATCAAGGTTTCCTTTTATATTGACGGAAAAGTTTCTTATGATATTGCACATCGTTAGTTGATATTGATTGTCGGTACAAATATTTTTCGTACTTTATGTATATAATTTAATATACTGTTAAAATAAAAAGTTTTTCGTAACTTTGAACTTTATACTTTAAACTTTTACCAATTTTGGGTTTAAGAAATAAGAGTGTCAATCGTTATTATTTTTACTATTATGTAAAAACTGACAAAAATACATTTGATATGAGTCATCGAAAGTAGTATAATTTTTAAAAAGGTGACAGTCGTAAGAATTCGGATGTTAAGGTTTCTCGGATGTTTTTGTATAGACATGTTGATTTTCCAGTTTACAATATTATGTTTGTGGACATAGTGTCGTTAGAGACGACCGTGTTAATCCATCCGTTACTCTCTCGGTGTAGTAGTTTTATTAAAAAAAATTGTAATATTTAAATATCAAATTCCGTTATAAAGAGTTAAGGATTCTCCTCATTAGTTATGTGTGTTTTTATTTAATCTTTTCACGAGACTGTTCACATTTTTGTTTGGATACACTTACCTATTTGATTGACACTGTCGATACATTATTTTTTCTTGATACTTATATTTGTGTTTGTACATACATAGAGTTTTTACAATGCACTCGTTTTCCTTGGTCTATATTTTATAGATAGTGTACGAAAGTAAACGTACTTTTAAGATCCTTTCTAATTAACTACTGTTTTCTTTCGTTTATCGACTGACCTCGGTCTCTCCCCTCTCCCTTAACTGACCCTGCATCTGTTTAAAACATCATTATCACCTCCATCATCTGTATAAAGAGTAGAACTGATGCCACCACAATGTATGTAGACTCACCTAGGGTGACATATATTTATTCTGGAGTTCTTTTGAAATTTTAGAAAATTTTATCATGTACCCCCTTTTTATTTAACCAATTATTTGGTCCTTACCCTTATTTCTATATAAATAATATTCAGTCCTAGTTTCTTTGGGTCTCTCCATTCAAGTCCTATTCTCCGAAGGACAAAAGGTCTATATAGAACGGTTAAATCTCCATCGATTCTCCTACTCTTTAACTCTACTCGAAAGTTTTCTGATATCTACTTTTTATTTCCTTACGTCCCAGACGGTTTCTATCTTTTATACTATTTACGGGTCACGAAATCGACCCCGAAAACTCTTCAATTTGGGTCCCATTCCCACCTGACCTACCTTTCTATGGTCTGGAGTGTCCCTATTTTCGGGTCGAAGTTTATTGGATTTAGTAAGTGATTAAAGTCTACTAGAGTCTGAAGATCACACTGATCGGTGAATGGTGTTCTTTCGGAAGACTTCCCTCTAATATAGGCTCTGTAGTTTTGAAACACATATTCCACTGACCACTTTCACTTTCAACGAATCAACACAGACTAAAAAACACTGGGGTACCTGATATGTCGGGTACCTTAAGAGGTCCGGTCTTATGACATGAGATAAAATTTATTCGTCCGTATTCTTCTTCACTTTCACTTTCACAATCAACGAGTCAGTACAGACTGAGAAAAACTAGGGTACCTGACATCGGGTGGTCCGAGGAGACAGGTACCCTAAGAGGTTCGTTATTACGACCGCACCCATCGGTAAGGGAAGAGGTCCCCTAGAAGGGTTGAGTCCCTGACTTGGACCCAGAGGACGTAGAGGACGTCCACCTAAGAAATGGAGACTCGGTGGTCCCTTCGGGACCGCATCGCTGTTTCATTTAAAAAAAAATTCTGTTCCTTTCTTTGTATATCTTTGTCTGGTGTTTGTAAGGTGTATTAATTTAAAAGTCTGTGTACTGAATTTTATTGATATAAGTTATATAAATTCCTCAATTTCTATTATGACTCTCAAGTCGTCTCATGAACTTTGATAATCTTTTCCTTGGTTCGTTTTAAATTATCTTGACTTTTTGTGTTATTTGACTTTAAATTTTGCAGTAGTTTAAATAGTTGACAAAATATCTTTTGTGAAGTACAGAATAGAAAAATATCTTTGGTTCCTGATTTTAGATGTTGTAAAATATGACTCCAAATATATATATTTATATATATTAAAAAAAGAAAATATGGTTCTTAAAAATTTCATAAGTAGATGTGACTTTAGATTCCGTAAACTTTCGACTAAAAATATGTACCGCTCTCCGTTCCTTAGGTTGAAAGGAGTCGAAGTAAATAGTCGATAGTTATGAAGGAGGGACAGAGAATTAGACTGTACGATGGTGACAACAAACGATTTCAAAGTATAAAAGTATTCAGACAAAGACCCGAGAGTCAAAATGAGATGACCAGTAAATCAGATAACAATGGTGTTATGATGAATTAATCATGAAGAAGTATTATTTGGGGTTATAGAGTATTGATAAAGAAGTATTATTCAGGATTATCGACTATTCCAGTCAAAGAGTAACGACAAGGAGAAGATATTTAATAGAAGGAAAAGGACAAGTCTTAGTATAATAGTATAAATGACTTTTAAGAACAACCCTCAAACCTTAAAGTGACTGGGATATATAGTTAAACCATTTTTTACGATAGAATATAATAACTATTATCTCTTGTACTATATGGAGAGGTAGATGGATCCACAAGAGTACTACCCGAAGGGATCACTGAGTCACCATTCCTTAGGTGGACGGTAACGTCCTCTACACCCAAACTAGGGATCCAACCCTTCTAGGAGGCCTCTTCCTTTACCGTTGGGTGAAGTCATAAAAACGGACCCTTTAGGGTACCTGTCTTCTCGGACCGTCCGATAACAGGTGGCCCAGTGTTTTTCTTATCCTGTATGAATCTGCGATTTGTTTTGTTGTTAATAGAGTATTATTTTAAAACTTTAAAAGAGATTTCTTTAGAACTAGTACTAAAGAATCTAGACAACGATCCATAAAATATAAAAGACTGTTATAAAGGAAATTAATAAACGACGACAGGATACCTTTACGTTGACTGAAAACATACAATTAAAATATACGTAAGTGGGAAAATAATTATTTCTATAATTATTAAAGATATAGGAAAACGTAAGAGTGACATTTATTATCGAAGGTTATCGACCAAAATAAAGGAGTCAAAACTGATCTAGAGACACGTGACCAATGTTAGAGGTGATGTCACGCTTATCTTCGTCGTTCTCACGCGTAGGAAAAGAGTAAGGATTGAAGTCTCACTTACGAAGGTAAAGGAGGTGAATCTATTACAAATGATATCCGAAAAATTATGTTTGTATCGTATTATGTTTTCCGGAATAAATTTTTTAAGACGTTACACTTTTTACTATCAACGTTTAGATTGTTTTTATTCGTACTCTGATTAGTTTAAGAGAATTTAAAGAGAATTTGATCAAATTTTAAAGAGAAATATGGAATAGTTTTCCTATTTATGTTCCATTGTTAATAAGAGGAATTCGGTGGAATATTTATTTACAGTGAGTCAGAATCCTCGTCACATATACGTCATTCTTAAAATAAAAATAGTTTTTCTATACTAGTACTAAAGAAGACTTTCATCCCTAATTTTAAAAATATAGTTAATATTGTGGATGATCGTTTTCTCTACACTGAAAAGGTTATAAGATTAATAACGATTTATAATGATTTTAAATTTTTCACTGATTACCCCGTTTTTATATGTCATGTGTCTAATTGTTAAAATTCTCGATACAGAGTAAATTCCTTCTTTTTGTTTCGAATCACTATTAAGTAAATTAAAGACAATGAATTTTATATATCTATATTATGTCATTTTCGATTGTAAATTCACGAACACACGGTCCGTTTTCCATTTACCAGTGTCGTTAGATGGTAAGTAATGAATAAGAAAGTTGTATAAATGACCCAAAAATAATACACGATGTGTGATTTTGTTTACGGTTTATCTCTATACTTTTCTGTCACGGACGGGAATTACTCTAATCACAGACCTACTCTTTGTCCATATATTCGATTTTGATATATTACATTATTGTACTTTTCACAATATTACCCTCATACAAGTTCCGTATACGGAAATATGACTTCCGTATATTCTTCACAGGGTTCAAGACGTGTCCCATTATTTCTTCCGAAAGATTTTACTGACGTTACTTCTTTCCTATTGTTTCGTGTGTTTACGAAAAGGAAGAACGAAAAATTCGAAATTCAACACTCCTTTCCGAGAATAAAAGAACATAAATTGGTGTGAAATCTCTCCTCTTAGATAATCTCTGATAGACAGAAAAATTTGACGTAAGGGAAAGTCTGATGGTTATATTTTAATAGGAGGGTTTGAATTGACATTTTATCAGAAACACGAGGGGATTGTTGAGTTACCGTGGGGTGAGGTCATGAGAACGGATCTTTTAGGGTACCTACCTCCTCGGACCACCCGATGTCAGGTACCCCATCGTGTCTCAGCCTGTGCTGACTCGTTGAAGTGAAAATGAAAAGTGAAAGTACGTGACCTCTCCCTTTACCGTTGGGTGAGATCACAAGAACGGACCTCTTAGGGTCCCTGTCCCCTCGTACCACCCTACGACAGATACCCCAGTGTGTCTCAGTCTGTGTTGACTTCGCTGAATCGTCGTCGTCGTTGTTGAGTCACAGGAGACATGTACTTTTTATCATATTTCATTGATTATTTTCATTCTCTTAACACTTAAGAAATAACATTTTTAGAATATCGAAAATTAGTGACTTATAATCTTAAGGAATATACAGTAATGTATCGGTCTTTCACTATCGATTTTAAAAAAAGGGACGAAAACGTCATTCTCAGGGGGTACTTCAGACAGAAAAAAAAAAAAAAAAAACCACGGTCGATTTACTTGTGTCAATTTTAAACGATAGTCACGGGAATTAATTTAAGGAGGTAGATTAAATCTGAAATCGTGTATAATCTATTAAACTTGACCATAAAATGTACTTCGGAGTTCAAATTATGATGAATTGATGACATACAGGGAAAGACGTTCTCTCTCGATGATAAAATTTCTTGATTATCGTTCTTTCTTAAGTGGAATTTGTAGGATCTATGTGTGTTTTCGTTTTTGGTAAAAATTATCAGAAACATAAAAGTGTATGAACTAGAAATCCTTTACCTGACAGTATTAGTCTAACAGATATCTGGTCTTAACCATCTAGGGTAAGTCGATTTGTAAAAGTTAAGGTAACAAAGATTTATAGTATTTATATATTGTGTTTCAGTCTATGATTAGAACATTAAGAAATAGTCATCTTAGAAGGACACAATTCACTATGTAGATAAAATTTTTCACAGTCAAGTCGAACCGTTTAAGGATGTGTTCACCATCTTAAATGACCATATAAGACTTTTATTGTGTCTTATTTGTTGGTTCTTTCCCATTGAGATGTAAACTCAAGTGCAATGAAGGTAATCAAAAATCACAAAACTCAAGAAAGTTCCCCTAATCTATAATATACAAAACGAATTATAATCTTTACGTGTAAAATCCAAAATAAAGTTGTCAGATCCCTTTTGTTATTTTGTGTCTTATAAATAAAATGTTTTTGGTGTAGTCTTATCTCTTACTCCACTGAGATTGGTAAGATAAATTTAAATATTGAGTAGGGGGATTGATGTCTAAGGACCGAGGAATGTGACGACAAAAATAGGAAATCATGAAGATCGACAGTTTAATATACACACATACCGACGAGTCGGTAAGTTAGTACAGACTGAGATGTTGGGATTTCGGACATCGGGTCGTCCGATGAAACAGGTATTTTGAAACGCCCGTTCTTATGATCTCACCCAACAGTAAAGGATGAGGTCCCCTAGAAGGGATGTGTCCCTGACTTGGGTAATAGAGAACGTGGAGGACGTGACCATCCGTCTAAGAAATGGTGACATGGTGGACCCGAAGGGTTATTTAATATATGGACAAATAATTCAAATTAACAATTGAGGATCAGAGAGAGGGATCTTATATTCAATAAGTTTCCGTCCTTAAAGACAGACAAGATAAGTGACTGAATAGGACTCGTGGTTCTTGTTGGACCCTGATTTTCCTATTTTATTCCATTTTTAGACAGTTTCCTTACTTACGTATTCATCAATTCTATTCATTGGATGATATATGTCCCTCTTTTGTGTGACGGATTTCCATGAACCGACATTTCTATTTATAGATTATATTGTCATTGTGTTTATGTAACAAATACACGGTTTCAGTTTATATTTATTCAAGGTAATCTCTGTGACAGATGTTATTCGTACTTTAGTAGAGTCTTCTGTTGACTTACTGGATTATCTATAGTATTTCGAAAAAACACTAGTTAACGATTCACTTACCATATTAATTCCCCTATCCTGAAACCCGAGTTCTCTTGATTTTTCCGTAAAGTCTATTCCTTTCGTTTCCTTTCGTTAAACTCATAAAAATCATCTGTTCATGTTTGTTTCGTACAAGTAAGTCAATAAATAAATAAGACAGTTGTATAAAATTAATACAAAGAAGACACATAGACTGTGACCAGGTCCATGGTCTCTACGTGTCTTCTTGCCAAGGATGGAAAGTCTCAGAGTGTTGAAACACTCCCTCTTTGTATGTTTATTTAAATATCGTTTGTCACAATCTTTATATTTGTCGTGAAACCCCTTTGTCTATTGAAACGAGGTTCTTCCAGTGTCTTTCGTACTTTCTTCACAGGGAATTTAAACTCCCTAGTCGTCTTTCTTAAATGGTCTGTCTAATTTCGTAAAGTACGTTCCTTGACGTTTGTCTTCTTGTGTCTCCGTTTTCTACTATGGATCTCTACTACGACCTTACCTTTTGTTCCTAGTCTTATATTTCCCGAAATTTACGATACGAACTCTTTGAGTTAGATCGGTCATATAGTCTCAAGGGGTTTCATACCAGGTAGCTAATGGTCGTAATCTTAGTAGATCCCGTCTTTAAAAACTTAACATGAAACTCTGGGTCATCTCATGTAGGACTCTTTGCGACCCGGCCTTCTTCGTGTTCGACCTTAGTTCTGACGGCCCTCTTTATAGTTATTGGTGTCTCTACGTCTACTGTGGTGGGAATACCGTCTTTCACTTTTCCTTGATTTTTCGGAGAACTACTTTCACTTTCTCCTTTCACTTTTTCAACCGAATTTCGAGTTGTAAGTCTTTTGCTTCTAGTACCGTAGACCAGGGTAGTGAAGTACCCTTTATCTACCCCTTTGTCACCTTTGTCACAGTCTGATAAAACCCCCCGAGGTTTTAGTGACGTCTACCACTGACGTCGGTACTTTAATTTTCTGCGAATGAGGAACCTTCTTTTCAATACTGGTTAGATCTATCGTATAAGTTTTCGTCTCTGTAATGAAACGGTTGTTTCCAGGCAGATCAGTTCCGGTACCAAAAAGGACGCCAGTACATACCTACACTCTCAACTTGACACTTCTTTCGACTCGTGGCTTCTTAACTACGAAAACTTGACACCACAACCTCTTCTGAGAACTCTCAGGGAACCTGACGTTCCTCTAGGTTGGTCAGGTAAGACTTCCTCTAGTCGGGACCCTAATGAAACCTTCCTCACTACGATTTCGACTTCGAGGTCATGAAACCGGTGGAGTACGCTTCTCAACTGAGTGACCTTTTCTGAGACTACGACCCTCCCTAACCCCCGTCCTCCTCTTCCCCTGCTGTCTCCTACTCTACCGACCTACCGTAGTGGTTGAGCTACGTGTACTCAAACTCACTTGAGGCCCTCAACCACTACCTGTCCCTCCGGACTACACGACGTTAAGTACCCCAGCGTTTCTCAGTCTGTGCTGACTCGTTGACTTGACTTGACTTGACTCAAGATTTTAATTAAATCACCCAATTGATTCGAAGAAGAATTTTTTTTTTTTTTTTCTTTACCTTGGCTTGTCTTGTCTACCTCCCGCATAACGCACATGATTCTCAAGTCCCGGTGACCAGTATTTTAATTAAATGACCCAACCTGTACGAAAAAGATAAATTTTTTATGTTATTTTACCTTTCCTTATCTAATCTGTCATATAATGTACTTCATTGTTATAACGAAAAAAATTTTTAGATACACACATAGATAACTCATCTCTTTATTTTAGATAAAGAATTACACTCAACATCAATTCTTTGTACCTAGATCTACAAAAAAATTTTACGTCGTGAGTTCCGGGGTGTGGTCTGATAGTTTAATCCCCTTTTACACCGGACCTAAGATGTAAAAATCGTTCATGATTCTCCCACGATTCGTGTAAGTTTAACTCTCAGTGACCACTTCTACTACGCCTCGGTGACTTCCTGTTATTCGTGTTAAGACTTTACTAACTATGACCAAAGTGTTCTCATAAAGACCTGCGTCTTACATGTTTGACGGACGTCCCACTAGTTCTGGTTACCGCCACTCTTGTCTCTTCCAACTGACTCTTGACCAGTCCCATTCACTTGTTTTGTCAAAAAGACCTTATCTCAATTGTCACCTTCTCTTCCATCCTTTGTATACAACCTCGATGTACGTCTTTTAAAGGTTAAATTCCGGTAAATTAAAAATCTGATAAATTCCTTGGTGACCTTGAAGAAATAGTATCATTATACGATTTCGTAACAAGATTCTAATAAAATTACTCCCGTCCCTCAATATTTCATATCAACTCTATTTTAGTACGTGGACTTTCGGTTCCATTGACAAAAGTTTAGAATCGAGATGGTCCATAACAAAGGAATCCTATTTAAAGTTTTCATCTTTTACGAACCCAGTTTCATACAAATAAATTTTAAGACGAAGTAACGATTTCATTTTCCGGTTGAAAATTTAATTTCTCCGGTAGATCAGATCTGTATCATACTTTATTCGTATTACATCATATTTTGTTCCTCTAATATTTATTATCGATGGTCAATGATTCATAATAAACATACAGTTCCTCATTTACAATTCATCGAGTACATGTGATAAAATAAAATAGTAATGTCGTGACGAAATGTCGTTTCTTTTTGTTTCAAACCAATGAATTGAAAGGATACAGTGTGTCATATATCGTCCCCGTCTCGACCTTAAGTTTGGGTTTAGAAGACTTGAGGTCACCTTTCCCATAATTTTTCCTTTTACGTCTTACCGTCTACCCGGTGACGACTTTATTAACAAAAGAAAAATGGTTAGGTCTTGTTCGGAACCACAATTATCGTACATGAATATGCAGTGAATCTTATCAAGGATCATGTACTATTCACGAAGTGTATAAAATGAAGTAAATTAAGAATATTGTTGGATACTCCATCCACGATATTAATAGAAGTGAAATATTTATTCCTTCACCTTGTATTAGTTAAATTCCTTTTTCGTAGTGTGCTCTCAAGTTTCATATATAAGTTAACTCGGAAAAATCATTTAACTTTTATTGAATTTACAAATAATTATCTATTGTTCTAGTTGTTTAATTTCGGATTGATTCGGTGTCTTATGACAATTTTTCGTTTTATCTAAATATTCATGACTATACCTTTCAATAAATTCTATATAAGGACTCACTTTTCTTTCTTTGTCATCTAATCCTTCATATTGTACTAAGGTAAATATAAATCCTTACATATTTATGTACTGTGTACATTTTTCCTTTAAGATCTTTTTAAAAGTAGCTTAAATTGTCATCAGAGAATGTCACTCATTATGACTTCTCCTTCTTTCCCTGAAAACGAAAATCGTAATATGATTTATCATACTTTTTATTTCTAGATCTCTTTTCTCTATATCTGGAATATTAAGTGTTTTGTGATGAATAGATACTCGTATAAGGAATTTAATAGTATAGTGAATTTAATAAAAATTTGTAGACTCTTTTTGTGTTTGGTTGTGATATTCGTATAAAATTTATACTGTTTCTTTAGATAAGAAACTTTTAACATATCGACAAGTTATGGACTTAATACGTATAAATTCACTGACGTCTACTGAAATGTTTCCTCTGATGGCACCACGTCCCACAGTCGTCGGGAGTGGAAATGACATCGTTGACACCGTGTCAATGGTCCACGATGTGGTCTGTCACGGTAAGGGTTATTTTAGGTAAGTGTCACTTAAAGATCATTTAGGTGATTTATTTATGTGATACTTCTATAAAATGTACCGGAGATGATAAAGATATGATGATAAGGATTTGATGAAGTGGTAACTTATACGGAACTCAATTTACGTAAGGTTATGGAGTATTGGTGTCACGGATAAGTTATAAGTCATTCCCCTCATATTTAACAGACGACCATACCGTTTTCCTTTCGGTATTAGTTTCTCTTAGTCTTATAAAAACTCTTCCAAAATAATGTCTTTTGATGTCTTTTGTTAAGTGTTTCGGAACAGACGTATTCTTTAAAAAAAGTTGTGACTTCGTAAAATTTGCATAAAGTAAGGAGTCTATGACACATTCTGTTCATACATTCACTTGTGTCTTGAATTCTGTCGAAAATTTTGTGTCCAATTTCTATGTTTATCTTTAGTGAATTGTATTTATTGATTTATAGGTTTATTATCTTTATTAATTTAGTTTGTATGAGTGGTAACTTTCCTAACTAAGGACGGGAATAAGAACTTTATTATCGAAGAAAATGAAGAAAAAAAAAGTGTGTAGCTTATGGGTTTAAAACTTTTGATCTTCCCTTTGTGCTTTGAAAGTTCTCGATTGTGTCCCTGTGTGTTTACTCTAAAATGATTTCTTATGACGTTTTTAGTTCGTATATAGGTTGTGACTCCTCAGTAGTATTACAGTCTACCTCTATAATTTTCGTACTTTATGTAAAGGTTAAGGATACTATTTCTACACTCCTATTTTTTACCCCAATATAAAGATTCTCTTGACAATTTTCATTATATATGATATCATGAAAATATATGTCACAAAATGTCAATATACAATGATTGTAAGGACGTAGTTTATATAGTTTCATCTGTTTCTAATTAACCTTTCGTTGTGGTTTTTCGATTTTAAGTTGAGGGGTTTTTTAAGTATTAGTTTAGTTGTCTTAGACATGTAAACTATTATATTTTGTTTTGAATATTTTTCAATGGGTGTCCGACTGTGGATGTACATATCAAAACGACTCGAGTATTTTTACGACTGATGTACAAAAATTTTACACACGTCTGATGGTTGTAAATTTTGAGTCCATTTACGTATATTTGTAAGGACGAAAGAGAACTTATAAAATTTCCGTTGTTATCTGACCGTGTCTTTGTGGACGGACCTCGATTCATGGACGTCTGGGTAAGTGTGTCCCAAAAGGTCAACCGACATCACGGACGATCAGGAGAATATGAAGTCGGAGAGGTAAGGTGTCTGTAGACCAAAGACTGATGTTTACTGAAGTGATGATTGTCGTCACCTTATACAAAATACGGAATAGTGTACTTCAATATTATTAGTAAATAGTATTCTTTCGTAGTTTGATACATAAAAAAAAGTAATCTGTCTATAAATTTTGATTTATTATAAATTGGTCTCAAAGTTTTACAGTAAATACCTTTTAAAGAGTTGTCGATGTTTATGATGGTTAAACGTATACACATCATGTCTACTACCACCCCCCTTGAGGGGATGGTGGTGATCAGTATGAACAAGGGTGTACCTTTTTGGTACTGTAGTAATTTTAACCCACCCACACTTATTTCTTCGTTTTGAACCAATATTATTGTAATGATAAACGAGTTTGAAGTGTACCGGGAACCGTTGTCCTCCAGTGAACGGCACAAACGGGGGAGATACGAGACAACAGAATGACAAGTACGAAAAGTATAAATGGTGGGAACACTAAAAATTGTGGATTTTATAGAAATCGTGAAGGAAGAAGACGGAGGTTATTAATTTTTTATTTAGAACTTGAACATTAGGAAAGAACTTGGGATTTTGGTATAAAGAGAAGTTTTCATAAGGTGAAGAAACTTTCTAAGAATCCAACCCAGAGTGAAAAAGAAACTGTTTTCTAAAATTTCCTGAGAAACAAAATTCTATAAATGTGTAATGAACTATCAAAGTAGACTTATTAGGATAAACTCACGATGAGTGTGTATTTAAAACTGTATTCCTTTGGTTCTACTGTCTCTAATAGACTCAGTTAATAAGTAAGTAAGTATAAGTAAGTTGTTCAAGACCTCAAGGATGATACATGGTTCCTGACACTACTCATTACCCTTATATGTTAGGGAGGAGAGTACCTCGAGCCTCAGATCTCGTCCACATTTGTCAAACTTCCCCGAACACGCACGACCAATCAGCGAGTCAGGACAAACTGAAAGACGTTGGGGTACCTGATATCGGACGGTCCAAGGAGACAGGTACCTTAAGAGATCCGTTCTTATGAACTCACCCTACGGTAAAGGAAGAGGTGACTTTCCTGAACGCAACCAGTTTAGACACAGTTACACTTTTAGTCTTATTATTACGATCATTATCTAATCGTAAGTTAATATT
Organism: Capra ibex; assembly: GCA_006410555.1. Lineage (NCBI taxonomy): Eukaryota > Metazoa > Chordata > Mammalia > Artiodactyla > Bovidae > Capra > Capra ibex. Next base: position 31,331,971 of record SJYO01040405.1, on the reverse strand, counting down.
ACGCAACTGATATTCTTAGGTACTCAGACCTGAAGGGACCACCGAGTTTTAGACGGACAGTTACGTCCTCTGTGTCCAATCTAGAGACTAGACCCTCCTAGAGTGTACGGTACCTCGTTGATTCGGACACACGGTGTTGATGACTCGGATACGGGGTCTCGGGTCCCTCGACGTTGATGACTTCGCTCACTTGGGATATTGGACACGGGGTGTTGTTCGCTACGGGTGTGTAGTGTTGATCTCTCATCGGGGACGAGAGACGTTTATCTCTTTCGGACACGCGTTGCTTCTGGGTCGTGTTTGTTTTTATTTAGTTGTTTTAATAGACAGTTTTTTTCTTAGGTACTCAGATATGACCATAAAAAAGTTGACTCCGTCCCCTTATACCCATTCAAAAAGAAATATTATCTTACGGTTAATTATAGTGGTTACCCTTTTTTGATCATAGTGGTAGAGGACTTCACAATGAAACTCTTGTTATGTCGTAGTGGAGACATCTAAAGAGTAGGTTTTATAAAGTACAATTGTACTTGTGTTAGTACTCGTTGGTGAGTCTGATTGGGTGCAACTTATTGTAAGAAGTTTTGTTTATTATAAGAAGTTTTTACAATTACAGTACTTTTTGGTTGTGTTCAACTCCTTTATAAGATTCAATTTCCTCTGATTTATTCGTACTGTGGATTTATGTTACATACTAGGAATTGTCCTAAAACCTAACTCCCCGTTCCAAGTCAAGTGAAGTCATGTCAACGAGTCACCACAGGTTGAGAAACACTGGGGTACTTGGTGTCGTGCGGTCCGGAGGGACAGGTAGTGGTTGTCAAAAGTAGTGGTGACTCAGTCACTACGGTAGATTGGTAGAGTAGGAGACAACTGGGGAAGAGGAGGACGGAAGTTAGAAAGGGTTATAGTCCCAGAAAAGATTACTCAGTCGAGAAGTGTAGTTCACCGGTTATATTACCTCAAAGTCGAAATTGTAGTCAGGAAGGTTACTTGTGGGTCCTGGCTAAAGGGAATCCTACCTGACCAACCTAGAGGAACGTCAGGTTCCTTGAGAGTTCTCAGAAGAGGTTGTGGTGCCAAGTTTTCGTAGTTAAGAAGACGCGAGTCGGGAGAAATATCAGGTTGAGAGTCTAGGTATGTACTGGTGACCTTTTTGGTGTCGGAACTGATCTGCCTGGAAACAACTGTTTCATTACAGAGACGAAAAATTGTACGACAGATCCAACCAGTATTGAAAGGAAGGTTCCTCATTCGCAGAAAATTAAAGTACCGACGGCATTTCCGTAATAACCCGTAGTGACCTGTATTTATTCCATCAGGTTTTTAGATTGACGGATATGGATTTCTAGTCAGGACCCACAAGTGACCTTCCTGACTACGACTTCGACTTTGAGCTTATGAAACCGGTGGACTACATTTCTCGACTGAGTAACCTTTTCTGGGACTACGACCCTCCCTAACCCCCGTCCTCCTCTTCCCCTGCTGTCTCCTACTCTACCGATCTACCGTAGTGGCTGAAGCGACCTGCACTCAAACCCATTTGAGGTCCTCAACCACTACCTGTCCCTCCGGACCGCACGACGCTAAGTACCCCAGCGTTTCTCAGCCTATGCTGACTCGTTGACTTGACTTGACTTGACTTCCGACTGTTTCTTCTCGGTCTCTTTATTCTTCATTTTGTCTTCTCAGACAAGAGTCTTTTGTTCCTCATTAATACAAAGTTATTCAGTTATTAGATGTTACATTTTGTAACCCTCCACTTTATTATGTTTATCCTTCATAAGGAACGGTTCAAACATGTTGGTCTATCAAATACGAAACACGACAATGATTTCATATAAAAGATTTACCAATGATGAACATAAATTCCTCCGATGATTAGAAAAGGAGAACGTTAGCCAAAGTAAAAAAAGAGTGTTCGTTATGTACAAGTAATGTTTTTCTTAATATTTTACTCATAGTCAATTTTCTTCGTGTATTTTGGGGTGTTAAGAAGGATGGGTCTCTGTCGACGATAGTTGTAGAATCACAAATTTGATAGTACATATACATGTGTGAATGAAACTTTTTGATTGTGTTGTAACAACTAGTTACTATGAGGTTATATTTTAAATTTTAAAAATTTAATAAATAGTGTGAAGTAACATTTCGGAAGAAAATAAATAGATTTATAACCCTTGTAGAAAGATATGTTTCTGTAAAAACGTCACAATAAAAATTCCGATGTGTCCTCAAGTGACGTACCTCCATGGTCAAATTGATTAGAGGGAGACAAAATATTAGGCCTAACGAAGATTGAAAAACGGTAATGTTTCGAAGTTAATTGTAGTAATGTCGATTCAAAGACTTGTACGAATTAATCTAATAAAGGAGTTCTATTTAAGGATCTTCATCTTAACGACCAAGTTCTCTGTAAGTATATTAAAGTCCGAAACGACTTTAATATCACGGATGGTCTTTCTAAAATAAATAAATGTGAAAGTGGTTATCCTACTTTTACTTGGGTCGTCGGAGTGTGTGTTTCATGATATATAGATAAAATTTAAAATTTCGATAATAACATACAATTACAATATGACGGAAAAAGTTTATTTTTAGGGTCAAAAGGTCCACTAAAAAAGTGTAGACTGTTAAAAATTCAATCTCTTTAGGAAAGTATTTAACAAGTTTGATTCTTTCTTTTGACGTCGTATTTTATTCAAATACAAATGAAAATCAATGTTATTTCTTCATGAGGAATGATGGTATTACGCGAAGATGATTATTTTTTACTTTCCCATCAAGATTACATTTACTATTCTCTTACGTTTATATATGATGTCATTTATCTTCATGTCACTCCTTAACTAAATAAGACGGTTTTTCATTGTCTCCATGTATCTATCCTTTGTCCTCTTAGGATAAGAATATGATAAGGATTTTTACAGACACTGATACATGAATGTTGTTTCCAGACGCAAGAACGGGTTTAAGACGAAGTATCATCGGTAGAGACGTCAGAAAAGGATGATTTAGTACTCCTACTCCAAATATACCCAGTAAGAAACAATGATTACATTAAGAGTGAAAAGGAAAAGGTATTATCAAGTTTTAGACTTTTCCCCCCTTTAATTTATACACTAGGTATTTATACAGAGTGGTTGTTGACTTAATATTTTAAATGTAGTCATGGTCTTAAATATGATTTATCAAGTTAAATGTAGTATATCAATCGTGACCTATTTGACGTTGACTGACCATTGACGTCATACGTACTTTGAAAGGTCTCCTATGGTCATCCCTTTTTAAATGGAGAGTCAAGGAACCATATAGTAAAACACGGGATTAAAGTTGACAAATATAGTAGACTAAAACGAATAAAAGGAAACTTTTGTTCAGTTTTCATATGATTTTATCATAGTGTCACCTAATCCTTTAAGATTCCACGACTCAGTGACTTACGGTACGACGATATAAGTGACGGTATGGTAACGGTACGGTATGGTATTGTAGGGAAGTTTCATATATAAATTCGGTGTTACCTTTACTATCATGTATTTATACTAGTGAATTCATTGAATTATGTACTGTAAAGTAAAGTGTTTTTATAAACAATTAGTCATTCGTATAGGGTTTACAAGTGACATATTATCCGTTATTTAGTTCGACTCAAAACGTTTTAATTCAAAAGTGTGTCTTGTGACTCTTACTTCTATTTCACGATCGGTCATTTATACCCTCAATTTGTACCCTCTCCTTCCTCCTCGAACACCCTTCCTCAATCATAAATGAAACCTTCGATCGTTTAAACATTCGTGTTTCGTCCTTTGTATTTTTTTTTTTGTCGTATGTTCCCTCGTTCCGTCAATTCATTTTTACCCACCGAAGTGTCCATTTTCCCGTAATTTTAGGACTTGAGACTTAAATTTGTATTAAACTTGTCATTAGTCTTTCATAAATAACTGAAAGACTTATTTTCTCTTTCATTTTTAAATTCTCATATTCCAACCTTTAAGGGACCGTCAGACCACCAATCCTAAGACTCGAAGGTGACGTTCCCCGTGTCTAAACTAGGTACCAACCCCTTGATTCTAGGACCTTCGTCACATGACGTCGGTTTTTTTTTTTTTTTTCACTTTCCATCCGATTACATCTTGAGTTCGACGTTTCGACAAGTCTTGTACAACAATACCGTTCCTATGTCTAGTATCTTTATAAATTCTCTGATATATCTTATTCGACTTAATACCTCTTCTCAATTTTTAACGAGAATATCCTTTCCTAATGACAAAAGAATAAATGAAAAATCATTGTAGAGAGGGTAAAATTATAATTTTTTTTCTGAATCTATTGAGTTTAGATGTAACGATTGTTTTTACACTATTTTCTAACCTTAAACCTTAAGTTATATATTAAAACGATGACCAAACAATATATTGAATCGTAAAAGAATTTCAGGTTATCTCATTTAAAACATTTATTACATCAATATTTTGTCATCGAATTTTAGATGACTATTTTGTAATTTATTACGAAAAGTTTTACGTGAGACGGTAATTCCAAAATTTGACAGTAAATTTCTTATTTTTTTAGTAATTTTTACCTTCTTTTAAATATATGTTTATATTTGTATCGTATCAAATATTTATGTCATATAATGGTTTCAGTAAGACCTAATGTTTTAATGAAAGTTTAAAATACGATTGTACTTTTGTGACATAAATTTTTCACTGTTATAAAGTTTCAGTTCCGTTGGGTCTCATAGTCCCTGTTCGTTATTTCTATTCCTTTTTTTCTGTTTTTACAATGGAAATAGGTATCGGGGATCTAATCGGTTGACTGACGTCCTTCTTAAGATTCAGTCAAGGGTTTATGTACAAAAATTTGAGGTCTTGTTAAGACGGGTGGAGACCTTCCTCTCTTTCGAAAAAGGAGTAATCGAAAAACAGGGTGCTTTCCCTATTAGTAGGTTTTCAACGGTTACATGTGATTGGTGACCTATAGTGAATCTCATTGTGTGTTCATATTGATAGACGACCTTACTTCTCAGGTGTGACATGAATTCTTGACAGGGTTCGTGCGAGAGGTGATCCCTAATTAATTTTTCTTTTTTCTCCCCATTTTTTTCTTTTCTTTTCGACCACCTCTAGTGACACTTCTTCGACCTAGAAATTTATTAACGACATCGATTTCATACTTCGTTGATTCTCCGTATGTGTGTGTGTCCTCGTAAGATAATGGACCTACCTACCCATACAAGACAACAACAGACACGACACGAGGGGACCTTACGACGGACGACTAGCGGGAAGTGTAAACATAGATTTTGCGTAAGGGGAAACGGACCCAACGAGTTAATAGAGATATGCACACAATTGGGGTGGACCTTTAAAATTTTCCCCCTTCTCACTTTAATGTTAGTTTTATTATTACCTAAAATTGGTAAAACGAAAAATCTTTTGTCATCAGATTTTTTACAAGGGAGAGATGATTTATTGTTCCAACTTTACGTTAATAGGTTCTGACCCACAACTTCTGTGAGGAGAGAGTAAGTTTGACGTTAGGGAATGACACATTTGTGTTCAGTAAGTTTAGTATAAATGACCGATCGTGAAATAGCAAATTATAGATATTGATTACGATGGTACTTCAAGACACTATTGGTGAAGTCTCTATGGGTGAATGTACTCTGGTTTGTCTTCCCAAAAGGGGGTTTTAAGAGGTTCTTCACAGTTCTTCTATCAGAAGTCTTCATGTTATAATATAAGGTTTTCACTGAAACGAACTAAAATGTAATCCGAATAGAATTGTCACATGATTCTGACAAGTAACTTTTATTTTTACGTCTTCCTTTACAATTTAAAAAGATTATAAAGGTAACCTGAGAATTCCTGAATGTGTATCATGTAGTTTTGTTGAAGGTCTTCCCTGAATCCAAGTTTTCTTAAAAGTCAGTTAGGGAGATTTCATATTCTGTGATATTTCCTTTTATTAATAAATGAAAGACATTGCTTACATTAAGTTTTATATGGAAATCTTACTTGATGACTGTATGGGTTGTTACACCTATTTATACATTTATACAAGTCACTTTCTTCAGTTTAGTTTTCACGTGTATTAAAATACACAATACTAAGGTAAATATATTTTGAGATCTTATACATTTGATTAGATATTACTTTCTTTCGGCTAGTGACCAACGGATTCGTATCCCTACACCTCACCTACTCCTTGAAACCTCCTGTTATCTGTACAATTAATGAACTGACACAACTAGAGTTTTAACATATTTATACAGTTTTCAATAGTTTAACGTATGAGATATTTGTCACATGTAATCAATATACGGTTATTTCAACAGATTTTGTATACGTGGAAATAGGGGAGAATAATAGGTTTAGTAACTTTACTGTCAATTTATTTCGTGTGGTCACACGAATGTTCATCCTATAATCGTTACGTAGAAATAAAGCCCCCATATTTCTACAGAAGGTACTTTTTTGGGGTTTAGTTTTTGGTGTTGGGGGTTTTTTTTGGGACGGAGCTAGTCAAATCACTAAAGATTTAAGGGTGTCAATCTATAGGTAAATAAATTGATTTCGGAATAGGAGACAATCCTACGTTCGTTTAGAAGTCTTTCCCATTGTGTCACCCAGAATAGTCACGTCATACCCCTTCTCCGCAAAACTCAGGTTGAGTCGGTGAAGGATTGTAACTTCTGTGACCTTTATAGAGAATTCAAAGGAGGAGATATTTTGCCTGTATTATTGTTATTGTGGATAGTGTATCCCACAACACTTCTAGTCCCTATTGTACAAAGAATGGTTCACAGTCCGTATATTGTTTATAAGTTATTTACCAAATAAGAATAAGATCTACGAAATAACTTTCGTCATTAAATATCACCATGGTACTGTCATATTGTTGACGATGAAAGTTCCTAGAATGTCTTGTTACACCGTTTGTTGTGCTTAATAATCTGATATCTCCTCCCTTATTTTTTTTTAAAACAAATACGATTGTTTTAAGACGTATTTTACTATTATTCTCGTTTTCTCAGTCCTTTCGGATAGGATACAGTTCCTTTTGTTTTCAATGACTTTATGACCCACCCCTCAATCCTCCTCCTTCCTTCTTTCCGTCCGTAAAGCTCCCTTTCCCTTCTCCCACAAGTTTCCACCACCGTGTCTTTTTTTCTCGATTTCTTAGTGTGCTGTCGGGGTTACCTCGACTCTATGTGAAGATGGGAATCTTTCTTTTGGTCTTGGTCTCATGTAGACCCCTAACCCTAAAGTGAGACTCACTGTCTTTTACTTAATTACCAAAATACGTCCCCTTAGTGTACTAGTCTAACTGTAACATTTCATTCTTAAGACCACCGTCATCTGTCTGACTTTTTTCTCTTTCGTTCCACTAGTCAAATCTCCGACAATGTCGTTACACCCTCTACTATTCCCATATACGCTTTAAACCATCACTATTGTCCTTAGTTCCTAATAAATGTTCTGTTTTAACTGTCATGAACCACTGTTACTTGTAATCCCAATTGTCTTTCATAGCGACTACCGAGGTATAAAAGATTCATAATGACCGTAGAAATTAAGATAACAAACCAAATCTAAGAAACACGAACTTAAATGACAGATAGACAAATGAAATTTGTGTTCCTCGGTCTCTTTTCACTGAAATTCGATTAGTTTAAATATTATGAATAAAGTTAAAATGACTTTTTACATTCCGTATGTCTACTCATAAAGTTAAAGTGTGGGAACCCTCCCTATTTAGCCCTCTGACTTTAACTGTAGATATGTCATGATATATATTTTGTCTATTGATTATTCTTGGATGACGTGTCGTGTGCCTTGTATGAGTTATGAGACATTACTGGATATACTCTTTTCTTAGATTATTCTCACCTATATGCACACACACATGTATATATATATAAATATGTACATATATATATATACATACTGAGTGAAACGACATGTTCTCTTTGATTGTGTTGTAACATTTAGTTGATACGAGGTTATTTTTAATTAATTTTTTTTTGTTAAAGTGTAGGAATATATATAGGAGTATATAAAGTTTATTAGTTTAAGTGTAAAGTCAAAGTTTATAAAGTGTATGAACGTATAGGAACATCCTCATAAATTTTCTTTCATGTAAAAGGAGAGTTTTACTTCAAGTTTTATGAGTTGTCATAAAAAATTCATTATAGAATTTAGTAGATACACCAACTTGATTTCCAGTTTATTTAGGGACGGGTGACGAATGAATTTCCACAGAATCACCCTTCAACTATGTCTTACTGTAGTAATTACCATTCACCGATTGAAAATTCCCTCCTCACACTTATCTTCACGATCCGAATTTCACTCGTAAGTTTATAAAAAGTAACCAATGTGTTTTGAAGGAATTTGATCTTTCACACAAATTCTTTTATCAAACACCTGTTCTCTTGTCTTTTTGTCAACAACTTTGTAATTTATTTTATAAAAATTTTCTACAAACTTATGATTCTTACTGTATATAATCAATAGTATATTATAGTTCATGAAAATTTTGGGGACTTGAGAGAGACAACGACTTCGAGAAATTACCATTTTCAGACTGTTAGTCTCAGATGACATTATAAGAGGTAAGGGGATCGACCTTTATTAGAGGACGAGATTTGATGACGTCGTAAAACAAATACCGTTAATAACGTTTATTGATACTCCCTTCTGAATGACAAAATAAAGAAGAATTTTTTTTTTTTTTTCGATAAACAAAATAAAGAAGTTCGATGGACTTCCGTCCTTAACACGGAATGAGGAGTCACAGAACGTGTCTATAAGTCCTTTATAGACACCTTACTTACTTACTTTTAGACCTCTAGAACAAAACAAACACATTTAGTGCGTTTGTAACTTCCTGATATAATTATTAATAAACCTAAAAGGAATAATCCAAGATGATGATCCTTTTTATTTACGTATCATATAGTACTCTTTGCGACCCGACCTTCTTCGTGTTCGACCTTAGTTCTAACGGTCCTCTTTGTATTTATTGGAGTCTATTCGTCTACTGTGGTGGGAATGCCTTCTTTCACTTCTTGATTCTCGGAGAACTACTTTCGCTTTCTCCTCTCACTTTTTCAACCGAATTTCGAGTTGTAAGTCTTTTGTTTCTAGTACCGTAGACCAGGGTAGTGAAGTACCCTTTATCTACCCCTTTGTCACCGACTGAAATAAAACCCCCCGAGGTTTTAGTGACGTCTACCACTAACGTCGGTACTTTAATTTTCTGCGAACGAGGAACCTTCCTTTCAATACTGGTTGGATCTGTCGTATAAGTTTTCGTCTCTGCAATGAAACGGTCGTTTCCAGACAGATCAGTTCCGATACCGAAAAGGTCACCAGTACATACCTACACTCTCAACCTGATATTTTTTTCGACTCACGGCTTCTTAACTACAAAAACTTGACACCACAACCTCTTCTGAGAACTCTCAGGGAACCTGACGTTCCTCTAGGTCGGTCAGGTAGGATTTTCTCTAGTCAAGACCTACAAGTGATCTTCCTGACTGACACTTCCACTTTGAGGTTATGAAACCGGTGGACTACGCTTCTTGACTGAGTAAACTTTTCTGGGACTACGACCCTTTCTAACTTCCGCCCTCCTCTTCCCCTGCTGTCTCCTACTCTACCAACTACCGTAGTGACTGAGTTACTGTACTCAAACCCATTTGAGACCCTCAACCACTACCTGTCCCTCCGGACCGCACGAAGTCAGGTACCCCAGCGTTTCTCAGCCTGTGCTGACGTACTGACTTGACTTGACTGATCCTTTTTACAACAAACATTTACGATTTTAGTGATATGGAAGTATGAGGAGTATAGATGAGTATAAGATTAAAGAAATACAAATATTGAATTTTTTCGAAGGGTGAATATTTAGTAAATATAGTACGGAGACATGTCACATAGTCACTGAAGGAAGGAGTCATGGGACAAAATTTCGCGATAGGAAGGACTTCTATTTTTCACCACGTTACGTTAGTAAATACCTCACCTTCTGTCATTTTGTATTTAATCCCCTAACATCTCTTTTACTCATGAGAATTGATACTAATAGAGTTATTTTTACAGAAGTTTTGACCAAGATTCGTTCATCTAGTGACATGAAAAGAAATTGGTTATAATACGTTTCGACCCTGACTGAGGATTTAAAAATTAGTATGACATTTTACGATTACGTCTGATCTTGTTATAGACTTTATGTCGGTTTTACAAACGTTCTATATAAATACAAAAATAAACGTGAATCCGTTCTTTCTCATGATGAACTAAAAAATTCTAATTTTTTTCTTTCATGTAATTTCTTTTCTTTTTTCATTTCATATGACTTTATTTTCAATTTTTACCTACTAGTTAACAGTCTGTCCGTCTAATAATTGATTTTGAAATGTCCATCGTGACCCTTGGTCGTAATCAACTTGTCACTTTTTTTACAAATAACGTCATTAATTTTGTGAGAATTAAAATTCTGTGAAGAGTAAACTAGGAGAATTAGAGTATTTTTGTCCTGTCGTTTATAATAGGGTAAAGTGTCAGCTATTTTGATTTCAAGTCTTGATATACTTCAATATTCTTTTTCTTTAATACTTACTATAATCATTTATACTGTCGACCCTAGGACTCCCCCCCCCTGTAGTTTAAATTGTCTTGTTGTTCATATTTTTATCGACCTCTATTTCAGTGTCATTGACTATGTCGTTTACTCGATTTTATTTACGTTGAATCAAATTCTTTTATTACGTAGAACAACCTAGGATAAACCTAGGTTGTTTTAAGGATCTTGTCTCAAGTATAACCCTGATATATAGTCTTAGTATATCCATCGAAAAATTTTTTTATGTATGGGACTGGTGTGGACTCTAGACGACTTGACTTTATCTTTAGTTAGATTTCGGACCTGGATAAACACCTTTTTTGGAAGGTTCGTTAAACTTGTGTGAGGACTAATTCTTGGTGACGGGATTTTGTATTTCTCCACCTTTGGTGTTCCATGTATGGATCTCTTCGTTAGGGGTTTAAGTGCATGTTCCTACTCGGTCCACTACCTATTTGATCCGTGTCCTTAAGACTGATGGACAATTGAGAGAGGGAGAGAGTTTGTAAAATGGGTTTTCGTTCGTTCTCTTTTTCATGATAATATCTCTGTCGGAAGTTAATGTGACTAAATAAATTTTATATGGAAAATGTTTTAATCAATAACATTGATGGTAGTCATTGTAAAGAGGGTCCTGTCGTACGGTTGCACTGTGTGGTGTTAAAACTCATTGACTGATCTCTGACGTAGAGCAAGTGACTTCCTGACCTATTGTCTGACGACATCTGAGTTTCCTCGTTTACCTCGATTGTTATATATTAAAAGGTTTATAGTGGAGATGAGTGAAACCTCTTTTTTCTTTTCTGGATAATAAGAAAGGAGTTTGGATCCTTGGGTTGACTTAATACGACGAGAAAGAAGTGGAGTTCTGTGTCCACTCAAAAAGGTAAAGAAGGGTTAATACTATTTTTAAATCTCTATGGTAAAGGATGTATCTACTGTAATGTAGGTTAATTGTTTTCCCGTTTCTTTTGAGTTCTGAGAAGGGTATTCCAGTCTTCCTCTGATTGTGTCTTCTACGTCTTCTTTAGTCTGTTTCCTATCCACCCATTCAATATAGTTAGTTTAATGGTTTTCCTGTACACCAAATAAAGGATTTGTTAAAAAATAAATGAAAAAAGAAGTCTTACGATAGTAAATTCACCTGGTTCCTCTACCGGAGGTTTCTAGTGACAGTTGAAGATGAAGGGATCAAATTTATGTATGTCTTGGTGAAGTTGTATAAATGTTCATTTATCCTTAAGAATGTATAAGAATTTTCCATATAAAAGATAGATCGTAGACCAATCAGATAAAAACACTTTTGAATTACAAAGTATTTTAAGATATTAACAATCCAATGAATTTGTTATAATTTACGGTTTACACGGATTATCGTGGATAAAGAATCTCAAGACTCAGGGTTTTGTCGAGGTGATGTCTTCTTTTGATTGTAAATACCCGTATATAATGGAGTAAACGAGGATAATTCTAACGTATCAATCTGGGTAAAAGTTTAGTGTCTCCCCGTCTTGATCTTATTTTTGGTTGGACTTCAGGTCCAAATGAGGTTATATAGTCTAATTGAGAGAGTAGACCCGAAATTCTTAGGTTTATTCCCTACACGTCTTCTTATGAACTAATATATACATGGTATTTGATTTATTCTCTGCATTTTTTTAGACCGTTTCTCTAGGATGACGATCTCTTAGGTGACGACAACCCCATACCTCACCTCCTTATTCAGAACTTTTTTTATATTGAAGGTCCTACTTTATTTGATCTCTTTGATTTAGTTTTTATATACCGTCCTGGTTTAGTAGACCCGTTAATTCTGACGGTATAAATTTATATTTTTAATATCCTACGGGTAAATTTATACTTGGTTTGTTTATTAAAAAATGGTATGTATATGAGGCACGTTAATAAACCCAGATGTTTGGGTTAGTAAACGTCTTTTGTGTCGACTCCCTTTCTACCTTATTTTCCTTTAATACTCAGGGAGTTTAATGTAAACTCTTTCTATGATGTGTGTGGGGTCCACAAGGATTAATACTGAGAGGAGACTAAGGAGGGGTCAGTAAAGTGATCGAGTAAGGGAAGTGAGATACAGATAGTATATAGTGGGATTAAGGAAATATTATGACAATAGAACTGTAAAAGTGTCGTCGGAAGTACAAATACACAAATCAAAAAATATGTTTTTTTCGTAAAAGAAATGGATGGTTAAAGTCGTAGGTCAAAATAGTAGTTTCTAACACAGTATGTGACTAAAAAGGAGGAATGAGTTTTCTCAAGAGAACTTTAAATGTGATGTTTCCACTATTCGTCACCCAGACGTCTATATTAAAGAAGCACATGAAGGATAATGTACTACATCGTCTTACTATGATTTCTTTTGACTTATATGATATATGTTTTATCTATTCGTTGTTCCTATATGACATGTCGTGTCCCTTAATATATGTCATAGAACATTGTTGTATATTACCTTATATTAGACGTTTTTTTTGGGTCAGTGATACGACATGTGTACTTTGATTTTGTTATGATATTTAGTTGATATAAGGTTAAATTTTTTATTATTAAAAATTTTGACATTTATTTTTATTTAATAGATTTAAAATTATGTATAAAATGGTTTCTGTCATGATAAATAATCATTTGTTTCGTGTGTTTTTGTAAACGTGGAAGATGACCTTATTCCTCTTCGAAATTTAAGTCTGGTTTTTTATCGATTAAAATAAATGGAATTTTGTCTAATCTTAGTATTTATATGTTCTCATTCCTGACGAATACATATGGAACCTACCCTAACTCTTGAAAAAAAATTACGGATAGGATTAATTAACACAGTTTTCTTACCTTAGTTCCACATTAATTTTTTTTTTCATTAGTTCTGTCGAATTATCTTGAACTCGACACTTTAGGATTTATACTGTTAATTTGACTTGTTTTAAATCTTAGTATGTATATCAGGGTCAATAAGTATCATGAATATATTAAAATAAATACTCTAATACTACAATGACAGTATAATATGTCTGGTATATAAGTTGATGTCTGTGGATAAATGTATATTGTAGGCCACTCTTTACTTCTTTGTCAGAATTTACGAACCATTAGTTATTTTTATGAAAGACTCCAAAAATATGAGACATGATGTTTGATATTTGATCTGTTACCATTTGATTCGTCTTCAAAAAAAGTCAATGAGAAAACGAATTTAATGACAAAGTTTTGTCCTACCCTCGAATATTAAAACACTTAGAAAAAGAGATTCTAAAAATGTTTACTAATTCCTTTCATGTGGGTCTAAAAAGGAATCATCAAAAGTTTGTTGTCTTAATGTTAAATTTATTGAACAATGTAAAATTTATCACAGTAAAATTATATTAAGGTCTTTTCCCCTCCCACTATTAATGGGAAATTTTAAAAGGGGGGAGTTAAATCCTTTAGTCAGGAGAGTGATTCTGTTTTTGTTTACAGTCAAAATTTGTTCAAATTTAACATGGTGTAAAAATTTACTACACCCAGAATGTTATCAGGTATATTTACCGATTAAGAAGAAAGAGAGAAAACTTACCTAATGTTCACAATGTAAGTGTGGTATATAGTTGTTTCAAACCAATTTAATGGTCTTCCGACTAAAAAGACAAATGAAATAATACGATTGGTAAGAAATTGAAAGTATGTTTTAGGAAGACTCTCAGTTATTTAATCGGTTCACAAAGTTAGTAGAAACGTGAAAATTAGAGTTGTACCAGACTTAAATACTTAAATGTTCTAATAGGCTTTCAAATCCCAGTGACTTCACCGATTTCTCTTTCAACTTTATAAAATTTGATGTAAACATAAGAGTGTCTTTTGGTGTCTGTTTGACTTTAGTTTACAGTACACTTGGTGGGGTTAAAGGAAAAACCGGATCTCGTCATCGATGGAGAAACAAGACGAGTTCGGAAAAAAATTTTTTTTCAGGAAATACGAAAGATGAAGGAGAAGAGACCATCAGGAGTCAAAAGATGACACCCAGTGACTTAGTCCCACAATCCTCCTACGTCCAGTTTGTATTTGTTCGGAGGAAGAAGTCGGAGGACAACGGAAGTCGGAGACCGTGTCGCAATTAGGTGTGAAGTCCGGAGGAGCGGAGACGAGTGCGAACGTCCCTTCAACGGAGGTTCTTGGCACTGTCTGAGGACACTTCCAGGGTGAGGTTTCGTCGGATGAACTGAATCATTGGGAATCCAACGTCCGATTGGATTTGGTGTCGACCTACCCCTCCGAGGGAGGGCGTAGGAAATTCGTCAAAGATCCATTTCGTTCTCTAGGGGCGTAAATGACAGATGTTTATTCATAAGTGCATTCACTGTATTTCAAAAGTAAGAGTGGGCAATGAAATTTCGTGCCCCTAGGATTTTTAGGAGAAAAGGGGAAGGAAGGTTGTTTTCTCTTGTTTTGAGCTAAAGACGAGGTATTTAATTTTTCATGCGTGAAATGTCATTTTTACTAGGTGAACAACTTCGTTGTAAAGGTGAATTCTGAACAATTTTATGGTGACCACTAAAAATTTCCGCGCAGTGTAAACAGGTTGACAGTCGTGTTGACGCTAGTGGAGAACCGTTGACTACTTTGACTTGAATTTTTTTCTATTCGAGAGGACTCTGGCCTTCCAAGGAGTAAGGATAAGATTTTGCTTTGTGGTAAAGTTGAATTTAGTTAAATTTTTATGCCCTTGAGAAAGCAGGAGGAAATAAATCTAAGAATAATGAAGGAATTAGGTTTTTGTTTCAGAAGACCTTCCAGATTCCAAGGCCGATAATGTTACCGTAGTTCAATGTCTCGCACTGAAGCTAAAGCGTGCGTTTGGGACTTGGTCCAGTGAAAATTTTCCGACTGTTTGAATGGTCTCCGCTAAAATTTTTGTCTTACTCTGTATTGGTTTTGACCCGGGGGCTTTGGGACTCATCAATCTGGGAGCCTGCGTGAGGAAGCGAGGGGCGGCAGGCCCTGGGACGGGTGCGGGCCGGCAGCCATCGGGCGCGGCCCTTGTGAGTGGACTCCGGTACCGAGCCGAGTGTCGCGGCGGGGCGAGGCTCGCAGGCCTGGCCTCCGGCGATGTCAGTGAGTCGGGCAGTCAGTCAGCCCGGCGGGTCCCTGGAGACGACCGCCCTAGGGGTCAGGGGGACTGGTGGGGGCCCCGGAGGAGGAGGAAGGGCGGGAGGAGACCCAAACGCCGAGTGTGGAAGGGTGGGCGAATTAGGAGCGCGAGGCCAGTGGGCCGCAGCGAGCAGGTCCACCGTTTTCGGTCTTCCCCCTCGCGTCCAGACGGACTCTCCGCCTGTCGGGTCGCCCTCCCCCTGAAGGTCTCTGACTGCATCCTAGGGAGTGGAGGCATGGGGCCCCGCCCCCGCCTCGCAGGACCCTGGACGCGCGCACGCAGGCGGGTGGCGACGGTCCGGGTCAGGGCGGGTACGGGGCGGGTGGGTGGGCGGAGGACTTAGGGCCCACCCGAGCCCTTGGCCAGCCCCTTCGACGGAGACGCCCTTGCATCCCTTGCGACCCTCGGCCCCTCACTGCCGGGGCTCGCACGCTTTCGGCGGCCAGGGGCTCTTTAGGGGGAGGAGGTCCTACAAGAACCCGAGCACCGAATTTCAAGTCCTCCCCACCCTCCCACGCCACTGCAGCTCTTCCCGGCCGACGGGCGGGCGCTCGTGAAGCCCCGGCCGGGAGGGTCCGATCCCTCTTGCTGCCAGCCCCAAAAGCAACCCACCAAGGGGGAGAAGGGAGACAGCGTGTACGTTTAGAGGCGGGGGCCTGGCCGCCCGCCGCGTCGCGCCCGCAGGGCCTCGCGGGAGCTCCCCTTCACGCCTTCGACGGCGCCGGAGCCACTCGGACATTAAGTCCATAAACGTATGCCCCTGGGGGCGTCAGACTATAGGGAAACGTTGTAGAGGAAACACTCCCGAGACAATTGCATGAACTATTTGATTTTTTGAAAAGTTCGATCATTCCAGGCGTCACACTCAAGCAAAGGAGCAATGAGTCACGAGGTTCAATTACTTCACCTGTGGGGTAACCCTAAACTATCTGAGTGTTCCTTTCCTGCTTGCACATCGTAGTCTTAGATCCTATTGAAAACAAAGGAAGGACATATTTCTTAAAACATACACAGTCAAATCAATGGGGGAAATATTACATAATAATAGGAGTAAAATATCTACTCCGTTAGTCCCAAGTCTCTTCATTGAACGGACATGTAGTCGTACGATCATTTTTTCTTGTCAAATTTGAGTTCCAAAGCCTGAGGTCTTGAGGCACGAGAAAGGTGAAAGGAAATGGCAAATTTTATTCATACCTCCCCGTTACCCTCGATAGTCGGTATGTTCACGGGTTTGACCTCCGGGGTCAACCCTTTATTAATTTTTAGTTGAGAGGACAGTGGTGGGGGTTGGTTTCGTAGGAAAGGTGTTTTATACCTTTTGTTACTTTGTCAAAATACTAATCGTATTCGGAATTTGGTATAACACTACGTGAATTCTCTGGCGTTTCTCTTTTTCCTTTAGAGTGAGCAAATATAGTAGTCTATCTACGTTAGTTGATGTTACGGACAACAGAAAGAGGGTTCCCTTTTATTAGCCTTAATGTAGAACCTCGATTTTGAGCTCCAACTTTGAGGGTCTCTATCCATCGGTCCCGGGGTAGAAGGAACTACAAGTCTAAAGTTTCCCTATCGAGGTTCTGGGGGTTCTTTCTAGAATTCCCCCACGTTTTGGACGTTCTTCGAATAAACCGAAAAATTTTCCACATGTCTTAAGCAATTGTCAAAGGAAAAAAAAGATTTTCGTAACGATTTACTTTTCTCCCCTTTTACAAAAGACAAGAAAAACCGCGATCCGTCTAAAAAGTCACATTAGTAAAATCTGAACATAAATGGGATTGGTGGGGTTTGCAGTCCCGATACACTTACTTGATTTGTATTACAAATTCTTAGGTAATCCTCTTACTCTCTGTTTATCCTTACCTTTTATAAAAACGTACATAAAAGAATATAAAGTGGAGGTCTTTGACTAACTGAAATCCACGAAGAATTATCTTGTGTTATTACAAACGAATGTCTTCTCAAACCTCGGTCTGTCTTTTAGAGAGGGTCCACGTCCTAGGGTCTCAAGATTTTGGTGAGGGTAGACACTTTAGTGTTCGATCTAGAATCCTCTAAATCATTGTGATGTGTTAAAACTTAAGCAAAATAAAAATAAAAGGTTTCTGAATTGAATAAATTTGGAGGAGTGATTGTCCTTGCGTACAAACATAAATAAAGGTCTCGATAAACATAAACAGTGTACTCATTCGGTATCCAAATATAATAGAGTGGGAACTTTCCGAAAAAACTTTTGAGAAAGTGATAAAATTTTTGAACGATCCTGAAGAGACCACCAGGACACTGATACTGAGACGCGAGGGAAACGTCCCCCGGGTTCAAGGTAGGGACCAGTCCATTAATCTAGGGTGTATAGTGTTAAGTGCACAACGTCGATTCTGGGTCACGTTGGTTTATTTATTTATTTATAAAAAAATTTTGAACGACTTGGGAACATAGTTTCTAGGTCGGGTGTAGACTTTTCCCTTTGATAAAGTGAACACGCCCTATTTAAATTAATCTTTTTTTCCTTCTAATGTTCTGTTCCATTACCTATCTGATTTTTGTTGTTATTTACACTTATCAATAAAAACAATCCTGAATAGGACCCTTTTTTGTCACATAATGACATTTCTACTAACCATTGATCAACCACCCCTAATATTACTTAACAACAACAAATCAAGGATTCACCACAGGTTGAGAAAACGTGGAGTACCTGATATACATCGGACGGTCCGAGCAGACAGGTACCCTAAAGGGTTCGTTCTTATAACCTTACCCGGTAGTAAAGGAAGAAGTCCCCTTGAAGGGCTGGATCCCTAACTCCAATGTAGAGGACGTCACCGTCCGTCTAAGAAATAGTGACTCGGTGGTCTCTTCGGGTCATATTACTGGTCGTACACCGTAAAAAGAATTTCACGAACGTCAACAACGATGATAAATAAGTCAGGTCGTTTATAGATGAGACATGGTCCACGAGAAATCTAACACCGTGTTTGTGATTATTCTATTAGTTGATAAGGAGTGAATTTTTTTATATATTTCTGTTTTAGAGACGGAAATACGTCGATATAAAGTGTACTTTCTGTAGTTCGTAAAATTGTGTATTCTAGTAGAGTTTATGATATTAATTTGATAAAATAAAGAAATAACGACATTTCATTTATTCCATTACCCTATCTTTCACTGACTCTCCCTCTCCGTATGAGACTTCTCCACGGTAAATTCGGCCCAGGACTCCTTGTTCTCTGTAGGTGTCTTTCTAAGTCCCTTTCCCGGAAGGTCAACCACCTTGGTTCATACTTCAGGTACCCTGTCCTTTCGTAATTAAACTCCCTGAATCTCCGGTCACCCTGGTCTGGTTGACTTCCTCCAACGTCTCTATTCGTCCCAATACCATTCCTCCTACTTAAAATAAGGTCGACGTGTCTCCTTGGATACCTCTCAAAATTTGTGTACCAACTAAATACTAATGCAAAACTCTCCAAATGAGACCTCCTACACAATTTGACAATCCCCGTGACATCCTATTGATCCCCGTTCTCACTTCCATCTCTTCGTCTCTCCGACAACGTCACCGGATACCCTCTTCATTTTCACCAAACCTAATCACAAGGTCGTCTCCTACCACTTTTCCCCAGTATAAGTCATTCTAAACTCACTTATAAGTCATTCTCGGACTTCCGGAACGACTACCTAACCTACGTTCACCTTCTCCTCTTTTTCCTTAGTTTCTATTGAGTGTAAAAACCAGACTCTTTGGTCCATTTTTCCTCCGACCACTCTTTTTCGAGATTTTCCCTTTTGGTCCTCAACACAAAATCTGTACAATTCAATGTCTATGGATAATCTGTAGACCTCATCCATCAACCTATATACATCTTGATCAGATTCCCCTCTCCAGTCTCAATCTTTATTTCCACACACTCAGTCGTTGTGAAGTGATTTTTCTTTCTTTCTTGTATCTCTTTTTTTACTTTTTCTCGGGTTTTTCCACTCATCTTTTCTTCGGTGACGGGCACTTAATCCTCCTTCTGGTTCTCTGACGAAGTTTTTCTTACCTTCACCAGTCGACACAATTTATTACGACTCTGACGTTTTCTACTTTTATTTATTTACTAACGGAAACCGTTGTACTTCCAGTAATTACTGGAACTACTCTCGGTACAGACACCTTACCACCCTTACTTTCGACTTTACCTCCTCCAACTCTTCTCTTTACTACCTTTGTTACTCATATGTCTTACGAAACTTCCGACAATTACTTTTGTCTTTACCTCGTGATCGACCTCCCCCTATACCCCAACATAATCCGATTCCCGATATTCAGGATGGAGGGACAGTTGTTCAATTGGTTTCCAATAAATAGCGACTCAGTGTCAGGCAATATTTAACTCACCGAAAGAAGACCTTCATTAGGCCCTCCGATTTAAGGAAAATAGAACATCGTGGTTGTACACCGGAAGTTTTAGTGGAACCCTTTCCTTTTTCCCATCTCTTAGTACTTACCTTCTGAAAATACCCGGTCTGGACCTTCACCTTATGTAATGAAGACCAGATGAAAGGTATACCGGAGGTGTTCCCCCGACTCTTTATATTAAACTCTTTACCTTAAATCGATACACGGGACCTTCATCCCTTCTATAACTTGTACTCATTATTGATCGTCAGAGACCATGACTTGAGAACTAAACAAATCTCTCCCACGTTAATTTAGTACAAACATTTTCTACTCTGACTGAATGATCACTTCCTCTTTAACCGTCACTAACTCTCCTTCCCTCAGTACTCCTACCCTCTTTCCCACTTTAGATCTCGTGTCCAATATCCCAACCGGTGTCTAACCTTACGTCTGTAAAGGAGACACCATTGTCCTTCCTTCCGTCTTGGACCGTCTGGACTACCATACCTCTACTTCATCAGTCAGCGTAAGGAAAAAAAAAAAAATCACTACTCCAATACAAGTCGACTCCCACCTCCCTCTGTTCCTTCTCCTCTTCAAATTTTACGTTACACTTTCACCTTGTAATATATAGAGACCGACATGACTTACTGGTCAACTTTAGACACCAGTATTTATGTTACGGTCTCATCATGTGTCATAAAGTATACACCAACAAGTCAAGTCAAGTCAAGTCAGTGCGTCAGCACAGACTGAGAAACGCTGAAGTACTTAGCGTCGTGCGATCCGGAGGGACAGGTAGTGGTTGAGGGCCTCAAGTGAGTCTGAGTGCAGGTAACTCAGGCACTACGGTAGGTCGGTAGAGTAGGAGCCAGCAGGGGAAGAGGAGGACGGGGGTTAGGGAGGGTCCTAGTCTCAGAAAAGGTTACTCAGTTGTGAAGCGTACTCCACCGGTTTCATGACCTCGAAGTCGAAATCGTAGTAAGGAAGGTTTCTTTAGGGTCCCAACTAGAGGAAGTCTTACCTGACCAACCTAGAGGAACGTCAGGTTCCCTGAGAGTTCTCAGAAGACGTTGTGGTGTCAAGTTTTCGTAGTTAAGAAGTCGCGAGTCGGAAGAGGTGTCAGGTTGAGAGTGTAGGTATGTACTGGTGTCCTTTTTGGTATGGGACCTGATCTGCCTGGAATCAGCCGTTTCCAGGCTGACGAAAACTTATACGATAGATCCAACCAGTATTGAAAAGAAGGTTCCTCATTCGCAGAAAATTAAAGTACCGACGTCAGTGGTAGACGTCACTAAAACCTCGGGGTTTTTTATTTCAGACTGTGACAAAGGTGACAAAGGGCTAGATAGAGGGTACTTCACTACCCTGGTCTAGGGTACTAGAAGCAAAAGACTTACAACTCGAAATTCGGTTGAAAAAGTGAGAGGAGAAAGTGAAAGTAGTTCTCCGAAAAATCGAGGAGAAGTGAAAGACGGTATTCCCACCACAGTAGACGTATAGACTACAATAGCTACAAAGAGGGCCGTTAGAACTAAGGAGGGCCGTTAGAACTAAGGTCGAACACAAAGAAGGTCAGGTCGCAAAGAGTACTATATGAGACGTATATTCAATTTATTCGTCCCACTGTTATANAAGATTGACAACGAAGGACTGGACGTATGTCTAAAGAGTTCTCCGTCCAGTCCACCAGACCATAAGGGTAGAGAGTCTTAAAAGGTGTCAAATGACACCAGGTGTGTCAGTTTCCGAAACCGTATCAGTTATTTCGTCTTTATCTACAAAAAGACCTTGAGAGAACGAAAAAGGTACTAGGTCGCCTACAAACGTTAAACTAGAGACCAAGGAGACGGAAAAGATTTTGGTCGAACTTGTAGTCCCTCAAGTGCCAAGTGCATAACGACTTCGGACCGAACCTCTTAAAACTCGTAATGAAATGATCGTACACTCTACTCACGTTAACACGCCATCAAACTCGTAAGAAAACGTAACGGAAAGAAACCTTAACCTTACTTTTGACTCGAAAAGGTCAGGACACCGGTGACGACTCAAAAAGTTGGAACAACCGTATAACTCACTTCGTGAAAGTGTCGTAGTAGAAAGTCCTAAACTTTGTCGAGTTGTCCTTAGGGTAGTGGAGGTGATCGAAACAAGTATCACTACGAAAGATTCCAGGTGAACTGAAGTGTAAGGTTCTACAGACCGAGATCTAATCACTAGTGTAGTAGTACTAATAGACCCAGCACTTCTAGAAAAAACATGTCAAGAAGACACATAAGAACGGTGGAGAAGAATTATAGAAGACGAAGACAATCCAGGTCTGGTAAAGACAGGAAATAGCTCGGGTAGAAACGTACTTTACAAGGGAACCATAGAGATTAAAAGAACTTCTCTAGAGATCAGAAAGGGTAAGACAACAAAAGGAGATAAAGAAACGTAACTAGCGACTTCTTCCGAAAGAATAGAGAGGAACGATAAGAAACCTCAAGTACTGACTCGGTGTCAGTCGAGGGCCAGAACAAAAACAACTGACACATCTCGAAGAGGTAGAAACCGACGTTTCTTGTATTAGTCAGACTAAAACCATAACTGGTAGACCACTACAGTAGTGGTCTGTAGTGGTACACCAACAATTGGGTCCCATATAGTTACCCAAAGAAAGATTTTTTCTTCTGTTTCTTGATCCTTTTACATTTAGACTTACCTTTATACTTCCTCCCTACGGCTCATGGAGACTCGAGTGTGTATGTATGTATGAGGGACCCTCACAGTGGGTGAGGGTACTACAATGGACAACATGGTCCTGGTATATATGTCGGATCTAAAAAAGTACCCAAAGTCCGGACATACAGACTAGCAAATAATCCTCTGAGTATCTATAGGCCCTAAGTTATTTGTGTTGTAGAAGAGAACTTCAAATGGGAATGAGGGTATAAAAAACATGGTGGTAGACGGGTCTGTGTTCAATCTTTCAATCCTCGGTAGAAACTGAGAGATTGACAGGAGGTGGATTGGGTGTTACATCCTAGTAGTTCAGGACGACTAAAATGGTCAGGTTATACTTAGGTAACAAAAAGGTAGAATTGACTGTAACAAGACAAGTTTAGAAGTAGTATAGAGTGGACTTGGTCACATTAGAGATAAACGGACAGATATAGAACCAGGGTAAACTTTCGGAAAGTCAGTATAAGTTTGGGTAACGACGAAGTTAGGAGACCTGTTTACGGGTAGTCTCGTGTGGTGAGAACACGAAATTCCGGTAAGTAATTAGAATTTCGATAGTAATAGTCTTACTAAGTTTAATTTTCATGTCATGGTTCACAACCACCCCTCTGTCTTGTTTACCCTAAGAGTATTTTAAAAAACAAGTTTATATTTAAACATGTTGCCAGACCCTTTTAACCGTCATCAAGTCAAGTCAGTGAGTCAGCACAGGTTGACAAACACTGGGACACCTGACGTCGTACGGTCCGAAGGGACAGGTAGTGGTTGAGGGTCTCGAACGAGTCTGAGTAGCAGGTAGCTCAGTTACTACGGTAGGTTGATAGATTACGAGACAACAGGACAAGAGGACGGAAGTTAGAAAGGGTCGTAGTCCCAGAAAAGATTACTCAGTCAAGGAGTGTAGTTCACCGGTTACATAACCTCAAACTCGAAGTCGTAGTCAGGAAGGTTACTTGTAAATCCTGACTAAAGGAAATCCTACCTGACCATCCTAGAGGAACGTCAGGTCCCTGAGAGTTCTCAGAAGAGGTCACGGTGTCAAGTTTTCGTAGTTGAGAAGCCACGAGTCGAAAGAAATATCAGGTTGAGAGTGTAGATATGTACTGACGACCTTTTTAGTACCGAAACCGATTTACCTGGAAAGATCGTTTCATTATAAAGACGAAAAATTGTAGGATAGATCGAACCAGTATCGAAAAGAGACTTCCTCGTTCACAGAAAATGAAAACCACCGTCAGTGGTAGACGTCACTAAAACCTTGGGGGGTTTTATTTCAGACGGTGACAAAGTGAGAAACGGGTAGATAAACGGTACTTCACTACCCTGGTCTACGGTACTAGAATCAAAAGATTTACAACTCAAAATTCAGTTGAAAAAGTTTATGAATTACTAGGTCGTCATAATTAGAACCTATATAAGGTTTGTCTTATTCACAGACATAGATGGTTTTCTGTCTATTCTTATAAGTTCAGTAGAAATAAACATAATAGGTTGTTATCCTTTTGTTGAGTTTATAAATAGTCGTCGTCTTACATAGGTACTTACATTATATAAGTATTGTATCCAAATAGGGGTTAATACTTTTTCTTATATGATAACGGTGTATTATACCCACTTAGAATATTCACTTTTCAGTGTATGTTATCTCATATATGATATACTTAGGTAGATATAGTTCAAGTTTTTGTATATTTATTAACAACATTATCTCCCGTTTTATGATCCACAGAAACTCCCATCTTTAACTACTCTTCACCGGGACTTCCTCGGAAAACTCAAAGACCTTTGTAGGGTGTAGAACTAGACCCCCTACTCACTGTTTCTGAGAGAGGAACTGGTTTGAGAACAGTCCGAGGAGACTCGGGAGAACAGTTGAGCCGGAGTAGGAACTGGAAATTGTTGACTTCCAAGAGTCGTGCTCATTACAACAGTTGGGAAAGAACGATTCTCTGAACTCATTTGAGATCGTTTCAAAGACTATCGAGTTCCGTCGTTGGGATTCTACTGTTGAAGTCGAGGGTATCCAAAAGTTGAACTCTTTTGACTTCCAACGGTTTTCTTTAATGACAAATAAGGTCGTTTGTGAATTTCATTCCCGGTGATAGAGGGTCAAAGAAAGAGAGAGGTGTACGGGGGGGCGGTCGGGGCGGGAGGCGGAAAGAAGTGAACCAAGTAGGGAGTAGGAAATCTGGATCGAAGAAGTGAACCAAGTAAGGAGGGGGTTGAAGAAGTGAACCAAGTAAGGACGGGGTAGGGGGTGGGGGGTGGGGGTGGTTGGGGAGCGAAGAAGTGAACCAAGTAAAGAGGAGTAGGAAATTCTGNGAGGGTCAAAGAAAGAGAGAGGTGTGCGGGGGGGCGGTCGGGGCGGGAGGCGGAAAGAAGTGAACCAAGTAGGGAGGAGTAGGAAATCTGGATCGAAGAAGTGAACCAAGTAAGGAGGGGGTTGAAGAAGTGAACCAAGTAAGGACGGGGTAGGGGGTGGGGGGTGGGGGTGGTTGGGGAGCGAAGAAGTGAACCAAGTAAAGAGGAGTAGGAAATTCTGAATCGAATGTCCTTCGGTAATGTCCAAGGAGACCAGTCTACCCGACAAAGATGAGACCCGTTGTATCATCGGTCGTTTAGTAGATGGCAAGTAAAATGGCGTGGCTTCATGTCCAGGACACGGACCGAGGGTACGCACACCCGATTCAGTGAAGTCAGCACAGACTGAGACACCGGTACACCTGACATCGGACGGTCCGAGGACAGGTACCCTAAGTTATCCGTTCTTATGACCTCACCCAACGGTACGGGGAAAAAGTCCCCTAGGAGGGGATGGGACCCTAGCTTGGGCGTAGAGAATACAGGGAACGTAACCGGGCCACCAAGAAGTGGTGATCACGGTGGACCGGACCGAGGGAATGATTTGATATTTTAGGAACTTTCGACGACGACGACGACGACGACGACGACAACGACGACGACGACGACGTAGTGAAGTCGGCACTGACTGAGACACGCTGGGGTATCTGCCGTCGGGTGGTCCGAGGAGGTAGGGACCCTAAGAGGTCCGTTCTTGTGACCTCACCCAACGGTAAAGGAAGAGGTTCCGTACTTTCACTTTTCAGTTTCACTTCAGCGAGTCAGTACAGGCTGAGAATCACTGGGGTACCTGACGTCGGATGTTACGAGGAGGCAGGTACCCTAAAAGGTCCGTTCTCATGACCTCACCCAACGGAAACGGAAGAGGCTATTTTAGGAACTTTCGTTCCGGGGAATAAGGTCTACCGATAGTGTATCGTCTACAAGTTATAAACAACTTACTTAATAGAACAGATCTTTAGTAGTGGAAACAAAGAGGCGGGTCCACACCAAAAACTTTTACGATGGTACAGACCCGAAATCACACACCACAACCACTACCTGTCCCTCCGGACCCCACGACGCTAAGTACCCCAGCGTTTCTCAGCCCGTGCTGACTCGTTGACTTGACTTAACTATCGCATATGGAATGTAAACCTATCGAGAAGACTCGGATGTTACTTAGAATAATATTTTGAAACAATATAGATAAGTCAAATTACTGTTTACAGAAAAAAAAGAAAGGTGTTCTAAATTTTACAAATTCGGTACAAGAAATCATAGTTCTCATTACGGAAAGACGGGCTGGTCTAGTCACAAGTGACAAAATATCGTTTATAAATATTGTAAGGGAAATGATGGGGTTTTACTTTCAGAATGCATATTAGATGGAATGTACATACAAAAGTTTGTTTTTATTACGGTATTATCGTTATAGTTCCGTTTTATCTTTCGGTAAATACTTTTTATTATAACTGAAATTATACATTTATAAACCCGTACTGATGTAATTTTCTGGTATTACTTCTAAAATTTACAAACATGAATTTGTATCTTAGTGTCCGATGTTTACGTCGGACTATGACTACACAACATAATCATCCGACAGTGTCAACGTTAAAAAGTTGAAAATCTTTTAAAAAGAGTATTTATAAAGAACTAAATATGTCATGTTAGTCGGGAGACATAGGTACCCAAGGTATAGATGTCAAAGTCGGATATTGTTAAACTTTTATTAAACCCCTTTTATAAAGTCTTTCGGGTTTTTTCGTTTTGAACTTATACGACACATGATCGTTGACAAACGTACCGTAAAGGTAACATAACTCATAATAATCATTACATCTCCACTAAATTTCATATATCCCTCCTAACGAGATCCAAAATACGTTTATGATACGGTAAAATACATTCTCTGAACCCGTAGACTCTCATAAACTATACCCCTCTTCCCAGGATCTTGGTTAGTGAAAACCTATGACTCTTTGTTGATATGAACGTAATGACCGTTTAAGCATACATTTTACCTTAACACTAGATCCGAACATAATATCTATCTGAAAAGTACATACACTTACATTTAAAAACCACTTTGTATCCTTCCAGTACTTCTACCCTCTGTTAAGAGCCGGTACGATCTGACAGGAAACGTCTCTTAGATCGCAGATCGTAAGGACTGATGGGGACGTCATTTACAGTCTCCATAAGGATACAATAACACCTGATAAACCAGTATCTCAAGGTCTTATAGGGGTTACCAAACCTTGTGACCAAGAACTTAAAACCACTAGTCTTCTTAGTGAAGAACCCTTATGTATACGAAACCAAGGTGAGAGTCTTTAAGACCAAGTCACCCATCCCCTTCCCGGGACTTTAGATATAAAAACTTAACTAATGGGATGTTCACTCTCTTAGTATTTATTATAAATTACCTCCGACACTTTTTTTCAGACAACTTAATAGTGACAAGGTACGAATTGATTCCCGGGATCGAAACGTTTATTGTGTCTGGAACCTAAACTTAACATCTGTCATCATGTGTAGAGAGAGTTATGAAATTGTACGTATTTGTTAATAAAAATGTGACGAGATTATTAGTCTTACTAGGACAAGTAGTCTAAGTTACGTAGAGAAAGAATCTTTTAAAAAAATAAAAAAGTTCAAAATTGCTAAAAAAAATTACACCTGGTATTCAGAAATAACTTGAATAACTTCTTTATTATACGAAGGTAAAATACAAAACCAAAAAAAAAAAAAAACCGACTCTCCGTACACCCTACAATCGAGGGGTTGGTAATGAGTTTGGGTGAGGGGGACGTAACCTACTACTTCAGAATTGGTGACCTGAAGGTCCGTTCGGGGTCTACTTGTACTGGTGTACTGAAGAAAAGTTATGGGGAAAAATAAGTATCAAATACGTCTATAAAATGTAGTCAAATCCGATGTCCCAATAAAATGTTCTTTAATTCGAAATAGTTCTGATGCTATCAGGGTTAAGTTCATGATGATCAGTCCTGTATATCGACATTATCGGCCTGAGTCAAGAATCCTTACCTAAAGTGACATAGAGCAGTGCCGAGGAGGGGAAAAATGAACGAAAGATACACCCGTGACAAACTCTAGAGGATTTAGGTACAAGTGTTTAATCCTGTAATATTTTCTGTTTTCATTCCCTTTTTTGTATTTTACATTTAAAAATATTTAAAAATTTTTTTGTATTTTTACTCCTGATGTTTATTCGAAACTTCTCAGGACCTTATCTAAAGGTGAAAGAAGTCGTATGACTTCGTAAGGAAATTTTACCGACGTTATGACTTTTCTCTTCCCACCTACAGTAAACCGATTCACCTCTCTTCTCTTTCTTCCTTTTGGTTGTGCAACCTCGTTGGTCCTTTTGACTTCGTCTCCCACACACCATCTGTCACGACCGACTGAAAAGAAGAGAAAACCACAACTGATATCGAACCATATATACTAACGGGTTGATGTAAGATAGAGAGTCGAAGGGAACTCATCTTTATATACGGGTGGGTAAGGATCCGTCTCGGAAAGTCTACCACTCGGACGAAAGAACAAACGGAAGGGAGTTCGATTACTCTACAGGACAATAGGTCTAAATCAAGATTATAATTCCTACGACAGGATCTCCAATTTTTATTCTACCTTCCTTAGACATACTAATGTACCCAAGACTCTTGACCTCGAGTCTGTAATTTAACCCTTTAATTAGAGAAAAAGAGTGGATAACATAAACTTAGAGAAACAATATCGTCGATCGTAATGTTATTGATTATAATACTCATGTATAACCCTTTATCTTTATTCCAATTTTGGACCATTACCTCTCCAATGTTACGGTCCTCCTTATCAAATCAAAACAGAGGAACAGTAACCTCTTTATAAGGTTTAAGAATTTGATCTCTCACGACACTACCCCCGGTATAGAGTCCTTTTAGTCTGACCATCGTAAATTTCGGAGGTGATTCATCAATAGCGTCAGTTTGTTTATACTCGGACTTTGTCTGGTCTTATAACTCACACCTTTACTTCACTTTTTGTTCTCCTTCCTTTTGTTCTCTGTAATGTTTCTCTTCACTAATCGGAACCACTGGTTAATCTGTATGCCATAGTTCTTCTTGGTCCTCAGTCTCTTTTCCGGATCTAAGGATTAGACCTTTTGACGACTACGTCGTTCTTAAAGGACTTAAATGGTCCTTTTGTCTTTATGTATCTAATTGAAGTTTTGACATATCTAGCAAACCTCACACCGTCGTTTGCGTCTAGCCGACGGACAAAAGGGAACATAGGTGGGGGTCAGGGATTTTATTCTTGGAGATCGGGACTACTTTGAACGGTGTGAATGGATAAAAGTAAACTCCTTGACTTTACACTCCGAACACTTGTGGGTCTCTTAACTTTAGAATCATAGACTTTTGAGATTTTTCGCAGTGTTTTGTAAGTAAACAGTTCAGAGAGAGAAAAAAAAACTAGAAATATAACACATCCGGAATATCAAGACATACGATCAAAATGCATATATCGTGACGAACTTTCGTACTGCGTCATGTGATCCAAAGACATTTTCATCACAATTATCGACAACACAGTGTTCGAACACTAGGTTATTAATGAGTGTGTCTAAATTTCAATCGTAAAAAGTCTTGACCATGATTTCAGTAAACGTGGAATTTCAGTACACTACAAAGACTACACAGAATTGTCTCCTATCAATTTAAAATTCCAACCTTCCTTAGCACATCTTGTAAATCAAGTGTAGGAGTAAAATGTATACTTTTTTGACTCCGTGTCTTTTAAAATCACGATACGGGTATACTATGTCGATCAAACGACTCGACCTCGAACTTTGATCTGGAGGTTTGGATATCAAACCTAGAAAAAAGGTACAGTGTAATGTAAAGGTTTATACTAGATTCTATCCTTTGTTATATTTTTATAAACTATCAATGGAGTGTCGGTATTAGAATAGTCATTTTTACGATTGTATACCTCATAAAGTATAAGTGTCCGAGACATAGAAAATTCTGGGAGTAATACACTATAACATATAGTTGACAGGGAGTTAATTTTTTTTTATTCAGGGAGTACGATAAAAGGTTTTCAAGAGTTGACTTGTGGTACTCTTGTCAATTTTAGTCATGAAACTGAAAAAACAATTCCGTAACTGACAGTATCGGTAACAGATAAGGATGTCACCAGTCATGACACACGGGACTCATAACTCTACAAGTCATTTATAGATTACTTTATATTTAACAATATGTAAGGTAGTGAGGTCATAACTATACTCATTGTTAAATAATGGTGATCTATGATAATTTTTTCTCTCTCGCTCTGTTTGTATGTGTATGTGTTCCGATGTTGAGACGGGGGGTCTTCAATATTCATTGGTGTGGACGTCTCTCCGTGAACAACAAACCACGATTCAGTACAGGCTGAGAAAATACTGGGGTACCTGACATAGGGAGATCCGAGAAGACAAGTACCGTAAAAGGTCCGTTCTTATGACCTCACCCAACGGTAAAGGAAGAGGTCCTCTAGAAGGACTGGGTCCCTAACTTGGACGTAGAGGAAGTAACCGTCCACCTAAGAATGTGACTCGGTGGTCCCTTCGTCTATCTGTGTCATTGTTACTTTAATTCTGTCTATGATTTTAGAGTCTAATTATAGTATCTTCGTTCAACTCAGTTGGTCAATTGTTTAAACAGTTATTATACGTTTCGGGAATTTAAAAATAATTTGAAGATTAATTAAATAAAATTATCAGGTAGTTTTTATATGTAAATTCCCTGAGAGGTCACCAGGTCCCCAACTCTGACGTGAAGGTGACGTCCCCCTTACACAAACTAGGGACTAACCCTCGATTCTAGGGTCTACCGTACGTTACGTCGGTTTTTATATATGCACAAATATGTTACTTTCAACATCTTTTCTACCGGATATTTAGATGGACTAATTATGTTCATAGTGGACATCACGAACACACTCATATACACAAGGGAACGTCCTGAAAAAGTATGCGTCCGAAACTAAAGAAAGAAGATAATAAACTAATACTATTTCTTAATTTCGTCTCTTTTACTCTTAGTCAATTTTCATTGAAGTGAAAGTCGGGACCCCTTTTTTCTCATTACCAAACCTCACATAGGAGCTATTCAAAATAATGGATAACATATGTCGAAGTTGGTACTTATAATACGTATGTATTTTAAACCATCGGAAAAAAAAGTGAACCATTAATATGGTAGGTGTAATTTAACACAACGATGTATCAAAAGTATGATTCGAGAAATTCCTTCCTTCGACCGAACTCTTACCTTCAGGATCGTTTGACCCTTATCAACGTTCCAAACATCCAGAATGACTCCTATTCTTTGTCTAAAACACACTGGTTCCTTACCCTTTTAACCTTTTCATCCTTCAATATTCGTTTTTTAACCCGAAAAATTTAATAATGTATACTTTTTAAACATAAAACAATAGATTGTTTACTCTAACTTCTTTTTTCTTAAAAGTGGATAATTATTAGATAAGATAATGAAATGATAAAGTAGATTATAAATGTCTAATGATAGTTTTAGAGATTACTCCGAGTTTGATATAATTTGGATTAAAACTTATAAGATCTACTTTGAAAAAGTAAAAATACCATTTGTATATATGTAAAAATAAATCATGAATTGATTACAATATTTAGTCATAATTTAAAAAGAAAGTCTAATGACCTATATAAAAATTATACAAACGGAATCTGACAAAAAAAAAAAAAAAGAAAAAACCGACGGGGTGTACCGTACACCTTGAGAGGACTGGTCCCAGTTTGGACAGGGGGACGTCATCTTCGTGTCTCAGAATTTGTGATCTGATGACCCCTTTAGAACACAATCTGCAAGAATCTTAACTTCACATCAACTAAATGTCACAACACAATTAAAGACGACATATTGTCTCATTGAGCCAATATACACATATATGTAAGAAAGGATATAAGAAAAGGCAATACCAAATAGGGTCCTATAACTTATATCACGGGACACGACATGCAATCCTGGAACAGGTAGGTAAGATATACACTTTCTTTCACTTCTTTCACTTCAGCGAGTCAGCACAGGGTGAGAAACGCTGGGATACCTTATCATCGGATGGTCCGAGGAGGGAGGTACCCTAAGAGGTCCGTTCTCATGACCTCACCCAACGGTAAAGGAAGAGGTCCCCTAGAAAGACTGGGTCCCTAGCTTGGGCCCAGAGGGCGTAACGCCGTCTGCGAAATCAAACGTAGATGATTGGGGTTTGAGGGTCAGAAAGAGAGGGGGTACGAAAGAGGGGGAATCATTGGTGTTTAGACAAGAAATACAGACACTCAAACAAAGACAAAGTGTCTATCCGGTATAAAATCTAAGTTGTATATTCACCATAGCATACCATAAACTGAAAGAGAAAGACTGACAAAGTGAATCAAACTATTAGAGATCCGGGTAGGTACAACGGAATCTGAAAACTATTATAGTGGCTTTATCCTCCCTGTCTCATGTTATCTAATACTCTATAAGAGAGAATGAACCGACTCGAGTCTACTGGAAGGGAAGACAGGTTGTGACACAGTGTGAAACAGTGGATCCGGAGTTTTTCCTGACGAACACGGTCTTTAGAGTGTGTTAGACGGTACTGATGTCATAGAAATAGAAACCGATATTGGGGAGGATACCCTGAAAGGTTCACCGAATCACCATTTCTTAGATGGACGTTACGTCCTTTACGTCCTCTACTCGCAAACAAGGGACCCAATTCTCCTAGGGGATCTCCTCTTACACCTTTGGGTGAGGTCATATGAACGGACCTCTTAGGGTACCTGTCTCCTGTGTCAGGTGACACAGCACTTCTCAACCTGTGCTGACTTCGCTGACTCGTGTGTTGGGGAAGAATTGAGGTTTGGTAGCAATCCGACTACTATCGTTGTTTACGGTAGGGTAGAGGAGAACAGAGAACTTGTACGAACGTGTTCTTGAGAAAGTATGTGGACGTCGGTGTTTTCGTATGAAGTGGTTGTGTACATCTCCTTCATCTGTCACTTTCACCGTAGAGTGAGGTAAAAATCGTAAACTCAAAGCCACTCTTATGGGACTATTAGGTGCTCTCTTTGGAGTGGGGGAGTTGTTTCACCTTCTACCTAACCTCCTTCACCTTCTGATCTCCGTCCACTTATCATTCCTTTTATTAACATTGTTAAGGTCCCTTTCTTTTACTCACGAACTTAATTCCGTCATCGAAACCCCCTTATCTGTTGATCCTTTGTATCCATTTTTCTTGACGGTCCAAAGACGAAACTCGGTGACATAATTAACACCACGATAAGTTACTAGATCCTTGGGGTGTCCTCCCCTTAAAGAATGAAACATAATGTAATTTAGGTTTATCATCTTCCAAGGGGTAGATAATAAGAAAGAAGAGAAGGGAGAAAAATCGTCTTAGAACTAAAACAAACCCATTAAACGGCACGATGTTTACGGTTCACGTAGAAATTCGGTTAGTACCATTATGGTAAGGACTCGGTGTCTGACGAAATCCTTACCCGTTTACTATGTACAGACTCGTTACATCGTCCTACCCTTTAAACGATCTCTCTAAGACCTTACTAAAAAACAAGTAAGTATTATTTTTCTCTGTGGATCCTTAAGTGACCTGAAACGACACAGACTCTCATTGTTCACTTGGTCTCTTTGGTAAAATTCTCATATTCAATTTTTATTTCGACTGTATGACTTCTACAATGTGTCGGTTTTCTAAATCACCCTTAGACTCAAAAACTACTGTGTCAATCGACGACTCAACTTTGGTAGTCTAGGGAACAATATTTTTATAAGAGAATACCAAATTCGGTCAATTCAACTCCAAGGACAACGGGCGTCGGGGTGTGTTAAATTCTCGATATCTTGACAGGGATTTTCCTTCTTAAAGTCAATCCGTACACTGGCCACCGAGTCTTGTCAAGTGAAGTCTCACTTCACTTGAGTCTGGAGAAATTCCAGACTCGAGGACTTTTTACCAGAGGTGATGTTATACATAAAGGAATTTCACCTATAAATTAAGACAATTATAATTCGTATCATAAAATTAAAAGTGAAGGACATAATATGAACGTCAATGACATACGTATGACAACGAGTTCTGGTGACCGTCTAAGTCTTTATCTTGTGTCACGGATCCGGTTTTACCTTCAAATGTTGAAGCTGTTTCTCATGTCCTTTATTTTCAGTTGGTTTGTCCTTCATCTGTCTCATCTTGTCTTGTAGGTCTTTATAAACCCGGACCGCGTTCTTAATTAGACAGATGTCCTGCGTCTTCATGGTTCGTTTTATACACCTCGACTTTAGAAAGTAAACATTTGTAAAATTCCCCTAACAATTTTTTCCTTTTTTTTCCGTTCAGTACTCCTTCGGTCTCCTTCTCTCTTTATTACAGAGAATGACCTCATAGATAACATATTTGGTTTTTTTACAGAAGACGTATCTATTACCGTCGGACTTTCTGTAAAGACGTTTAAGAAACTGGAGGATTTCTCACTTAAGTGAGGATTTCTCACTTAAGACACCGGGGAGAGAAACTTAGGTCCGGTTTGGAATCACTGGTCAACTGGTCTTTTGACACCGTCTTCACTATACGTTGGAGGGTCCCATCCAGTATCTTCCACTATGTCTCAGATGGACCAAACGACCCGGGACGTAATCTTGGTACTTGAACATTTTTCAAAACGGTTGGACTCTGGTGGTAAGACACTCCTTCGTGTTCGATTGAGTACGTCTGTCTGGTGTACCTCTCCGGAAGACTGTACCTCTCTCTACGGGCCGGTAGGGTTGAGACGCTCATAAACAAGAAGGTCGACGACGGGGACTTACTGAAGTTAACGTACTCTTTAGGATTTCCGTCTTGGTGGGTCACCTCGGGAAGGACTTAAGAACTGAGTGCCTTTGGTGTTCTCTATTATTTTACTAACAACAGTAAAATTCGGTTACTCGAATCCCCACCAAGTAGTACGTCGTTATCTATAAGTTTTGTTATCTCCTCCACTAAATTTATGATACCGAGAAATTATTCATTTCCTTCTTGGGATCCTGGTAATCTTCAGTAACATCGATTAATGACATTGTTCGTTTCTCTTGACGGTCAAAGGTCAGTCTCCTAGACCATGGGTATTAATTCCGTTTATTAATTAACCACTCCGGTTTATTATAAAATTTTTTAGAACTGAGACTTTCTCGAAGTGAAATCAATTATGCTTTACAAATTTCTAATACAACATAAAGAGTTTCCGTTAAACACATTCATTAAAAATGGTGACAAGGAAGGACAACGTCTCTAAGTATGATAGTCTCTATATACCCCACTAGGGACTGTACAGTGTTAAATCGTTGAGTTTTCGATGTTCGACCCTCCAAATCCTAGAGACACGTGGTTCAAGGTTGAAGGACTGGAGTCCTGTAAGTCAGTACATTACAAAGACATTCCCTTCAGGTCCTATAAAAATCAGATGATTTATGGTCCTACCCTTTCTACCTACAGTCTCTTCATTTTCGAAAAATACCGAGTGTGTAGATCAGAATTAATAAGAACAAGAATTTCCTAACTTTCTTTTACTTAAATTTTTAAGTATATTGGTTTCGTTTAAATCTTTTATACCTGTTAGACATACTTTACAGGTCTTATCTGTCTAGGTATCTGTGTCTTTTCATCTAAAAAATTGATACATAAATAAAAATAAATAAACAAATCGACGAGACCCAGAACCAACGTCGTACACCCTAGAAAGTAACGCCGTCCACCTGAGAATCAACGTCGTACACCCTAGGTCAAGGGGTCGGTCCTAGTTTGGGACCCGGAAACGTAACCCTCGGGTCACAGAATCGGTCACCTGGTGGTCCCTTCGGGGGTCTTTCATCCACTTACAAACAGATACCGACCTCCCAGACCCGAACACACTGTACCCCTGATTGACGATTACCCAGGTCACTCATACTTTAAAGAAATACTCCGTGACTTTTGTAAGACTTTAACTAACACCACTACTAACGTTTTGACACTTATATGATTTTAGGTAACTTGACATGTAAAGTCCACCCACTGAATATACTATACACTTAATATAGAGTTATTTCGACAATATTTCTTTCATTGTTCCCTTTTTTCAAATAACAATTTACTTTTGTCTATTTTTAGTTAGGATGAATAGTATTAATTTTACAAAAGTGACTACGAATCTTTAAAGGAACCGATTTACTCTTGTGTTGTGGACTCTAAGGAGATTTCCTGTCTCAAATCGTTTTGAAAAAGACATTTTCCGGTCTACCTTTTATAAAATCCGAAACTTCCGGTTCTCCGTGTTAGTATTTATAATCCATCCATAAGTGTATTATTCACTCTTTTGTTTGAAGACGTGTAAAGTTTTACTATTGTAATTTTTATGTTATTATTAAATACGACCTCTTCCCTATCCGATGTGTGAGGTCATAAGCACCCGAAAGGAACACCGAGTCGATTATTTGTTAGACGGACGTTACGTCCTCTGGACCCAAGCCAGAGACCCAACCCTTCTAGGGGATCTCTTTCCTTTCCCATGGGTGAGGTCATAAGACCGGATCTCTTAAGGTTCTTGACATATCAAGTAGTCCAGCGTTTCTCACCTGTGCTGACTCACTTAAAGTGAAGTGAAGTTAACTCATATAAAAAACATCATATAAAAATCATGTCTATATGATTACTCTTTTTACCTTAAGAAAAAATCCTCTGTTCTAAAGTGAATTAACTCTAAGTTTCAATTACAAGAGATAGGAGTTTAGTTAACGTTTATAAGAGGACTTTTATTTTCAAGAGTCGAACACCCGGTTTATTTCTATCAGTCCCCCGATATACGATTGGGAACGAGATCTCCCGATTCAAGATTTCCGACTAAATAACCAAACGATCCCGAATTGTTTTTGGTCTTTGACCCATCGAATTCTGTCACCTTACATAATAGAGTGTCAAGATCTCCGGTCCCTGACCCTTAGTTAGACAACATCTCGGTACAAGAGAGGTCGCCGATACTCCCTTCTGCAAAACGAAGGAGACCGAAGACCATCGGGGGGCACAAGGAACCGAACACCGTCGTTTTAGGTTTGAGACGGAAATAGAAAGAAATTGAAAATTAAAATATAACCTCATATCGACTGAATGTTACAACACTATCAAAGTCCACTTGTCGTCTGAGTCGGTACGTATATGTACATAGATAAGAGGGGGTTTGAGGGGAGGGTAGGTCCGACGGTGTACTGTAACTCGTCTCAAGGGACACGATATGTCACCCAGGAACACTCAATAGGTAAAATTTATTTCGTCACACATGGACAGTTGGGGTTTGAGGGATTGATAGGGAAGGGGAGTGGATAGGGGTGTAGACGGAAATAGAAGTACAGCGACAGAAGGGAGACATAGACAAAGAATGGAAGAATATTCCTGTCGTCAGTATGGGATTAAGTCATGTCAGAGTAGAATCGATCTATATAAACGTAACTGAAATAAAGACTTATTCTGGTGTGAGTGACCATGACAGTCACACATTGTACTGTTTGGACACTTGTGTTTAGACCACAAGTAGTTATTGTAGGAACTACGATGTCATATACTATTCCTCCTGTGCAGACTGGGTTTCTAGGAGACCCCGAAAGTCGGGTTCAGGTAACAACATCCAACTTAACACATGGGGGTTTTATATACAAGTTCATAAAGGACCACCGAGTCACCATTTCTTAGGTGGACGGTTACGTTCTCTGGTTCTCTACACCTAAGTTAGGGATCCAGTCTTTCTAGGGGACCTCTTCCTTTACCGTCGGGTGGGGTCATAAGAACGGACCTCTTAAGGTACATGTCTCCTCGGACCACTCGATGTCAGGTACCCCAACGTATCTCAGTCTGTACTGACTCCGTTGAATCGTGTGTACGTACGTGTCGACGTGAGTGACACGGTCGTTTAAACCTTTTGAGTCGTTACTGGTGTCCCGACCTTTTCCAGTAAGGTCAGGGTTTCTTTCCGTTACGGTTTCTTACGAGTTTGATGGCGTGTTAACGTGAGTAGAGTGTACGATCATTTCATTACGAGTTTTAGGAGGTTGGGTCCGAAGTCGTTATACACTTGACACTTGAAGGACTACAAGTTCGACCAAAATCTTTTCCGTCTCCTTGGTCTCTAATTTAACGGTTGTAGGTGACCTAGTACCTTTTTCGTTGTCTCAAGGTCTTTTTCTTTTTGTAGATAAAGACGAAATAACTGATACGGTTTCGGAAACTGACACACCTAGTGTTATTTGACACCTTTTAAGACTTTCGATACCCTTATGTCTGTTTGACTGGACGGAGAACTCTTTAAGCATACGCCCAGTCCTTCGTTGTCAATCTTGACCTGTACCTTGTTGTCTGACCAAGGTTTATCCTTTTCCTCATGCAGTTCCGATATATACAGTGGGACGAATAAATTAAAGGTACGTCTCATGTAGTACTCTTTGCGACCCGACCTTCTTCGTGTTCGACCTTAGTTCTAACGGTCCTCTTTATAGTTAGTGGAGTCTATACGTCTACTGTGGTGGGAATACCGTCTTTCACTTCTCCTTGATTTTTCGGAGAACTACTTTCGCTTTCTCCTCTCACTTTTTCAACTGAATTTCGAGTTGTAAGTCTTTTGCTTCTAGTACCGTAGACCAGGGTAGTGAAGTACCCTTTATCTACCCCTTTGTCACCTTTGTCACAGTCTGAAATAAAAGGACCCGAGGTTTTAGTGACGTCTACCACTAACATCGGTACTTTATTTTCTATGAATGAGGAACCTTCCTTTCAAGACTGGTTGGATCTATCGTATAAGTTTTCGTCTCTGTAATGAAACGGTTGTTTCCAGGCAGATCAGTTCCGATACTAAAAAGGTCACCAGTACATCCCTACACTCTCAACCTGATATTTCTTTCGACTCGTGTCTTCTTAGCTACAAAACTTGACATCACAACCTCTTCTGAGAACTCTCAGGGAACCTGACGTTCCTCTAGGTTGGTCAGGTAGGCTTTCCTTTAGTCAGGACCCACAAGTAACCTTCCTGACTGCATCTTCGACTTTGAGGTTATAAAACCGGTGGACTACGCTTCTCGACTGAGTAAACTTTTCTGGGACTACAACCCTTTCTGACTTCCGTCCTCCTCATCCCCTACTGTCTCCTACTCTACCAATCAACCGTAGCGGCTGAGTTACCTGTACTCAAACCCATTTGAGGCCCTCAACCACTACCTGTCCCTCCGGACCGTACGACGCCAAGTACCCCAGCGTTTCTCACCTTGTACTGACTCACTGACTTGTCTTGACTACGTGTCATAAACTTTTAAGTAAATAGATTCCAACTCGTATTCCACAGTTTTTACTGAAAGTCCAAAGGTCGTGTCCGCTGACCCACCTCTCACTATACCATGTTACTTTATCCCTTATAACTTTCTCCAAATCCCATCCTTCTTCTTCTCGTATTTGAACCACATCTATACCAATAAGACTCTTTGAATGTTTTACTATCCTGTCGACTTATATACCCAGACTTTGACCTCGATATGGGAATTATTACCAACAACCCTAAATTCCCTTTGTTACTTATTACGGGAGATGGAGGACTCAAGTCTTAGTTGACTTTTTATCTGGAACTCCTTGTTTTACCATTGAAAAAAAAACTATTCGATTTAACATATCAACATTTTTTCGATCACCTCCACTACCTTAAGGTCAACTCGACAAAGTTTAGGACTTTCTACTACGACACTTTCACAAAGTGAGTTATACGGTCGTTCAAACCTTTTGAGTCGTGACCGGTGTCCTGACCTTTTCGAGTCAAAAGTAAGGTTAAGGTTTCTTTCCGTTACGGTTTCTTACGAGTTTGATGACGTGTTAACGTGAGTAGAGTGTACGATCATTTCATTACTAGTTTTAAGAGGTTCGGTCTCAAGTCGTTATACACTTGCCACTTGAAGGACTACAAGTTCGACCAAAATCTTTTCCGTCTCTTTGGTCTCTAGTTTAACGGTTGTAGGTGACCTAGTACCTTTTTCGTTGTCTCAAGGTCTTTTTGTAGATAAAGACGAAATAACTGATACGGTTTGGAAAACTGACACACCTAGTGTTCTTTGACACCTTTTAAGACTCTCTCTACCTTATGGTCTTGTGGACTGGACGGAGAACTCTTTAGACATACGTCCAGTCCTTCGTTGTCACTCTTGACCTGTACCTTGTTGTCTGACCAAGGTTTATCCTTTTCCTCATGTAGTTCGGACATATAACAGTGGTTCGAATAAATTGAATATACGTCTCATGTAGTACTCTTTACGACCTGACCTTCTTTGTGTTCGACCTTAGTTCTGACAGCCCTCTTTATAGTTATTGGAGTCTATACGTCTACTGTGGTGGGAATACCGTCTTTCACTTCTTCTTGATTTTTAGGAGAACTACTTTCGCTTTCTCCTCTCACTTTTCAACTGAATTCAGTTCGAGTTGTAAGTCTTTTGCTTCTAGTACCGTAGACCAGGGTAGGGAAGTACCCTTTATCTACTTCTTTGTCACCTTTGTCACAGTTAAAATAAAACCCCCCGAGGTTTTAGTGACGTCTACCACTGACGTTGGTACTTTAATTTTCTGCGAATGAGGAACCTTCTTTTCAAGACTGGTTGGATCTATCGTATAAGTTTTCGTCTCTGTAATGAAACGACTGATTCCAGGTAGATCAGTTCCGATACCAAAAAGGTTACCAGTACATACCTACACTCTCAACCTGACACTTCTTCCGACTCGTGACTTCTTAACTACGAAAACTTGACACCACAACCTCTTCTGAGAACTCTCAGGGAACCTGATGTTCCGCTAGGTTGGTCAGGTAAGACTTCCTCTAGTCGGAAACCTAAAGAAACCTTCCTTACTACGATTTCGACTTTGAGGGCATGAAACCGGTGGAGTACGCTTCTCAACTGAGTAACCTTTTCTGAGACTAGGACCCTCCCTAACCCCCGTCCTCCTCTTCCCCCGCTGTCTCCTACTCTACCGACCTACCGTAGTGACTGAGCTACCTGTACTCAGACTCACTTGAGGCCCTCAACCACTACCTGTCCCTCCGGACCACACGACGCTAAGTACCCCAGAGTTTCTCAGCCTGTGATGACTCACAACCTGA
Organism: Capra ibex; assembly: GCA_006410555.1. Lineage (NCBI taxonomy): Eukaryota > Metazoa > Chordata > Mammalia > Artiodactyla > Bovidae > Capra > Capra ibex. The sequence goes on along the minus strand of SJYO01040405.1, from coordinate 31,290,517 downwards.
CTTGACTTAGATATGTGTTTTGACCTGAAAATTTTTAGAAGGGGGACTTAAATTGGACAACCGGAGGTGACGAATAGAAAGATAAAGTCTTCGTCTTGGACGGGATCAGTCTACCACAGCAAATCCTCGTTCCAGAACCCATGAACGACGTCCCCCGTACCTAGGTCTCTCTTCTCTCCTTTTTCTTCGTGGTTTCGGGGCCACTCAGTGAGGGGGACTCCCTTCCTGACTTACAACGTCGTCCTTCGTTTACCACATGAATTTCTCCCTTAACTTCCCTAATATTCGTTTCCCTGAAAAACGTCTCCACACCCGTTCCGATTCCCATGGTTGTTCCCTACATTTTCGTAAGTCCTTGATGATGTCCCTTCAAGATTAAGAGCCCTGTTCTCCGCCCTCGAGGATGGTCTTGAGTCCTCTCGACAGTGACTCCGTCTCCCTCTCCGGTCACGGGTTTCACACGGGACCTGACGGGTCGTCCTCCCTATCCGGCCCCGACCCCACCCCTCTTTATAAGGAGGATGAGTGAGAAGGGTGGCAAGTGTGAGGGAGGGTAACTGATTTGGGTGTCCTTTGGTCTCTTGATATTACTGGTTCCTTACATCAGACAAGTCGTCCGTCAGACGGGTCCATGGTCCATCCCGTCTTTTCCCGTCCTCACCCGTTAGTCTTTTATTGGTCGTAGACCTATCATTCCCGACCTCGCTCCCGTTCTCCACAGTAAGACGGAAGGACCGTCCCTTGAAGGGACTCCACTCCCAACCTCTGGACAAAAGGACGAGAACGGAAATACTCCAATTGAAGAAGTGGAATGGGAGTTGGTGGGTGATGAGGAACCTCAGGAAGGAAGTTGGTGACTAACCATCAAATCGGAAACGAGGTTCTTACGAGACTTTACCCTCATCTTGTCAATAAATTACTACGAAAGTTACGGGCGACGTTGGATCTCACCTTTGAGTAGTGATAGGAGAAATGATGGAGTAGAAACGAGTCGATATAACAGGTTAACTAAATGGTCTTCTATCCGTTACCCTAGTCTCTTCCGTTACCGTGGGGTGAGGTCATGAGAACGGACCTTCTAGGGTACCTACCTCCTCGGACCATCCGACGTCAGGTACCCCAGCGCTTCTCAACCTGTACCGACTCGCTGAAGTGAAAGTGAAAAGTGAAAGTACGTAACCTCTTCCTCTACCGTTGGGTGAGGTCACAAGAACGGACCTCCTAGGGTCCCTGCCCCCTCGGACCACCCGAAGGCAGATACCCCAGTCTGTCTCAGCCTGTGCTGACTTCGTTGAATCGCCGTCGTCGTCGTCCGTTACCTTAGTTTCCTGTTATATTTGTACTATTATACTATAAACTGTTACTACGTTGCGGTTATTTCAACTTTACAGAGTTTATTGGAAGAAGGTAATGTCATAGAGTAACTAAGATCCTTCACTTAAAAAAGGTGGAAAATTGGAGAGATTTTAACCCTCAGTATAATGTGAGAGGAGTCAGTCCGTCGACAATACTATCTCTGTAGTACCGGACGGTACACGTAGTTTTGACCTATTCTTACCCATAGTCGTCGAACCTTCTTTTGGGTCGTCTGTCTCACCGTACAACAATATTTTACGAGGGAGTCGTCACGACAACTACGTCTCCTACTACGGTGGACCCTAGTAAGTCCGGTGAGACTCAATTTTTCGCAAAGGTGGCATCTCTGTCTTCCATCTAACCACAAACGTCCACGACCCTCTCACTCTCGTTACCTGAACCCTCACTGACGGTAACCTATGTCCCAAAGAAACTCCCTACGACCCTTTACAAGACTTTATCCATCACCGTTACCAACGTGTTGAAACACTTGTATAATTTTTGGTAACTCAACATATGAAAATTCCCCACTTTAAATAAGATACACTTTCTATAGAGTAAAAATTTTTCACTAGGTCTTGTAACTCCCTTCGACCTATTACCTTTATACCCTTGTAAAACATGATAAAAACGTTCAATAACACTGAGCTTTTAATAAAGTTTTATTTCTCGAATTTTTTCTGGAAAACCTTATGGTAGGTTTTACCTCCAGAATATAAAAATTTTCAGACACAAGTTAATTTATATTTTCGAGAACGTGTTGTTTCCTTTGGTATTCGTATTACTTTTCTGTTGGACATCTGACCTCCTTTTCTAAGACGTTTGTCACGTTGGTTGTTCCTCAATTAAAGGTTTTATATACTTACCGGGTATGTCGAGTAATAGTTTTCTTGTTTGTTGGGTCAGTTTCTTACTCGTCTTCTAGATGTATCTGTAAACAGGTTTCTTCTATATTTCTAACAGTTGTTCGTGTTCTTCTACGAGTCATAGTGATTGATATATAATCTCTTTACGTTTAGTTTTGACGTTACTCCATAGTGGAGTGTGGTTAGTCTTACCGATAGTAATTTTTCAGATGTTTATTATTACGACCTCTTAGACACCTCTTTTGCCTTAGGAGGATGTGACATCCACCTCGAATTTAATCACGGTGATAATTGTTGTCAAGTTCGACCAAAATCTTTTCCGTCTCTTTGGTCTCTAGTTTAACGGTTGTATGTGACCTAGTACCTTTTTCGTTCTCTAAAGGTCTTTTTGTAGATAAAGACGAAACAACTGATACGGTTTCGGAAACTGACACACCTAGTGTTATTTAACACCTTTTAAGACTTTCTCTACCCTTATGGTCTTGTGGACTGGACGGAGAACTCTTTAGACATACGTTCAGTCCTTCGTTGTCACTCTTGACCTGTACCTTGTTGTGTGACCAAGTTTATCCTTTTCCTCATGCACTTCCGACATATAACAGTGGGACGAATAAAGTGAATATACGTCTCGTGTCGTACTCTTTGTGACCCGACCTTCTTCGTGTTGGACCTTGGTTCTAACGACCCTCTTTATAGTCAGTGGAGTCTATACGTCTACTGTGGTGGGAATACCGTCTTTCACTTCTCTTTGATTTTTAGGAGAACTACTTTCACTTTCTCCTCTCACTTTTTCAACCGAATTTCGAGTTGTAAGTCTTTTGCTTCTAGTACCGTAGACCAGGCTAGTGAAGTACTCTTTATCTACCCCTTTGTCATCTTCGTCACAGTCTGGATTAAAAGACCCGAGGTTTTAGTGACGTCTACCACTAACGTCGGTACTTTAATTTTCTACGAACTGGTTGGATCTATCGTATAAGTTTTCGTCTCTGTAATGAAACGGTTGTTTCCAGGCAGATCAGTTCCGATACTAAAAAGGTCACCAGTACATACCTACACTCTCAACCTGACACTTCTTTCGACTCGAGGCTTCTTAGCTATGGAAACTTGACACCACAACCTCTTCTGAGAACTCTCAGGAAACCTGACGTTCCTCTAGGTTGGTCAGGTAAGACTTCCTCTAGTCAGGACCCTTAAGAAACCTTCCTTACTACGATTTCGACTTTGAGGTCATGAAACCGGTGGAGTATGCTTCTCAACCGAGAAACCTTTTCTGACTACGACCCTCTCTAACCCCCGTCCTCCTTTTCCCCTGATGACTCCTACTCTACCGACCTACCGTAGTGACTGAGCTACCTGCACTCAGACTCATTTGAGGCCCTCAACCACTACCTGTCCCTCCGGACCGCACGACGCTAAGTACCCCAGTGTTTCTCAGCCTGTGCTGACTCGTTGACTTGACTTGACTACTTGTTGTCATACTTCTAAGGAAATTTTTGATTTTTATCTCAATGGCATACTAGGTTTTAGGGACTGAACATCGGTTTATTTTGATATGAATCTTTTCTATATACGTGGGGGTTACAAGTGTCGTCGTGATTAATGTCAACGGTTTTATACCTTTGTTGGATTTACAGACAGTCATCTATTTACCTATTTCTTCTGCACTATAGATATAGATATATATGTGTTACCTTATAAGTCAAGTCAAGTCAAGTCAGCGAGTCAGTACAGGCTGAGAAACGCTGGGGTACTTAGTGTCGTGCGGTTCGGAGGGACAGGTAGTGGTTGAGGGTCTCAAGTGAGTGTGAGTACAGGTAGCTCAGTCACTACGGTAGGTCGGTAGAGTAGGAGACAGTAGGGGAAGAGGAAGACGGGGGTTAGGGAAGGTCGTGGTCTCAGAAAAGGTTCCTCGGTTGAGAAGTGTACTCCACCGGTTTCATACCCTCAAAGTCGAAATCGTAGTAAGGAAGGTTTTTTAGGGTCCCGACTAGAGAAAGTCTTACCTGACCAACCTAGAGGAACATCAGGTTCCCTCAGAGTTCTTAGAAGGGGTTGTGGTGTAAAGTTTTCCTAGCTAAGAAGTCGCGAGTCGGAAGAAGTGTCAGGTTGAGAGTGTAGGTATGTACTGTCATCTTTTGGTATCGGAACTGATCTGTCTGGAATCAGCCGTTTCATTATAGAGTGAATTTATACGATAGATCCAACCAGTATTGAAAAGAAGGTTCCTCATTCGCAGAAAATTAAAGTACCAACGTCAGTGGTAGACGGCACTAAAACCTCGGGGTTTTTTATTTCAGACTGTGACAAAGGTGACAAAGGGGTAGATAAAGGGTACTTCACTACCCTGGTGTACGGCACTAGAATCAAAAGACTTACAACTCGAAATTCGGTTGAAAAAGTGAGAGGAGAAAGTGAAAGTAGTTCTCCTAAAAATCAAGGAGAAGTGATAGACGGTATTCCCACCACAGTAGACGTATAGACTCCAATAACTATAAAGAGGACCGTTAGAACTAAGGTCGAACACAAAGAAGGTCAGGTCGAAAAGAGTACTACATGAGACGTATATTCAATTTATTCGTCCCACTGTTATATGTCCGAACTACATGAGGAAAAGGATAAACCTTGGTCAGACAACAAGGTACAGGTCAAGAGTGACAACGAAGGACTGGACGTATGTCTAAAGAGTTCTCCGTCCAGTCCACAAGACCATAAGGGTAGAGAGAGTCTTAAAAGGTGCCAAATAACACTAGGTGTGTCAGTTTTCGAAACCGTATCAGTTGTTTCGTCTTTATCTACAAAAAGACCTTTAGAGAACGAAAAAGGTACTAGGTCACATACAACCGTTAAACTAGAGACCAAAGAGACGGAAAAGATTTTGGTCGAACTTGTAGTCCTTCAAGTGCCAAGTGCATAACGACTTCGGACCGAACCTCTTAAAACTAGTAATGAAATGATCGTACACTCTACTCACGTTAACACACCATCAAACTAGTGAGAAACCGTAACGGAAAGAAACCCTAACCTTACTTTTGACTCGAAAAGGTCAGGACACCGGTGACGACTCAAAAGGTTTAAACGACCGTATCACTCATGTCGTGAAAGTGTCGTAGCAGAAAGTCCTAAACTTTATCGAGGTGACCTTAAGGTAGTGGAGGTGATCGAAACAAGCATCACTACGAAAGGTTCCGGGTGAATTGAAGTGCAAGGTCCTACAGACCGAGATCTATTCACTAGTGAGGTAGCACTAATAGACCCGGTACTTCTAGAAAAAACATATCAAGAAGAGACATAAGAACGGTGGAGAAGAATTATAGAAGACGAGACAATCCAGGTATGGTAAAGACAGGAAATAGCTCGGGTAGAAACGAACTTTATAAGGGAACCATAGAGATTAAAAGAACTTCTCTAGAGATCAGAAAGGGTAAGACAAGAAAAGGAGATAAAGAAACGTAACTAGTGACTTCTTCCGAAAGAATAGAGAAGAACGATAAGAGACCTTGAGACGTAAGTCTACGAATACAGAAAGGAAAATAGGATACGAAAAGCGAAGACAAGAAAAGTGTCGATAAACATTCCGGAGGGGTCTGTCGGTAAAACGAAAAAAAACGTATAGAAAAGGTACCCCTACCGGAACAAGGGACAGAGGACATGTTACAGTGTTTGGAGTAAGGTATCAAGTAGTCCGTGAGATAGATAGTCTAGATCAGGGAATTTAGATAAAGAGTGAAGGTGACATATTAGTATTCCCTAAACTAAATCTAGTATGAACTTACCAGAACCGTAGACCAGGGTAGTGAAGTACCCTTTATCTACCCCTTTGTCACCTTTGTTACAGTCCGAAATAAAAACGTCCCGAGGTTTTAGTGACGTCTACCACTGACGTCGGTACTTTAATTTTCTGCGAATGAGGACCTTCTTTTCAATACTGGTTGGATCTATCATATAAGTTTTCCTCTTTGTAATGAAACGGCTGATTCCAGACAGATCAGTTCCGATACCAAAAAGGTCACCAGTACATACCTACACTCTCAACCTGACATTTCTTCCGACTCAGGACTTCTTAACTACGAAAACTTGACACCACAACCTCTTCTGAGAACTCTCAGGGAACCTGACGTTCCTCTAGGTTGGTCAGGTAAGACTTCCTCTAGTCGGGAACCTAAAGAAACCTTCCTTACTATGATTTCGACTTTGAGGGCATGAAACCGGTGGAGTACACTTCTCAACTGAGTAACCTTTTCTGAGACCACGACCCTCCCTAACCCCCGTCCTCCTCTTCGCCTGATGTCTCCTACCCTAACGACCTACCGTAGTGACTGAGTTACCTGTACTCAGACTCACTTGAGACCCTCAACCACTACCTGTCCCTCCGGACCGCACGACGCTAAGTACCCCAGAGTTTCTCGGTCTGTGCTGACTCACTGACTTGACTTGACTTGACTTACCAGATCGCCAAAAGGGATGAAAGAAGTTAAATTCAGACTTAAACCGTTAATCCTCAAGTACTAGACTCGGTGTCAGTCGAGGACCAGAACAAAAACAACTGGCATATCTCGAAGAGGTAGAAACCGACGTTTCTTATATATTAGTTAGACTAAAGTCACAACTGGTAGACCACTACAGGTACACATCTCAGAAGAGAACACAACAACCTTCTCCCATAAACGATACTGGTCACGTAAATGAACCGTTTTGAGATAATCAGAAACGGGACGAAGTAAGGTGTAAGGTTCCGGTTTAAACGGACAATGAGGTCCACAAAGAACTGAAGGATGAAAACGTAAGGTCCGGGGATATTACTTTTCCTGTAGAAAACCCCTACAATCAAGATTTTCTAGAACATCCAGGAGTATCTTGGCAAGTTGAAGTCGAAGAAATCGTAAAACCACCCCTTATCTGAACCTATTGAGACTATAACTTACCAAACGGAACATTTACTTGAATCTAGTAAGACAGTAAAAACTCTAACGTAGGTTCATGACGTAAAGTCTGAGAACAACTGGTACTACCGATGAGGTAAAGAAGACTCCCTAAGGACGGGCGTTATCATCTATATTACCAGTAGACTCAATTTAAGTGGGTAAGATCAGGTAAAACCCTCTTCCGTTACCGTGGGGTGAGGTCATGAGAACGGACCTTTTAGGGTACCTACCTCCTCGGAACATCCGACGTCAGGTACCCCAGCGATTCTCAGCCTGTGCTGACTCGCTGAAGTGAAAGTGCAAAGTGAAAGTACGGAACCTCTTCCTTTACCGTTGGGTGAGGTCACAAGAACGGACCTCTTAGGGTCCCTGTCCCCTCGGACCACCCGACGGCAGATATCACAGCGTGTCTCAGCCTGTGATGACTTCGCTGAATCGTCGTCGTCGTCAGGTAAAATCAAGCGACTAAGGATCTTACAGCTGCAAGTGAGGACGGTAGAGAACAAACTGGTGAAGGTCAAACGTAAGTACCCGGACTGAAAGGTAGAAGGATACGTTATAACGAGAAATGTCGTAGCCTGGAACGAAGATAGTGGTCAGTGTAGGTGTTGACCCATAACAAAAACGAAACCAAGGTAGGGAAGTAAGAAAGACCTCAATAAAGAGGTGACTAGAGGTCATCGCACAACCCGTGGATGACTGGACCCCTCAAGGAGAAAGTCATAGGATAGTAAAACGGAAAAGTATAACGAGTACCACAAGAGTTCCGTTCTTATGACTTCACCAAACGGTAAGGGAAGAGAAGGGATGAGTCCGCATTTTTTCTTACTTTATTCCGGTAGACATCGTTGTACCTACCTGGATGTTTCAAAGTATAATTCACTTCATTCAGTCTGTTTCTGTTTATTATATACTATAGTGAATATCACCTTGTTTTTTACTATGTTTACTTAAATGAATGTTTTGTCTTTATCTGAGTGTCTATATAATTCTCTGTGCCAATGGTTTCCCTTATCACCACCCACCCCGACCTCTTTCACCCCAATGTAATCCTCAAACACTATATATGTGTGATGATTAATGTTTTATCTAGTTGTTGTTCCTGGATGACATATCGTGTTCCTTGATATAAGTTATAGACTATTATTGGATATTATCTTTTTCTTTTTTGTACACAAGTGTTAGACGAATATCTGAATATACTTGATAGAAAATCATCTTCATTTTCCTATAAGTTGTTTTCGAGAAAAGGTTGAGACTTTTGTTTGTATTAAGTCTTATAAACCTAAGACTTATATTTCTCGAAGATTCTTATGAAATTCAATAAAATGAGTATAAAAGGAAAAATTATATATGTGATCTTGTTATATACTATTTCTAGATACAGATTCAGGATTTCTCGAACAATTCTTTGATATTCTATTTGTAAAATTCTCTGTTCACAACACAGTTTGAAATCAACCGTAAAAGAGGGGGCAAGAATCATCACACAACGACGATGATTCAACGAAGTCAGTACAGGTTGAGACACGCTGGGGTATCTGCCGTCGGGTGGTCCGAGGGGGCAGGGACCCTAAGAGGTCCGTTCTTGTGACCTCACCCAACGGTAAAGGAAGAGGTTACGTACTTTCACTTTTCACTTTCACTTCAGCGAGTCAGTACAGACTAGAATCGCTGGGGTGCCCGTCGGGTGGTCCGAGGGACAGGTACCATAAAAGGTCCGTTCTCGTGACCTCACCCCACGGTAACGGAAGAGACACCATCACACAATCTACAATACTTTATGTCATAATGTAGAGGTTCCTCTACATTATTTTTGAGGTTTTAGTTTAGAGGAACGAGAACATTCCATTTCTGGTGTCTGTAAGTCCAGGTGTCAACAGAAGATTTGTTTGAAAGTAAACCAAGTTGGAGTCGGGTCCCCGGAGTGAGTTATGGATCCTTATCACCCCAAGGGAGTCACTAACGTCCCTTTCAGAGAAAGTAAGAGGCGGAAATCTCAGGTTTCTCAATTATCTTGTGCCTAAAGGGTCGTGGTCAGGGTGTGGGTTCTTTGAATCTTTTGTCCTCGTTTAGACGACCGGACGGACCGTAACTCTGGTGTTGAGACGGACTAAATTCGTCTTTTCCTTACATAATGGTCAAGAAACCCGTCGACCCCCTTAGCGTCCCTTCTGACCTTTTGAACCACACTGGACACTTGACCAGGACTCTTCTGTGACAACAATCGTCGACTCGACATCTGTGGGTCTGAACCCCTTAAGAGACGACCCAAACCCAGACACATAGTGACTGAGGACTAAGTTTCAGGTCCCACCCGGTTAGAGTGTCTTATTTGGAACCGGTACACCGACGTAGGAACAGTATACCGAAGTTCCTTTTCATCGTAAAAGACGAAAATACTTTCCTCTATCTGAGATGGTGAGTGGTTCTGAGAACTCCTCCTTCTTCTCAAAATTTACTACCCGTGTATTTTTAGTTTCACTTACAGGTGAAGTCAGTTTTATTTCAAGAACCTTAGAGTCGTGTGTGCATTATGACCGTGGTCGACTTCTAGGACCGTCCCCAAGTCGTCATAAACCCCCTTCTCCCTTCTTACTCTTTTGTACTTTCTCTTTTAGTACAGGTAGTCGGAACAGACTTACGGAGAGTCAGATATGTAGTGAAAAGATACCAAGAACTGGACACTTGAAATATACTACAACCCTCTTCAGAAAGTAATTCTCCAACTAATACCGGATCTAAATGATATAGTATAGACCTTTACCTTTGGAAAGACCGAGAATGTTTTAAATCCTTAAAAATTACTACGAGGTCCTAAATAACCTTCGAAGAAAGAAGGGGTACATTTTGGGGAATTAAAGATAAAGGGGATACAGGAACCTGGTTCCTGTGTCGGTGTCGGTGTAAGGGAGAACACTCGTCAGTAACGTTACCACAAGACCATTTGACCAAGAGAAGAGACATTCTTTGTTTTTCGGGACTACCTATCTATCGTGAACGGTTAAAAGAACCACATTTATGAGGGTGACACCTTCCAAAGTTTGATGGTTTCAACCTCGAACGTTTTAGGGATTATAAAATGAGAGTCGAAGATACTCGGGAATGTTCAGTGTCCCTAAAGAACGGACCTTAAAGAGTCCGGACATTGTGTTCGGAGGATTTTTTCGACAAGACAAACGAATTAGACCTCTGAGTGTGTGTCATCTAAGGAGTTGATTTCGACGATGACTTACACACAAGACCCTCCCGTCGCTACAAACAAGTGACGACATAAGGATCCCGGACCCTGTCAGGGACCGTGTGTCTTCCAAGAGTCATGTGTAAACAACCACCACCGCCAAGACTCCGAGAAGGGACCCCATCCCCTCATGTTGGTGGCGAAGACACACGATAAGGTGTTTTGTGACAAAAAGAGAACCCAGTGTCCGTCGTCTCTAAAAGGGATACAGGAGAAAAAGACACTTCGCCGAGTACAGAGACTAGTACAAACACAGATAACAAGGTGAAGAGAAAAGTCCTTCTGAGTCGGTGTGAAACTTGTAAAATTGAGTGAAGAACTCAACTAGTATAGGAAGAAATAGTGTAGCCGGGTATGACAAACGACATACCTAAAAGGAGAAATAAAGGGATACGAAAACTCAGTTCTGTGAACGAGAAAATATATAAGGAACTTAAAATAGAACGCCCCAGGAGGGTCACTCTGGAGACATCAATCCTCAAAATTCAGACGGTCTTTACACCGACAACTGTGTCTAGACCAGGAGGAAATCGACGGAAGGACCCACCCACTAGGAAGAACCGTCACAACAGGATGGCCCGGTCATAGATTCCGGACCTGACATAGACGGCGACAGGACGGACCAAACGGTCGTCGAGTAGAGTGGAAGGACACGGAAGGGACTTTCAGGGGGAAGTCTTCAAAGGGCCCATGTACGAGAGTTCCGGGTGTGGTACGTATACAAGAGACGATGTTATTAACTCGGTGGAACTTTGAGACCATTGGGGTCGTCGTAAGACACGAGCAGAAGGGTCTAGAGGGACGAGTATAGACCGGTGTCGACACACTGATGGACCACCTTGACAGCGTCAGAGACTTCCCACTAAGGGGTTCATTTGAGTGACAACTGAGGAATAGACTGGAAAATTCTCCCGTGAAGAGTTCTTGAAGGACCTTGACACGAGGACGAACCCCGACCGTCCATGTCTAATAAGGTCAGATAAGAGACTTTCGAGTCGAGGGAGTCTCAAGAAACCTAGGGTCGGTGGGAAAGACCAGATTATTATTGGTTTTGTTCGTTTATCTTCCCAAAGATTATGGAAGGAACTCTCGTCAATCCAGGTGCGAATAGAGGAAAGTAGAAAATACAACCTGATCGGACCGGAGACGGTAGTTTCGGATAGAGAATTCCTTTAGGAAGAGAGATGTACCGTCACCTACATTCTGGGTCACGACCAATCCGTCTTACCTGTGACCGATGTCTGTAGGTTACGTTACACAGACCGATTGTGTCGGACCGAGGAAATATAAAGAGAAAAGTTGGTAAGAGTAAGTAGAGTTCCAGTTTCAAAACAATCTCTTCTTCGAGGAGTACTGAGAATGATTTCCTGTCCGTCCGGTCGAAATAAGTCCTGAGACACCATCCACACCCTTGGTTACCCCGAAACGTCATCCCCTCTCTATCACCCGAGTTGAAAGTTATATTGTGTCTTTTCACTCTTAAATATCGGTTCCTCGTCCCTCCCCCTTCAGTCACCTACCTTTTACTGACTTTATAGTCCCCATTCCAACCCCCACCTAAAAACCGATTTGGTAGGATTGTCTCAAGAACGATTTCTGTCCGGTCCCACTAGTCCGGAGTGGACCCCCTACCACCTTCCTCTAGTCTTTAACTCTACTCCAATTTGACTGGATCGTCCCAAGAACGAGTACAACCCGTTTCGTCTCCACTTGTTCCTTCGGATCTTCAGTCCCGGATCAACTTTTCTCTCAAGTTTTCTCGGTCTTACCTCAAATCAGTTCGTCTCTTAAAACAATCAACGGTTTGGTCAGGTCGAGGAGGAACTAAGAATCTCTGTGGTACAAGAACCGTAATCCGGAGAATGATGAGGAAGGATCAGAAAGCATACGATTATAAAAGTAGTTACAGGTTTGTCTACCGGACGACAGACATTTTATTCCAGGGGGAAAGGAGATAAACGACTACTTTTAGGTGTTGGGTGACACCGAGTTGGAGGTTTAGACTCAGAAACTGGTTTCGGTACCGGTCCGAATTCGTTATTTCGATCTCTCTTGAAACTAGGTACACTAACACAAACTCCCACTGAGATCCCAAGACATCAAGATAATCAGTAATTCCTTAGCCCTCCAATTAAGATGGTCAAACGGGAACCGAGATTTTGACCTAAGTCAAGTCGTATTGTATTTCTCCTTCTCTTAAACTCCGTCTACTGAACTACGTGGATTTCGATTTCACCGTATTGATTATATCGGATTGGGTCTGGAGTCTGGTCGTCGTAGTGGACCCTTGAACAATCTTTTACGTTTAAGTGTCCGGAATGGGGTCTGGATGACTTAGTCCACCACCCTCGGGTACTTTGATAAAATTGTTCAAGAGATTCACTAAGAATACTTACAATCGTAAATCGGTGTCGAGAGTAGGTTCACCTCGAATCGAGGCAAATATCCTTCAAAGTACACTTCGAATCGAAGGAAACCCGACAAGGACAGACTCTTTATACCGTCCTCGTCGTTTTTTAAAAGGGTCGGTGATTGTGGATTTATGAAACAAGTGACTTCGAGACGTACAAAATTCACTGTCTTTCTGAGTAGATTAGGGGTGCAACCCACATCGATGATTCTAGACATTCAACGTTTTCGGACGTTTCGGACACGTACGGTTCCAAAGTTTCCGGACCGAGACGGTTTCAGGATACTGTGCTTCAGAGAAATTTGACGACACAGAATTTCGTCAACTCCTGGACCTTCGGGACATGAATGATTTTTCATACCTATGGAGGATGGGGACGGTGTGGACTTCGTAGTGAGAGAGACCTATCTAGAAATTAGAGATTTGGGCATACGAATACGGAAAAGGAATTCGAGAGGACCAAACCCCCACCCCACTTTGTTTAGTTTAGGGGGAGAAGACTCAAGTCTTGGTTGACTCTTCATCTTAGTTCTGTGACGACGACGACGACGATTCAGCGAAGTCAGCACAGGCTGAGACACGCTGGGGTATCTGTCGTCGGGTGATCCGAGGAGGCAGGGACCCTAAGAGGTCCATTCTTGTGACCTCACCCAACGGTAAAGGAAGAGGTTGTACACTTTCACTTTTCCCTTTCACTTAAACGAGTCAACACAGGCTGAGAATCGCTGGGGTACCTGACGTCGGGTGGTCCGAGGAGGCGGGTACTCTAAAAGGTCCGTTCTCATAATCTCACCCCACGGTAACGGAAGAGGTGTCCTGTAACGATCCCTAGTTATTATCTAGCTGAAACGACGACTAGTTCAACCTAACCTTTCACGTCGACCTCTAGACGTCGGTAACGACCCCAAGCCGTGTGTAGACGGGTGGCGGGAGACGGCGGGACCTTAACCTGTGGGGGGTGGGGTGGTGGTGAGACGATGGGTGGAGGCCCGACGACGACCCCATCAACGGTCTTGTTCGCCGTCCCAAGGGTCTCGATCACGACGGAAGGGGAGTGAAAGGGTCTGCCGAGGAAATGAACGAGAAGTTTCTTCGCACCACTCACACCCTTCTGTCCGTCTTCTCCCCGACATCAGGTTAAGGAAGAACTCCTGCCTTCTCGTCCAAACGGGACGGGTACCCTTACCATAAATTCCAGTAACCGTGATTACTCTCAGATCTTACCCTTCTCCCCTTCCAGTCCTGACTCCGAGTGTAAATTCGTACCAAAGTTCCTCCTTTGGTGTCGGCTTCTGTGACTCTCCTCTCCGTTCTCTCTCCCCCTCTTTCTGATCCTTGCACACCACGGTGTCTCCGGTCCCTTTCTCGTAAAATTTCTCTTTGACTAGTAGTCCCAGGTGCCAGGACTCCTCGGACTCTTTACCCCTTGTCTCGACAGGGAGTCCAAATCCGTGAACCCTGGACGACCACTGGAATGACTCCCACCCTTCCCCTTAGTTTAATCACGAAGAGTCACCTCCCACAGGTTCCCCTCTCAAAGTATTCCCCATGTTTGGAACGAACTTTTGACTACCTCTTCCTACCGGTAGACACGAACACTCCAACGCTACCTCCATTCATCGGACACCGGTGGGAGGTCCGGTCTACAGAACCCATGTTCCGAGACAGAGAGACGTCCTGCAAAAAGATTAAACTTGTTTCTACGTCACACTCGATTGTCGTTGGGATCTACCCTCCTATTATCATTGGTTCTATCCCCTTATTTCCTATCATCGTCATCGTCGTCGTCCATTGAAGTCAAGTCAAGTCAAGTCAACGAGTCAGCACAGGCTGCGAAACGCTGGGGTACTTAGCGTCGTGGGTCCGGAGGGACAGGTAGTGGTTGAGGACCTCAAGTGAGTCTGAGTGCAGGTAGCTCAGCCACTACGGTAGGTCGGTAGAGTAGGAGACAGCAGGGGAAGAGGAGGACGGGGGTTAGGGAGGGTCGTAGTCTCAGAAAAGGTTACTCAGTTGAGAAGCGTACTCCACCGGTTTCATGCCCTCAAAGTCGAAATCGTAGTAAGGAAGGTTTCTTTAGGTTTCCGACTAGAGGAAGTCTTACCTGACCAACCTAGCGGAACATCAGGTTCCCTGAGAGTTCTCAGAAGAGGTTGTGGTGTCAAGTTTTCGTAGTTAAGAAGTCACGAGTCGGAAGAAGTGTCAGGTTGAGAGTATAGGTATGTACTGATGACCTTTTTGGTACCGGAACTGATCTGCCTGGAAATAACCGTTTCATTACAGAGACGAAAACTTATACGATAGATGCAACCAGTCTTGAAAAGAAGGTTCCTCATTCGCAGAAAATTAAAGTACCAACGTCAGTGGTAGACGTCACTAAAACCTCGGGTTTTTTTTATTTCAGACTGTGACAAAGGTGACAAAGGTGACAAAGGGGTAGATAAAGGGTACTTCACTACCCTGGTCTACGGTACTAGAAGCAAAAGACTTACAACTCGAAATCAGTTGAAAAAGTGAGAGGAGAAAGTAAAAGTAGTTCTCCGAAAAATCAAGGAGAAGTAAAAGACGGTATTCCCACCACAGTAGACGTATAGACTCCACTGACTATGAAGAGGACCGTTAGAACTAAGGTCCAACACGAAGAAGGTCGGGTCGCGAAGAGTACTACATGAGACGTATCTTCAATTTATTCGTCCCACTGTTATATGTCGGAACTACATGAGGAAAAGGATAAACCTTGGTCAGACAACAAGGTACAGGTCAAGATTGACAACGAAGGACTGGAAGTATATCCAAAGAGTTCTACCAGACATAAGGGTAGAGAGAGTCTTAAAAGGTGTCAAATAACACTAGGTGTGTCAGTTTTCGAAACCGAATCAGTTATTTCGTCTTTATCTACAAAAAGACCTTGAGAGAACGAAAAAACTACTAGGTGACTTACAACCGTTAAATTAGAGACCAAGGAGACGGAAAAGATTTTGGTCGAACTTGTAGTCCTTCAAGTACCAAGTACATAACGACTTCGGACCGAACCTCTTAAAACTCGTATACGTCTCAATTTCGAGTTGTAAGTCTTTTGTTTCTAGTACCGTAGACCAGGGTAGTGAAGTACTCTTCATCTACTCCTTTGTCACCTTTGTCACAGTCTGAAATAAAAAATCTGAGATTTTACTGACGTCTACCACTGACGTCGGTACTTTCATTTTCTGCGAATGAGAAACCTTCTTTTCAATACTGGTTGGATCTATCGTATAAGTTTTCGTCTCTGTAATGAAACGGTTATTTCCAGGCAGATCAGTTCCGGTACCAAAAAGGTCATCAGTACATACCTACACTCTCAACCTGACACTTCTTCCGACTCACGGTTTCTTAACTACGAAAACTTGACACCACAACCTCTTCTGAGAACTCTCAGGGAACCTGACTTTCCTCTAGGTCGGTCAGGTAAGACTTCCTCTATTGGGACCCTAAAGTAACCTTCCTTACTACGATTTCGACTTCGAGGTCATGAAACCGGTGGAGTACGTTTCTCAACTGAGTAACCTTTTCTGAGACTACGACCCTCCCTAACCCCCGTCCTCCTCTTCCCTGCTGTCTCCTACTCTACCGACCTACCGGAGTGGCTGAGCTACCTGCACTCAGACTCACTTGAGGTCCTCAACCACTACCTGTCCCTCCGGACCGCACGACGCTAAGTACCCCAGCGTTTCTCAGCCTGTACTGACTCACTGACTTGACTTGAATGATCGCACACTCTACTCACGTTAACACACCATCAAACTCGTAACAAACCGTAACGGAGAGAAACCCTAACCTTACTTTTGACTGGAGAAGGTCAGGACACCGGTGACGACTCAAAAGGTTTAAACGACCGTATCACTCACGTCGTGAAAGTGTCGTAGTAGAAAGTCCTAAACTTTATCGAGGTGACCTTAAGGTAGTGGAGGTGATCGAAACAAGCATCACTTCGAAAGATTCCGGGTGAACTGAAGTGTAAGGTCCTACAGACCGAGATCCACTCACTAGTGTGGTAGCACTAATAGACCCAGTACTTCTAGAAAAAACATGTCAAGAAGACACATAAGAACGGTAGAGAAGAATTATAGAAGGCGAAGACAGTCCAGGTATGGTAAAGACAGGAAAAAACACGGGTAGTAACGTACTTTACAAAAGAACCATAGAGATTAAAAGAACTTCTCTAGAGATCAGAAGGGATAAGACAACAAAAGAAGATAAAGAAACGTAACTAGGGACTCCTTCGGAAAGAATAGAGAAGAACGAAAAGAAACCTTGAGACGTAAGTCTACGAATATAGAAAGGAAAAGAGGAAATGAAAAGCGAAGAGAAGAAAAGTGTCGATAATCATTCCGGAGGGGTCTGTCGGTAAAACGAGAAAACGTAAAGAAAAGGTACCCCTACCAAGAGTCCTTAGGGAGTCTTCTTTACCTCATCGGTAGTACCAGTTGTTTTCTCAGGCTTTACGTCATGAACCTACGTTAGAGTTTTTGATGTCTTACTAGAGACAAGTAAAGGTTCCGTCCAGTGACTCAGTGGACGTTTCTGTCCTGATCTTCTCACCAACCGGTAATACGATTCCTAGAATATCCAGAGAACCATAAACAAAAGGACATTGTAATTAGTTTAAGGTATTCATTTTTGTACAATAATGATTCCATGTAAATTAAATACAATTCTAATTTAAATTTTTAAAATAAAGGTGACTTTATTTATTTAATCCTAATTACTATTTAAAAATAAAATTTAACCGAGATCTATTAAATCTATACATTCGATAAAAAATTTGTGTACGTTGTGTGTGTGAGGTCAAGATAATTTGTCGGTCTAGAATTTTCAGATTTCAAACCTATGATATCAATCTTCAGTTAATTAGTTGTTAAAGTCGGTTCACTTTTAGATGGATTAAAAACCACAATTTTTCATTCACTTTACTATTATATTTCTAAATAATCCTTTACTAATCTATCTCCTTTATTGATCGGATGTGTTCTCTTTCATATCACTAGTTTTCACGACATGTACACCAACGGTTTTTGTCTGACAAAGGACTCTTATTTAAGTATGTTTTGTTAATGAGATGAAATATTGTAAATACGGTCTAAGGGAAAATCGTCTATTTGATAATAACGACCCTACTTTATCTGAAATTTTGTTGTACTTTGTTTTGGGTCGTTCCTGAATACTTTTATTGTAGATTATTCTAAAACCGGAAAAGAAACATACCCCAGGTTGCACCTCACTAGAAACGTTTTCAGGTAAGATCCCAATTGTCAGGTAACCGAACTGAATAATTGAAAATTTATAAATTTGTACATAAAACATCCGGAGGGAAATGTGAGCTCGGGACGACCAACATTCACTGAACAGAAAATGACCTGAGATAAGACATCGTATACACCCCGAAACTATCTAGTCGGGATCTCGGTGACCTGGGATTGCCCCACCCTCACACCCCGTCTCGACAGGATTGGTGTCGTCCCGTTTACGACACCGTCCACTCACCGTCTTGTCGGAAACCACCGGAGCTTAAGACGGACCCCTCACCGACGGAGTAGCCGAACACCGTCCTCCGGGACGACCTCTGACGCCAACCGGTAACAATAGTGAGTCGACCCCCCAATTCCTTTCGTCAGGTAGGGGAGGACAGTCCGTGACCCCGTGACTCGTAGGGGAAATGGGAGAGGGGGGAGATTATCCTCTTTACCATCTACCACCAACATTTATCGAAAATAAGAAAGAACTGTGTACGGTAAGAGACTACCTACCTCCCCTCTCCAACACTATGTTGGATTTTCTTTGAGACAATCACTACGTTGTTCGGTCTTCCTAAGAAACGAAACCCTTCACTACTTGTACTCTCCCTGGTCTCTCGGTTCTGTTGTCAGTTCTTTGGGCGAAGTCCCGGGTCACCTCCGTCTCTTCTGAGTCCCGTTCAGGTCAAGGACACCCACCACACACCGAACGTCGGGAGAGGGAAAGTAAACGGAGAGAGTGGAGGGAGGAGGAAAGGAGTGGGGAAGAGGTCCGAGGGTCCGAGGAAAGAACAGACACAAGAGTACTTCCGTATAATCTCCCTAATGTCCCTGTCCGTACCGATCAGAAACAATTTATCTTGAAAGTCTTTATTTCCCCTTTTGGTTGTGATAAAGGGGGAAGTCTATTCAACATAAAGAGAACCCGGTTTCTTGAGGACCCCTAAAGGGGGTCCTAGACAAAATGGTTGCGACAAACAAAACAAAAAGTAACCACTCATCCCTGAGAAAGTAAGTAAGTTAGTCATAAATGACTTGAACATAATATAATTCGTTCGGAACGAGGTCCCCGACCTCTTTAACCTCATTTGACTTTACTGTCTTTAGGACGAGAGCACGGGATATGTAAGATGTCCCTCTTGTGTGTCATTTGTTCTGTTATTGTTGTTACTATTACACAATCATAACACAACCTACCACTCTTCACGATCCTTCTACTTCTTCCCATGTCATACTACATCCCACCAGTCCCTTCCGAAGGGACTCCTTCACTATAAATTTCTCTTTACACCTCCTCTGCCCTTCTCCGTGTTCCTAAAGACCCCGCTTTCGTAAGAGTTCCACCTGTCCTCGTTCACGTTTCCGGTCTCCGTCCTCGTGTGGGTCGTTCAAATCCCTAGATGTCCGGTCGGTCCTACTGACTGAGTTTTTGTCCTACTCACGTCTTTTCTGATCTTCTACTCCAGTCTTTCCACACCCACACACCCACCCCCTAACACCTCCCGAAAAATTCGGGAGACTACATGAGACTTCTTCTACTCTTCCAACACAAGTCTTATTCGACAGGACCTGTACCCACTTTAGTTAAGCCTCCAATAACTTTATTAGGGTCCTTCTCTTCTTTCATAGAATCTGGTAGGCATATGCATCCTATCATAGTTTTCATTGTCTCTCCCTCTCCTCACCCCTCTAAGACCTAGATAAACTTTTATATCAGTTTTTCAAAACGATTGCCCAACCAACACCCACACTTCTTCTCTTTCCCCAGTATACCTTACAGTTCCAAAAACTGAATTGGTTGATCTTCCCTCAACGACACTTGACTCTGTCTTCCGAAGTCCCAACGTACAACCTCTCTTCTAGACCTTAAACCGACACCCTTAAATATGGGATCTAGGGACAATTTGTTCACTTCCCGGTTTCTTCCGTCTATATACTCAAACCTTAAGAAGTTGTCCTAACCCCGACCTCTAATTGAAACCCCCCTCGACCCGTAGTTACTTCTCTACCATAAATTACGGTTTTCTACTTCTTCAAAAACTCCTTTACTGTTATCTACCTCTTCTATTCAGGTTCTACACGTAGGACCTTACCATATCACGAGTGTTGACCCTTCTTCTTTTTGTTCGACTTTCTGTCGTCCCGGTTGGTCGCTCGACCCTCCTCTCACGTTCACACCACAGACACGACCTTTTGCTCCCCTCTTGTAGACAACCCTTCTCCCGGGTGACTGGTAACGACTGTCTCACTCATTCTACTTCTAACCCTCCAGTCTCAGTGACCACTGGAACTCTTCTCAGGGTAGTCAACTCACCCCACCCCCACCCCCACCACCACCACCACTTCAGAACGACCCTTCGAAGTTCTTGTTTACTTCTCCTTTCTAACACCGGTGCCTCATGTTTGTTACGAAGTTTCCGGTAATCAACATTTACTCTTCTTTTTGATCTCGAGTTCGATCTTCTCCTGTATCACACTTCTCTCAAAGAATTCAAATCTCCTTTATTCGTGTAAACATGTAACTACCTCTTCTAGGCCATCTCTCCCCTTTTCCCTCCTAAGTCCTGTCCACCCGAGATGGACCATCATAATTCTCGTAGACGCAACATAACTGACGATCATACACAATTCAAAAGCATATACAATAAGTGAGGAATTTTATACTATATACACAATACCAAGGGAGTAGAATAATTACTCCTTTAACTCTGAGTCTCTCTAAGTCAAAGAACAGGTTCCAGGAGTTCGCTCCTGTCTCTTCCCGACCCAGTCTCGGGTCAGACAGACTCCCTTCAAGTCCGGTAGGACGAGGACCCGGGTGTCCGAGGGAAGACCAACACCTCAAAGGGTCTGTGACGTCCCCGTGTAAGTGGCAAAATGTGTGCACGGACCCCTTCTTAGACATGTGATGAGTGTTGGTACTGGCCTCTGAAGTTAGTGTCCCCTTCAGACTTAGTAAGACGAAAAAGAAGAAAGGATTTGGGACCCTGTCCTCTTTTGTCTCTTTCACAGAACCGTAGACCAAACGGGGTTTGGAGATAGGTAATCTGTAGA
Organism: Capra ibex; assembly: GCA_006410555.1. Lineage (NCBI taxonomy): Eukaryota > Metazoa > Chordata > Mammalia > Artiodactyla > Bovidae > Capra > Capra ibex. Next base: position 31,269,401 of record SJYO01040405.1, on the reverse strand, counting down.
TTACTTATTACGATACGACCCACAACCTTGTATGTTTCCCTACCTTTAGTTCTCAGGACTCAAAATCAATACTGACATACCGACAAAATGAAGACAGTGCAGTTACTTGTAATTTAGAATCACAAGAGTCATCGGTTTCCCCTTATTCTTATAGACAGGACGGACGAAAAACCAACTAACACTTTTGTAGAATGATATAGGGGAGATGGGGATGAAGAGGCCGGTAGGCACTCAAGTATACGGTAAAGGTTTCACATAGTGTATTTTACCATGACCATCGAGAGTTATGAGTTGCACGTCGTCTCCGACCCCTCGAATATGTTTATGATAAGAGGACGATCCTATACCCCCGTGGATCTGAAGTGTCCATAATGATTGCGTCACATTTAACCATACTGGTAAAACCTTTCGTCAAACCGTCGTAGACAACTTTGACTTGTTTATGGAGGGTCACTAGATCGTAAAAGTGTGGATCTAAATCTGGGTTATCTTTACACATGTGTCCACGTAGTTCTCTGTACATATTCCTACAAACGTTGTCATAATAAACGCCGGTGAGTACGACGTTTGTTGAGTTTACGGACAACATCTTGTCTGTTTGACACGATATAGTATATACTCCCTTATGACTTGTCAGAACTTTCAAACGTTTTATGTCGACGTTAACGTACTTACTTAGAGTGTTTATATTACAAGTCACTTTCCTTGGACTATCGGGAGTTTTATACTCTCTAGTCTCTGAAGGGATCATCAGGACACCAATGCCGAAACGGAAGGTTACGTCCTCTACGTCCAGGGAAGAACCCCTCGGCGGTTCGTTTTTTTGGGGGTTTTGTATTTTGTCTTCGTTACGACATTATTTCATGAGTTATTTCTGAAATTTTTACCAAGTGTATTTTTTTTTTAGAAGATTTCTTTTGTACTCTCTAGTATATTAGTCCTTTTAGAATTTAGAATAACCACAATCTTCGGTCTTGTCGTCAATAACCCCTTCTCCCTTACTCATCTAATATGTCCCTCCCATATCCTTCCCGAAAACTTAACGACCACCATAGACACACATAGACACACACACACACACACACAAAAGGAGTCACTACCAATATGTTTATGTTTACAAAACCTACTAACTGGCTCGACGTGTGAATACTAAACACGTGAAAAAACCAGTTACATAAATTAAGACTAACTTTTCGTTTTGACGGTGGGTCAAGGGTAGGTCCTGACTAATTTATTTTCAAGGACCCTCATTTCGGGACCGGCCCCGTAAAAATACTCACCTAGGACCCACCTCTTGTGACGGGGGAGGAGCGGGCCGGGGTGGAGACAACCACAGGAAGGGAGATCTTCCCTTCTGGAGGTCAAAGCACAGACCCACGACCGGCGGGCACGGAACCTCCCTTCCCCTTCCCCACCCGCCTCTTATGTCCCAAGAGACGACCTCTCTTCCGCGACCCACACGACTACCGTCTACCATTCTCACCGGAAACTTCTGGACGGAGAGTCCCCTCTCTCTCGTCAGTTTGAAGACCTTGGACGTCTCAGTCTCAGTGGACCCTCATACAAACTTGAAGTAGGAATCTGAACGACTTACTCTTTGAGATCGTCCCCCCACCCCCACCCCGACATTAGACGAAATTGTCTGGGAGGTCCACTGAGAGGACTTTAACCTCTGGATGACGAGATTTCCCATCGTTCTCTGGCTAAACCGGTTAAACCGCTACCTCTACGCAGAGTCCACAAAACAACCTATACAAACCCAAAACGGGAGACGGAGGGGTAACTCAGAGCGGGTGTAGTCTGGATGTGGTCATCAAGAGTCAGAACCGACTCCTCGAAAATTTTCAGAGAGGGGCAACCCGGAGTCCGTAGGTCCACGAAGACTACACACGGTCCCGGCTGTGTGCGACGAGATATAAGTCCATGAAACACCAACTCTGTCTGTTAACAGTGGTGGACGGGGGTTTCAGAAACCCAACAAAGGACGGTCCGGGGACTTCGTCTTGAGTCCGGAGGTGGCCGACGAACTGGTCTAGATTTCCACAAAGGACTCCCGGCCAAACCGGAACGAACGTCCATATAGGCGTCTGGCGTTCTTGTGTCCCGGCTCTGTGACGGAGGACCGTACGTGAGTCGGTCGTGGTCGATGCCTAGTTTGTGGTCAAGACGACGGGTACGGTCTACGGGCGACTCTACTACACTCAATTTGGCGAATCGAGCCACGTGTCTCTTTTATGAGAATAGAAACAATAGATGTCACATACCTACGGAAAAGTAAATTCATAGGACGAACCTTTCCGGGTAGAACCAACAAAGTAGAACTTAAGACATAGACATGGGGACGGGGAGGTGTTGAAAGGATGTTTCGGACGAACCTTTCCGGGTAGAACCAACAAAGTAGAACTTAAGACATAGACATGGGGACGGGGGGGGGGGTTGAAAGGATGTTTCGGGTCCTCCCTGGTAAGTGTAAGTACTCCCAACAAAATTCAGTCACCAAAAATTTTACACCGCCAAACGTCCCCCGCCCTCCTACCCGTTAGTCATCGTACTCATAGTGGACCCCTTAAATAATCCGTTCGTTTGAGAACAGTACTCTTTTTTCAATCATTATTATTTATTTCCCCCGAATGTATGTCGAAAAACATACAGTCAGTAAGAGGTACTTCACCAACAAATTTTTTTTTTCCTTTTACGTTTCATAAATCCGGGGTGGGGTCTTGAAGATATAGTCTCCGACTCCTCGACACCGGGTCGCTGGGCACACCCCAAGGCTACAGTTGAAACTTTTGACAAGACTCGGACAGTTCTGACGATCTTTACGTCTTAGAGTGGGGGGTGAGGGTGTTCGGACACCGACTGTATGTTTGGGGTCCAGTAACCCTACGTTCGTGACGAGATTCGGGAGAGGGACATAGGCCAATTTTAAACTTGTGGTCTTTCCACACAGGAACCTATCTTCGAAGAGTTCAAGAAGTGTCTTTACGACATTGTCCTACCATTAGGTTCGCATTCGTTGTTTCCGGACTTTCTGAAAAGACATAGACACTTTTTGTTAAAGAAGACGGAAACAGGGGGAGTCTATTCTTTAACAGGACCGCTAAAAGAGACTCCAATCACGTTCGTGGAGACAGACAAAAACTCTTTCTTTAACTTCAATACTTTGGGGAAATATGATTCAACGGTTCTGTACATCTAAAATGGAACCAAGATTCGTCACCAGGATCACATATATCGAAGAAAGTACATCGGGAGCGAAGAGGTATTACATTAGAAACATAAAATTAAGAACACAATTTGAAAGTAACACTGACGGAAAAATTTTTGACATTCATCCGAGTCTATAACACACTCTACTGCTATCGCAGACAGACTATGGGATCTCGTAGAGACGGATATATTTTGTGTCGTTACAGTTCTTAAGTCAATCTTAAGGAAGACGAAGTACCTCGAAAGGACCGACGAAAGGTGGTGTCAACATTAAGTATACCGGAGTCTATCACAATATAGATGTACAACGGGTTTTAAAACACTCCATTACAAACATTTCACGAACTTGTCTCATCCTTGTATCGCCACCACCACTAAATCAGTGGTTCAGTACAGGCTGAGAATACTGGGGTGCCTGACATCGAACGGTCCGAGGAGACAGGTAACCTAAGAGGTCCGTTCTTATGACCTCACCCAACGGTAAAGGAAGAGGTCCCCTAGAAGGGCTGGATCCTTAGTTTGGGTCAGAGGACATAACGTCCGTCTGACAAATGGTTGACTCGAAGTTCCCTTCGGGATTCCTTGTACCATCTATGAGTTTTAAACTACTAATGGTAAGTCAAGTCAAGTCAAGTCAACGAGTCAACACAAGCTGAGAAACGCTGGGGTACTTAACGTCGTGCGGTCCGAAGGGACAGGTAGTGGTTGAGGGTCTCAAGTGAGTTTGAGTACACGTAGCTCAACCACTACGGTAGGTCGGTAGAATAGGAGACAGCAGGGGAAGAGGAGGACGGGGATTAGGGAGGGTCGTAGTCCCAGGAAAGGTTTCTCAGTTGAGAAGGGTACTCCACCGGTTTCATAACCTCAAAGTTGAAGTTGTAGTCAGGAAGGTTACTTATGGGTCCTGACTAAAGGAAATCTTACCTGACCAACCTAGAGGAACGTCAGGTTCCCTGAGTGTTCTCAAGAGGTTGTGGTGTCAAGTTTTCGTAGCTAAAGAACCGCGAGTCGAAAGAAGTGTCAGGTTGAGAGTGTAGGTATGTACTGGTGACCTTTTTGGTATCGGAACTGATCTACCTGGAAACAACCGTTTCATTACAGAGACGAAAACTTATACGATAGATCCAACCAGTATTGAAAGGAAGGTTCCTCGTTCACAGAAAATTAAAGTACCGACGTCAGTGGTAGACGTCACTAAAACCTCGGGTCTTTTTATTTCAGACTGTGACAAAGATGACAAAGGGGTAGATAAAGGGTACTTCACTACCCTGGTCTACGGCACTAGAAGGAAAAGACTTTTTTCAGTTGAAAAAGTCAGAGGAGAAAGTAAAAGTAGTTCTCCGAAAAATCAAGGAGAAGTGAAAGACGGTATTCCCACCATAGTAGACGTATAGACTCCACTAACTATAAAGAGGACCGTTAGAACTAAGGTCGAACACGAAGAAGGTCGGGTCGTAAAGAGTACTACATGAGACGTATCTTCAATTTATTCGTCCCACTGTTATATGTCGGAACTGCATGAGGAAAAGGATAAACCTTGGTCAGACAACAAGGTACAGGTCAAGATTGACAACGAAGGACTTGGCGTATGTCTAAAGAGTTCTTTGGATATAACAGCAACAAATATATATGAATACACCAGAAGGATGGTCTGGTGCTCGGGGAAACCCTACTCGTTTCCCGGAACAAATAACAACCTAAGGGTTCATTGGACCAAGAACAAGGTGAGTGTTATCAAAGAATGTGTATTGTAATTACTCTCTTTTGTACCTCACGAAAGTTTTCCTTTCAATAACGGTAACAACCTCGTGACCCAGAGTCGGTTGGGGAGGTTTCCCTCTTCTATAATACGGTTGTTCTTGTTGTGTAGGGAATCGGAGTCAGGGCTCCCGTAGTCTTTATTTTTTTCCCTTCACTCCCTATTTACAGTGGTCAACAGTCAAGTCTTCTTTGAGACTGGTTTTGGTTTTACCTTGGTTGACTTTTACAATTACCAGTAAAAATCATTCAGTGTTCTTAACTTCTTTTCGATAAAATTATTCGTCTTACTAAAGTAAAAGGTGTATCGGATCCTTTAATTTTAGATCTGTCAAAGAAAATGAAACAGAGCCCACATGAAACGTGGTGAAAGTGTCTTTCGTCATACCAAAGTGGAAGTTATTTGACAGTTTTGTTCTTCGTTTTCCCTATCACAGAGTTCATAAACAAGTGTCCTCTTTTTGTGTAACCTACAGTATACACCCCAATAAACTGTATCATAAGACCCTCCCCTCTTAAGTCCGTTCTCTTCTTTTAATTCTTAGTCCAAACGTACTACACATCTTCACCCATTACCACTTTGATTACTTCAACCTCTAAGTTCGGTGAAACGAATCGGGGTCGTAGAAGGTTTCGGGGTTCACCCTGGGAGTACTAAAACGTAAATATTAAACCGAAATCGCAAGCATTTTACCCGAAGGGTTCAACACATCCAAAATCCGAGACGTTTTGGTCCTGACGAGGGCTACTTTGTGGAGAGATACAGACATCGAGAACGAAAAGTCTAAATGAAAAAAAAAAATTAAAAAATGAAAAATTAAATTAAAAATAAAAATAAAATAAAATGAAATGTTATGACATAACCAAAACGGTATGTAACTGTACTTAGGTGGTGCCCACATGTACACAAGGGTTAGTCTAAATGAAAATTTATCAGAAAACCGAGACGGAACGATCTATCCACTACGTTGTTGATCCCCCAAACTATTACTCCTTCTTCCAGGAACCTCTGGGAGACCCTCCCCTCTACCTAGGGGTGTCGACTCTGGTTTCACTACTTTACATCTACGATCTCACAAAAGGAAGTTCCTAATAGTGTCAGTAAAATCCCATCTCTAAGCTTTGGTATCGAATCAAGGGTGGGGGGGGGGGGGGGGTGGGGGAGTCTTGGTTCTCTGTAAACCGACAGTATTTCCCAACCCCACCCCTCCCGACGATGACCGTAAATTAACCATCTTCGGTCCTCACAACGATTTATAAGATGTTATGTGATCGGTCGGGGGGTGTTGTTTCTTGGCAGACCGGGATTTATAGTTTGTCACGATAACAACTCTTTAGGACAAGATCACATGAACAAAGTGACATCCAGTGACTGTTACGTCCAACAGGTCTACTTTACTAGTCGTCTCATTCCATGGAAGAGGTTCCGGAAAACATCAAACCAAAGGGGGTATTTGGTAACAAACGTGCATAGACCGAGAAGGGAGAAATCATGGAAGGTGGGGTGCCCGTTGTATGTCCGTTTCCGAAAGTCCTGTCGCCGAGATTGACTTTGTCACCGCTTTTGGACCAAGGTCGAGACAATGCACTCTTCGTTCCTCACGGAGGGACCCCCAGGTCTTCACCATGAAACAACACGTTCAGGACTAGGTTTCTAGGTGGAGGGATTTTGATTTTGTTTGTAGATAAAGGGACTGTTACACTTACAGTTCCGTTACGGTTCCTTTACAGGTGTGGGACTTTTAAAATTTTTTTATAAATAAACCGACATTACTAGAATAATTATTAATGTCGTACACCCTAGAAACTAGAAACAACGTTGTACGTCTTTGAATATCAACGTCGTACGTTCTAGATCAAGGGACTGGTCCCTAACTTGGGTGGGGGTGGGACGTCGCACCTCAGAATTGGGGGCCTGGTGGTTCCTTCAGGGGGTGTGGGACTTTTACAACTAGGACGAGGATCCGACGTCTCGAGCTGATCAAATTCAGGTTCGTACTGGTTACTTAACGGAGTTTAAGGACGGGAAACTGGAGTCGAGTAGGAGGGACGAAAAAAAAAAAATTTATTAAAAAGAATAAAATAAAAACCTACACGACCAAAAGGTAACGATGCGCCCGAAAAGAGATCAACACCACTCGCCCCCAATGAGAGATCAACGTCACGCACCGTAAGGAACCACCGAGCCACCATTTCTTAGACGGACGGTCACGTCCTCCGTACAAAGGTAGGGACTAGGCCCTTCTGCGGGGTCTCGTTGCTTCGGACACTCAGTGTCGATAACTCGGACACGAGATCTCGGGTCCTTGGTGTTGAGGACTCGGGTACACGACGTCAATGACTGCAGACTCACGGGATCTCGTACACGAGGCGTCATTCTCTTCAGTGGTGTTACTCTTCGGACACGATGGAAAACTGGTCGGAAGATCAGTGGAAGATTAACACAGAGACACACTAAGAGTGTCGTTGTGTAAAGGGGGTTCCGGGGTTTAGAAAAAGAGGAACAAAGGGAAGACGTCTACAGGAACGGAGCACGAAAGAACTCTACTCATTGTTTTATTAGTATCGACGATAGTAAATACGCCGTCGGTGTCGGGATCCGACTATGTTATACATGGGAAGTAGTCGTTCGACTCATAGTCATTGGGACAAAACGTCTACTACTTTGGTCTCGAATATCTCCGGAACTTGAAGAAGGTTCAATGTCACGTCTGTAAACTGGGGTCCTGACGCGTAGAGGTCCAACTTGAGGAACATGAAGATAGAAGAAGGGACTATTATACAGAGACAGAACTAGGGACCCAGAACCTCCTTCTTTTCAAGAAAGTTGGGTTTCAAAGGAGGAGGTAGAACCAGAACTAGAGGAGGAAAGACAGACGTGGAACGAAGAAACCGAGACGGGGAAGAGGAGAGTGTGCCGAGTCAGGGAGGGGGGATGTTTCTGCGTGCCACAGGGACCGAAGAGGTTGTGTGAGGACGCAGTAGACGGAGGAAACAAAGTGACAATTGAACAACTAAACCGGTGGAAAAGACGAGGAAGCACTCGAAAAACCGGACAGGACAGTGGACAAGGCACTTGGTTCGGACGCGGGAGGGACCGAGACACACCGGAACTGAGGGAAGATGAAGGAGGACCTACCCGTGGACCTGACAGAGGAGGGGAAGATAAAGAGACGGACCTCGTCACGGGACTCATCGTTTCCACTACCACTACTGGAGTAGAAGTCTTGACCCGTTTTTAGTCTGTTTAGGAAGGGTCCCGAGTCCCTCCACCGACTTCGTCCCGAGGGTCCCTTTAAGGAAACCCGACCTCAAGACAAGTCGTCTTACTGCTATATGAGAATGGTAAAAATCTTGTCACTAATGGTTTACCTTTATGGGATAAAACGATCTCTGACTCTGGGTTTCAATCATCGAAGTATAGATTTACAGTAAGTGGAGAAGTGACATTGGTTTCGAGACTCTTTATCTCTGTGTACTGGAGTACGATCCCCTAAGTTAAGGACAAAAAGGAAGGACAAACAGGAGACAAGTTTAGTTTTTTCTTTATGGATTTTCTTTATTGAAGAACCATGACAATAGGACTATTGTATAATAATGATGCAGACACCTCTATTTCAATTTACTTTATTATTTATCAAAAACTGAACAACCGTAGTTTACGACAGTCAAAAATAACCGTAGTTTACGACAGTCAACAATTTCTGTTCATTCATTGTAGATCCATGATTCAGACTTAAACTACCGTTTCTAGGGAAGAGACCCATTGAGGTAAGAGTATGGAAGAGGTGACTTTACAGATATCCTTAAAGGTACGTAACCATAATCATTCAAAAACAGATCGTAAATAGGTAGGTAGATACCCAAGTAAGGAATTAAATTGTTTATAAATAGTTGACACACGAGTCAGGAACCTATTCTATCTGTGTCTCGGACAGGAGTCCCTCACATCAGATTAGGTCGTAAAATTTAAGACACAATATAAAAGTTGTCTGTGAGTGGGGTCTGAACCCCATCGACTAGTCCCTGTAAAGGTCCTTTGTTATTATAGATTCCATTTCGGACTCACACAATCCACTTCCACCTCCTCACTTTAACATCCCTCCCCAACAGGGTTCCTCTTATCGTAAAATCTTCCGAGTACAGTTTCCTCTCTTTCAAAATCCCTTGACCTTTCTTCAGTAAGAGTCATCTTATCTCTGCTCTTCTTCTTACCTCTCTCCAGTAGTGGTATCAATTATGAAATCTAGTCGTCAGGAGGTCGCAAAACCGTGGTCCCTGTCCAAAGTACTTTCTGTTAAAAAGGTACCTAAACCTTCCCATTCTCCCTCCTACCAAGTCCTAAACCCTCGGTGACCCTCACCGCCTACTTCGAAATGAACCGGCGGACGACGAGAGGAGGCTAACACACCGGGTCAAGGATTCTCCGGTGTCGCGTCCTCAACCCCTGGGGACGAAATCCATGTAGTTCACCCATGGTAATAATAAGGGTAAAACGTCTATACCCTTGACTCTCCAATTTCGTCAAAAGGGTCCCAGTGGGTCGAGTATACATCGTTGACAGTTGTGTTGGGCCCTAGACACGGGAATCGACTGTGTTATGACGGAGGGTAGGATGGAAACCCTATAAAAGGTTTGAAGGAGGGTCGTTACTAAACCCCTGAGGTCCTCTTTTTTCATCTAATTCCGTCACCAAAATATAAATTATCCTATAGACTCTCCTTTAGAATTGGTTTCTTTCGGACGGGAGGAGGTAGACGATGGGAGACATTTAGTCTAACTCCATACCTGAAGGGACTGTCAGTCACCAATCCTGAGGATCGAAAGTGACGACTCCCACGGTCAAGGTAGGCACCAACCCCTGGGACGGTCGGTTTTTTTCTCTGTTTTTGTCTAATTCCCATTTCTGTGACGAGAGGAAATTCCCCTATAAAAATGAATTTATCTCCTCTCCGGTGTTCAAAACTCGTGGGATTGTTCAGGTCACCTACCTTCTACCTCATCTGTCCAATCCCATCACCGGGTAGGACACGGGGAGTCCCCTAGTTCATCCATTACCTATTCTCTAATGGATCAGTACATTAACCTCCGTAGAAAAACCGGACCCTCTCAATGATATTTAGTTACCTGAGAAAATTAAAAGATCCTCTCTTACTTACTGTATCCGAGAATTTTCAACGTGTAATCTTCAAAAAAGGGGGGAGGGTAATGATTACTGTATTCACTTTTAGTGAGTTTAACTGAGTAAGTCTCCATTGACTCAAAAGAAATTAAGATACTGACTAGATCTTGTTTATTACCGAAGTATAGGGAATTCCCTCTTTGGTTTTTACCAAATAACGATATTTGAAACGTTCATTTTGAAGTTTCACTACTTCATACATCTATCGTGTGGGTTCGAACCTCGAACCACTATGTTGAAGAGTTCTGACCTATTAGAGAACACCTGTCAATGACTGATCAAGTCAATTTGGAATTTGGATACTCTTTTCATGGTAATCAAGTGTTGACTAAAAAGGATCTTAGTTTTGTAAAGTCATACTTTGAATGATATATAGTGGAAAGGACTCATTTTACGAATGAAGAGGACAAAGTAGGACCAACGGAGTAAGGAAGACTTCTTTCATCTACTCCCTTCCACTACAAAATCCACGACTCTGACCGAATTTAGTTTTACGGATAGAGATCGTGGAGGACACCATTTTTCTTACTCCAAACTCGTAACAAACGGAACAAATAAGAGTTTTGACCATTTCGACTATCAAACGTACATATATTAACCAACCTAATCTTTTCCTCGATTCCTTGAAACCTCCGTGAATACCGGTCACTACCAGGTATCAATCAACCAAATCAGTCAACGGATTCATGTCTCCTACTACACACAAAGTATAGGAACAAACATAGTAACTGACACACCTAGTGTTATTTGACACCTTTTAAGACTTTCTCTACCCTTATGGTCTGGTGGACTGGACGGAGAACTCTTTCGATATACGTCCAGTCCTTCGTTGTCAATCTTGACCTGTACCTTGTTGTCTGACCAAGGCTTATCCTTTTCCTCATGTAGTTCGGACATATAACAGTGGGACGAATAAATTGAAGATACGTCTCATGTAGTACTCTTTGCGACCCGACCTTCTTCGTGTCCGACCTTTGTTCTAACGACCGTCTTTATAGTTATTGGAGTCTATACGTCTACTGTGGTGGGAATACCGTCTTTCACTTCTCCTCGATTTTTCGGAGAACTACTTTCACTTTCTCCTCTGACTTTTTCAACCGAATTTCGAGTTGTAAGTCTTTTCATTCTAGTACCGTAGACCAGGGTAGTGAAGTACCCTTTATCTACCCCTTTGTCATCTTTGTCACAGTCTGAAATAAAAACCCCCGAGGTTTTAGTGACGTCTACCACTAACGACGGTACTTTAATTTTCTGCGAACGAGGAACCTTCCTTTCAATACTGGTTGGATCTATCGTACAACTTCTTGTCTCTGTAATGAAACGGTTGTTTCCAGGTAGATCAGTTCCGATACCAAAAAGGTCACCAGTACATACCTACACTCTCAACCTGACACTTCTTTCGACTCGCGGTTTCTTAACTACGAAAACTTGACACCACGACCTCTTCTGAGAACTCTCAGGGAACCTGACGTTCCTTTAGATCGGTCAGGTAAGATTTCCTTTAATCAGGACCCACAAGTAACCTTCCTGATTACGATTTCGACTTTGAGGTCATGAAACCGGTGGAGTACGTTTGTCAACTGAGTAATCTTTTCTGGAACTACGACCCTCCCTAACCCCTGTCCTCCTCCTCCTCTGCTGTCTCCTACTCTACCGACCTACCGTAGTGGCTGAACTACGCGTACTCAAACCCACTTGAGGACCGAAACCACTACCTATCCCTCCGGACCGCACGACGTTAAGTACCCCAACATTTCTCAGTCTGTGCTGACTCTCTGACTTGACTTGACTCCCTTGAGTTTCAATGCACCTTTTCCCTATACCAAATAGTCAATCAGGAGAGACGAGTTTGGTAAGGGCAGTAGTTTTTTACCTGTTATCAAAAACAAAACAAAACAAAAAAATTTATAAAGACAGAAACCGACACAACGTAGAATCAAAGCCGTGACCCCTAGAAACACACCGTTCACCCTGGAAGTCGACATCGTACACCCTTAAAAAAAAAAAACCACCGTGACGTGTCTCAGTCTGTGATGACTTCGCTGAACCGTCGTCGTCGTCGTCACGTCAGAGATCAACACCGTACACCCTAGGTCAAAGGACTGGTCCCTAGTTTGGGTCCCGGGGACGTAACCCTCACACCTCAGAGTCAGTGACTTGGTGGTCCCTCCAGGTTGTTCTCAAGATAACCGGGAAAGGGATGACGAATTTTGAGGAAGAAGGTGAACCGGTCTAAACTAAACCGACAAAGACAGTCCATGTACCTATCTCTCAAACCAATGTTTTAAGACAAATAACTCAATAACATATCTATTAAATGACAAAGTAGTGAAACTTTTATTGTGAAAAAAAAAGGGTAACCCTGTATCCGAGTGACAGAATCTTTGTATAACACCAGTCTTTGTGTTGGTAGTCGTTATTCGGAAATAGAACCAAACAGAAAATGGTAACCCAGAGGAACAGTGTCGTCGATCTTTTACATACTGTACCACGAAGCTGAAACACCAGTAACTCTCTCACTCTTCCTTTTCTTCCTTTCACTTGTTGGATTGTTTAGGTAGAGACTGGTTCACTTACTGATTTACTTGGGTTGAGACTCGTTCGGTTACCGAGACTTTCATGAACTTGTTACTTACACGCACCCCCAAGTGTAAGGTGTTTGCAAATAACTAAGTTCGTCTACCTCCAAAATACTCGACGTGTGATCCTTCTTCGTTCCAGACTAGAACTCTTGAGTCTAAATCCTGAGTGGGGTTTCACCCACTCACGTTTACACGACGTTTCTGCGGTGTTTCTGGACTCCGAGTGGACGTTAGCCGTCGACGAAACAGAAAAGAAATAATAATAATAATAATAAAATGAAATGTTATGACATAACTAAAACGGCATGTAGTTGTACTTAGACGGTGTCCACATGTATTCAAGGGTGAGGACTTGGGGGGTGGGTGAAGGGAGGGGTATGGTAGGGAAACCCAATAGGGTCACGTGGTCGGGGTTCGTAGGACATAGTACACCATGTCATCTATCTCAATAAAAGGACTCCGGAGTTAACCGGAGTCACATAATTATTTGATATTTTCCTGTCTGAGTTTCACTGAAACTGTTCTCCCCTAAATAACCTTCCGAACACATTATCTCCTACCGAGTTGTCGAGTCACTGTCTTTCCCGTCCCGTAGTCTACCTTCCTTTGGTCGCTTTGAGAGGGAGGGAGTAAGACGGGGAAGGAGGGTGTTGGGAAGAGAGACCAATCGAGAGGAGTTCCTAGGAAAGAAGAGAGAGGGACGTCTTCCCTAGCAGGGGTGATACCCCACGGTATCGGAGTGTAGATGGTCGAAGAACAGGGACAGAAAGAGACAGAAGAGTTCTCCGAATCGGAGGATGGACCGGTAGGTTACAACTTTAAGGAGCTCCGACATCGGATACAGAAGAATGAAGGAGACTGTCTCTAGAATAAGTACGGGTGTCTTTAAAATAAGTTAGTGGTAGAGATGAATCTCCCCAGGGAATAAATAAAAGATTTTGTCTGGAAGGAGGTTCGAAATTCTCAAACATAGGTGAATGGATTGACGACAGACGAGAACCCGTAGAGTTTCTGTAGACTTCGAAAGGAGAAGAAAGAACCATTGTTTTAAGAGGAGAACAACCTTCACCTCTACATGGACCGATTTCTCTGGTGTAAAAGGTCAAAGAGAAACGACAACCCCTACCTGTTACTCTACCTTCGTCTTCATTAGCTCAAAGATCCCTTTCAGGAAATGTTTTCCGACTGAGTCGACCTTCAAAACGGTCAAAACGGGACTACGGTAGGAGGAGGACGACGGACTTTACACCTACACTATCGATCACGATCCCGTGAGTAGAACTCTCATACTTCTCTTGAACTCCTACCTTTTCTCGTGATTGCCACCGTCTCTTTTGTCACCTTCCTCGGACGCTATTTCTACGGATACAAGATAGATGTCTACCGAAAATCCATTCCTTACTATTTGCAGACGGAATGACTTCGGTGATGATAACACCCAGAGATATTAATCTTGGTTTGTGTTAAGGATTAATCTCGGACTCCACATCCGAGAAGGATATGGAGTTGAGAGTAGACCGTGGTCCTAAACGAGGTAGGAGAGGGAGAAGAATTCACTACCGACAGGAGAGAGGGATACGAGGGGTGGGAGAGAGGACGGCGAATCCGAAGAGTGTACGGTAAACGTTGCGGATAAAGAGTCGAGTCAGTAGTCGAAACGATCCAGTTAGGAGGACAGTATCCAGAGTCTTATGGTGGTCGGAGAAAAAACATCATTGACAGGGGCAACATTAAAGTGTTCGATCCCCTCCCTGGTCTGATCAGGGAGTGTGATTTAACATTGGAGGCACCCCCGTACAAAAAGGGAAGATAATGGTAACGTAGGAAATAAAGATTCGTATGAAATCGTTATTCACGAGTGGGGAGGGAGGGGGGTTTTTCATTTTACTTACATGGTCTTTCCTTAATGAGTCTAGAGAGACTTTCATTTTAGCGAGTCAACACAGACTGAGAAACGCTGAGGTACCTGACATCGGACGGTCCGAGGAGGTGTGTACCCTAAAAGGTCCGTTCTTATGACCTCACCCAACGGTAAAGGAAGAGGTCCCCTAGAAGACCTGGGTCCCTAACTTGGGACCAGAGGTCGTGGTGTCCGTCTGAGAAATAGTAGACTCGGTGGTCCCTTCAGGAGTCATTATACTTGGTATATAAATTTTATACTTGGTCTCTACCAAGTATAAAATTTCTTAGGGTCCCTTCTTAAGACGACCAAATCAATCCCGGTTCAAAGATGGAGTCTGGTTCTCGTCTGACGGGAGTCAGTTTAGTGTAGAAACCTAATCCCTTTCTTTGTCACGATTTTCTTCCCTTTCCCCTATCCATGTACAGGTGGGGAAACCCCTGTAAAAAACACGAATACCGTTGGATGAAAATGGACCTCCCCTTCCACCTTCCTCCTCTCAAGTGTCATATTGGATCGAATCCAGAACGTACGGGACCCACCCTTGACCAGGGGTCTGATAACATATATTATGCCCCTGGTGGAGGCATATGAGGGAGTCCCAGATAAGGGTAAGTACCAGTTATCTAGTATTCTTACTTTTAAGAACAAAATAGGTAAAATACTGAAGACTAGTTAAGTTGGCCGGGACTTTTATATTCGAGAAGTGAATTGAACTTCGGGAAGGGGAAGACCGGGGACGACGGGAGAGACTGAGGGAGGACAAAGAGCTACGGTCTCAAGTCGGGACGGAGCTCGTGACGACAAGGGAGATGGACGTCGAGAGACAAGAATCTAGGACCATTCCAACCGAGACTCCCTCCACCTCGGTCGTCCCGACGACACGTCTGAAGACGTCTAACATACTACGTGTTTCCACGACCTGATTCCCGTCTTTAAGTCAAGATCACGACGGTGGTTCGACACACGAGGTTCTTTCTCCTCGCAAAGAGGAACGGTTTCTCTGAGGACATCGTTCAGGTCCCAGGAACCCGACTTAGACCGGTCTCCCTCTAGACACAAGTGAACATGTGTTCACCCTGGTATTTCTTTCTACCCTGGTATTTCTTCCGACTCTCGACTTCTTAACTACGAAAACTTGACACCACAACCTCTTCTGAGAACTTTCAGGGAACATGACGTTCCTCTAGTTTGGTCAGTTAGAATTTCCTTTAGTCAGGACTTATAAGTAACCTTCCTGACTACGACTTCGCCTTTGAGGTTATAAAACCGGTGGACTACGTTCCTCGGTTGAGTAACTTTTTCTGGGACTATGACCCTTTCTAACTTCCGTCCTCCTTTTCCCCTACTGTCTCCTATACTACCAACCTACCGTAGTGACTGAACTACCTGTACTCAAACTCGTTCGAGGTCCTCAACCACTGTCTGTCCCTTCGGACCGTACGACATCGGGTACCCCAACGTTTCTTCGCCTGTGTTGACTCGCTGACTTGACTTGTGTTCGTTTATTTCGACCACCATCGGGTCGCGAAGGAGTAGTCTCGACCTTTAAGAAGAGGAGATAACCTACTCCCACTGAGACCCCGACTTAACTGTGACTTCGACTTTTAGAACGTTCACTGACCTCCATCTCTCTCGAGACACTCCACTAGGACTTCCCTCGAGATCGAGACGGACAGGGAACGCAACCACGAGAACCAAATCTGAGAAGAAGTGTAGAACATGCAAAAACAGAGTGTACATATAAGATTCGGGAATTTTGCACGGTCCTCCTCCCTAGGTACCACTGGTCCGAGACGAGAAACCCTTAAATCTCCCTTTCTCTATGTTTAGTCTATTAGTGTGACTGTTGTAAAAAAATTCCTATTAAAAAATTTAAAATAAATAAAAATAAAAAATGAAGTGACCCAGAAGTAACGATGTACGTCCGAAAGAGAGGAACACCGTTCATCCCAGATGAGAAGTCGCTTTACACGTCCGAACGACACCGAAGAGAACAACGTCTCGTGTCCGAGATCTCACACACCCGAGTCATCAACGTCGTGAACCGGAGTCATCCACGTTGAGTTCCCGAGGTCTCGTACACGAGTCATCAAAACCCCGGACCAACAGGGCTCCGTACACCTTAGAAGGGTCTGAGCCCCAACTTAGGTACAGGGGACGTGACCATCCACCCAAGAATTTTTGACCTGACGGTCCGTTCGGGGTGTAGTTGTTGTAAATGATAATTTTCGACACTACTCGGGTCCTTCCTCTATTTCCACCCTGAAACTCTCGAGTACCATCCCCCTTGATCCACCTCCGACCCTACAACCCTTCTGCAGGGACTCCTTCGCTGAGTTCGAGGTTTACCTTCCTACCTACCCATCCTCCACTGACCCGTCTGTTTCCTACTCTGGACTATACCTTCTATTGGACCAGGTCTCCTCTGTTCTTGGTACCCGGGTCGAGACTTTCGTCCAGAGAGATCACGGGTTTCTATAAAGGTTGGTACGAAGACCCTAAAATTCTTATACTGTGATAAGTAGTGACTTCAAGGTAAATGTCTAGTAAGACCATTCAGTAGAAAGTCCCTGGTAGCTCTCACACTGAGTCACCACACGACTTCGTCGAGGGAAGACGAGCGGTCTCGACTGACATGTATAGAGAAGGGTTAAAGTGTAAGTCACCGTATCGGAACCATCGAACTTTAACCAGTACCACCCTCATAAATGTGGCTTCTTTAACCACTTGTTTAAGTCTGAAAAAAAAAAAGAACGTCTCGGGTACAATTTGTCAATGATCATCCCATGACTCGTACTTCGTGAAGAGTGTCGGGACCTCTCCAATGGGTTAAGTATCACGTCGTATTCAGAAGAACTTTTTCAACTTAAATACTGTTACACTGTACCACCAGAAACCTAAGACGGTCTCTCTCGACCCCTCTCTGTGACGGCTGGGTGGTCTCCATACTAAAGACGGTGAGTACTTCCAAAGGACCGTTAACCGAAAGTTCTGTGTCTTGGAGTCTTCGAGACAATGGACTCCCACTACCTCCATCAGTCTAACCCTCTCAGTGTACGGACGACTGAGGGAGGTCCCAGTCTCTGACAATGGCCCAGGTCATCGGTTTATCAATCTCGTGGGGTCTGGAGGCGGGAGGGGAGAAGTCTGATCGTCCACCAAGTGCTGTATCCGGTCTGTGTTTAATACACACATTAAGTTGGGGGACGAAAGACAGGGACGTCACCACACCCCTCCCGAACTAAGTCTGGTGCTCAGAGGACTCTCGTCGCTGACTGAATCAGTCGGAGTACAAGAAGTGTGAAGACTGGGGTACGGACCATGAGTCGCCAGAGGGATCTACGACCGAAAACTTAGTTATAGGGGTACTTTCTCTTGGGTCTTTCAGATGTGTCGATCTAGGGGACAAGTGGGATCCGGAAGTGACCAGAAATACGAACGGAAAGACCGTTGAAGGGAAATCGGACGACTTGAGTCAAACCCCCTTGAGACTCTGTGACAGGGAGTAGGGGGCTCTGACCACTCGACGGACGTGGTACGTCGCAACAGGGGCCAAGGACAGGAGGATCCAGCAAGGTAGTGCGGGGGAGATGACACTCACAGACGTAGAGTACCGGGGCCGTATCACAATCCGTGTTTCACTTTCACTTTCAGTGAGTCAGCACAGACTGAGAATACCGGGGTACCTGATATATGTCAAGTACCTCAAGAGGTCCGGTCTTATAACCTCACCCATCGGAAAGGGAAGAGATCCTCTAGAAGGGTTGGGTCCCTAGTTTGGGTCCAGAGGACGTAACGCCCGTCTGAGAAATGGTCGACTCGGTTCGGGTTCTTATGACCTCACCCATCTGATAGGAAAGAGGTCACCTAGAAGGTCTGGGTCCTTAACTTGACCTGAGAGGACGTAACTTCCACCTAAGAAATGGTTGACTCGATAGTCCCTTCGGGTTTCAATCCGTGTTTTAGCCACGGGTCACTTATCCTCCCCGACTTCGATGACGTTTGTTGAATTTAAAGTCCTTTCTACCCTCTCACGACGTGAGACGTTCAAGGAAGGAGTGCGGCTCATATACTTCCCGTCGTCTTATACGATGGGGTTTTACACGGTGAAACCGTATTCCTGATAAAACTTGACGTCCGTCAACTCTTCGCCTATATTCTTTTCGAGAGCAAACGAGGTATTAATGGATTTTCATCCTGGCTTCAAGTCATTCCACAGGGAAAGGGGGATAGAGGGTCTTCCCTGACTTCAAATAGCGACCTTTATGGAGATCTGGGAATGGTCGAGCCTCTACCGTGGTCTCCTGAGACGGATTGTTTGAGATGATTGTTCTGAAACGGAAAGTAACCAAGGACGAGACATAAACGGAAGGGTGTTAAACGACGGTATCTTTAAATTTAAGGAAAAGGAAAAGAACAGTGAAGATTTTCGTATAACAAAAAAACAATTCTACAGTGTCTCGGGTCGACATTAGTGGGGAAACTCAATGGGTAGTGACTACGTGACGTGTATAATCATTTGACAAAGAAAGAAAGGGCAATTAGACAGAAAACTGTCGGACTAAATGTCCGAGGTCCATCTCTTGGATTCTCTCATCTCCCTTTTTCTGAAAAAAGGAAGGGATTATAGTATGTGAAGGGACCAACGAGTCTACCATTTCTTAGACGGACCTTACGTCCTCTAGAAGGACTGGGTCCAAGTTAGGGACGCAGGCCTTCTAGGGGACTTCTTCCCTTATCGTTGGGTGAGGTCATAAGAACGGACATCTTAGGGTACCTGTCTCTCCGGACCACCCGATGTCAGTTACCCCAGCGTTTCTCAGCCTGTGCTGACTCACTGATTGTGTGTGTCATAGTATATAAGGAATATAAGAAAGAGAGAGAATTAGGAATGTCGTTAGGGTACTTCATTTAAGACAATAAGGGTAAAATGTCTCTTCCTTGACTTCTAGTCTCCATAACTCATTAAATGGGTTTCAGTGTGTTGAGGTGCCCTCGGTCATGAGTCCATGTCTATACTAAGAGACGGAGGGTGTGTGTCACTACATACCACCCTACCTTGGTCTCATGAGTTGACGTCGTTACTTTTTGACAAATCAGAGTTCACAAAGAAAGAAACGGAAAAAAGGAACGGAGGTTGTAGACCCGGAAGTAAGGATTCCCGGTCAAACGGATGTCTAACTAAGTTAAATTCGAATACCCTGTGTTCTAGATAAGGACAACGTAAAGAGTGTCCAAAAAAAAAAAAAAAGTCCCTTGGAAAACGATGTAAATAAGGTAAGTGAGGTTCAGGAAATCCAAATACCTCTTCCTTGTACGTTGTTATACGACAACCTCGGTCATTTAAGGAAGACGATTTTGAGAATTGGTAACACAGAATCTCACCTTACGGTCCTGTTGTACGTGGTCTTTATGGACCCCCCAACCTATTCCCAGTCAAAGAGTTGATACGAGGTATCATCCAGAGACACACCCTTTAGCTGTTGGTCCGTGGAGACCAATTAAAACAAATCCTCGAAAGTTCCTGGACAAATTTTGAAATGGAATATTAACCGTCTCTATTCGGGTGTTTAGAGCTCACATCTCGATCTTAATAATATTTCATGCACGTAAAATTGGACTCATTTGGATACATCGTTAGTCAGTCTAGTTCTATCTCCTCCTCCTTCAAAGGGAGACGCAGTAGGGTCTCCATTGACGATAAGACTTATAATGGTACCTGAGCAAAACGGACCAAAACTTGGAGTGTCTACACCTTAGTATGACAAGACGACAACACGGACAAAAGAAAGTTAATGTAACAAAAACGTCAAATAGGTACAATGACATACACGGTCAAAAATAACAACCATTATAAGATAACATACTCATATAGGATTAAATAAATAGAAAAGAGAATAATTTCTAGTGAATGTAACAAAGGTCAAATCCCGACAATACTAATTTCAACGATCCTCGTAAGAAAGAAAGAAAAGAAAAAAAAATCCACAAAGTAAAAAAATTGAAAAATATAGTCCTATATCGGTTAATTGTTTGTCACAAAACTATCAAAGCCCACTTGTCGCTACCCTGAGTCGGTATGTATGTGTACATAAGTAAGGAGGGGTTTGAGGAGAGGGTAGGTCCGACGGTGTATTGTAACTCGTCCCAAGGTACACGAGATGTCAGCAAGGAACAACCAATAGGTAAAATTTATATCGTCACATATCCACAGGTAGGGTTTGAGGGATTGATAGGGAAGGGGGTAGGAGGTGGAGTCAGGGGGACGGTTTGTAGTCAAGCAAGAGTCATTCAGACACTCAGATAAAGACAAAACGCTCAAGTAAACATAGTAAGGAAAAACCCAAGGTGCATATTCCCTACAGTATACTATTAGGAGGAAGACAGACTGAATGAAGTGAGTCCTACTGTTAGAGATTCAGATAGGTACAACGATGTTTATCGTAATAAAACAAGAAAAATTACCGACTCATTATAAGGTAACATATAAACATGGTATAGAAGAAATATAGGTAAGGAGACGACTCCCGTTAATCCAACGAAGGCACAGAACGGATAAAAATTTTCACGATGTCACTTGTAACTCCACGTACATAGAAAAGTATTGTATAAAAAGACACCTATATACGGGTCCTCGTCTAACGTCCCAGTACACCATCGAGATAAAATCAAAAAATTCCGGGGACGTACGACAAGAGGTCTTACCAACATGGTTAAACGTAAGGGTGGTTGTTACATCTTCCTAATCCTCGTAAGAACATGAATCAGAAAACTACTTGCGTCAGTGAGTAAAGAGAAAAATCCATTGACGTATCCTAACTTTGATGAAGTCCGAATTCCAAACTGACACTCTCCGTCTACCCTCAACTAAATATTGATCCTCGTTCTTCACGTCGTGACCCGTCCTACAACCGTTAGTGGTAGTTTTTCCTTGTCTCACGGTCCCACCCTAGAGCCAACGACTAAGATCGAGTATATAAGAAAAAAGGAAAAAAAAAATTACACCTGGTAAAAAATTTCAGAAATAACTTAAACAATGTTACATAACGAAGACAAAATACAAAACCAAAGAACTGGTACTCCGTACACCCTAGAATCGAGGGGTTAGTCCCAAACTTGGACGTGGGGGACGTAACCTTCCGCCTAAGAATTGGCGACCTGACGGTCCCTTCAGGGGACGTCGAGTACATAAGAATTATCCGTTATGACGAGGGTTCCACAAAGAATCCACCTCCCCCCGCTCCCCGTTTCCATACACTTTTTTTTTAGAATATATAACGTTACCAAGTACGGGACTATATACAACTATATGTCAGTATAGTACCCTTCTTCCCGTTAATCCTTTTTTTAACGGACTGTCCCAAGAAATTCTCCTCCATTACTTTTGTCGAACCCTTTGTGATCAGATCGACTTACTTATGTAAGAGGACCGAGGTTGTAGACCTAAGATTCCTCTAATAGTGAGAAAAACCAGGTCCTCCCCTTAAACCCATATTCATCGTCATGAATGTCTACAAGTACCTCTTTGTGTCGATTTAAGAAACACACACACAACCCTCCCGGACCCTGAACATCCATGTTCCTTCTATTGTGAGACTTTCCTGTTCACTTCTTGGTCTCAGGTACTTCTAGAACGACATTAGTTGTGTCGTCGATTGACCGGGCACTCTCCTTTTCAAATAAAATAATCGTGGAGACGACTCCTTCCTTCACTACTTACAGAGGTGGTCGGGCGACCCACAGAACATTCTAGTCTAGAACGGACCTCCTTCGAGACCTTGGTGTTATATCGGTGGTGTCAGCTCCGAAGGAGCCGTCGGCCGTGGGTAACAAGAGGAAATCGAGAACGCACTACAAAGGCGGGGTCGTCCGGAAGGGACCACTCGTTTACCTTTCTTTTATTTTTTAGACCTTTCTTACTCGCGTAGTCTCTCGTTCGCCTGTGGTACGTAGTTCGACGCTACAATCGGGGATGTCATCTGTCCTTCTTTCCCCCGAACCTCCTTTCCTTCGGGGACACGAAGAGGAATTGGGTACAAGAGAAAACGGGTCCAAAGAGCCCCGCCCCCCACGGTGAGTGGGGCTGAACGAAGACTCCCCATACACTCATCGACACTCCTCATGGGGACCTCCGTCACATTGAGGATTAGGGTTAGGGTGATTTGGGGTCGTGACTGAAGTCGGGGCTTAATGTGTGTCACCGTCACACTATCATGTCACCGGTTTGGGTGAACATTGGACACGTCGGAATGACTCAAAGAAAGGGAAAGAATTCGAGAGACCCGGAGACAGAGGAGCAGACGTCCTACTCCCACCGTCACGACCGGGGAGGGAGTAGCAATACTCCCGCTCTGATCACTTGTACACAGTCCTCGAGTCTTATCTCGAGCCGTGTCAAAGGAGATACTCGTCACCGGACTCCTATTGAGCGTCAGGGTACTTACCGACGTGACAATGAATACTTTTATCTACGGACAGGGGTTCGACGTAGGTGTGATCCCTCCTCTGGTGGAAGATTAAAGAATAAGTTGACGTTCTGACTCTCCGTTCACAATAAAATTATTAAAAGAGTTGAGGAGAGATCTGAAGTACGTCCCCATAACGACGGGGGAACCCCGACAGTAAAGAACTAGCTGAGGAAAAAGGGAGGGGAGAAAAGAGGGTGAGTTGTCGGTCCGAGGTCTTCTCCTCCACCCCTATTGGTGACAGGAACCCCACCCCCGCCCCATGCATCGATTCTCCTTTAATACTACCTCGGACTACTGAGTACTGAACGACACCTAAACGGGGTGACCCCACTCCAGTGCCGTGTCTGTCCCTGAGTTCGACTCCAGACGACCAGATTCTTCATCTCGACGAAAGTGCACTCCCGACGAGGGACGGTTCCACCATCAACACCCGGGACACGTGGTGCAGGAGAAGGAAAGGTGCGAGTAGTGTACCTTACTACTCGGACCGACCATATTTACGTCCAACCTACCCAAGTAGACCAACAACCGTATCGAAAGTCTCCGGGTCGAAGAAACAAGATACAGGTCAAAGGTTTTCTAGGAGACTGAAAAGACCTTCCAACAAGTTACTAAACAAGACGCATAGTGTCCGACTCGAGAGGTCCTTCATCCGAGACGTTGTCTCCAAACGGACGTGTTTCAAAGGACCCCTCACTTGGTTGTGGACATCGCTCTCCGCTTCCTCGTCCTGCCTACCTTCCTTTTCGACTTGAAACTACGACAGGGTTGTCTCCGAAGTCGACTACAGTACTCCTCGAGACCTCGATCCTACCGGGAAATGTCAACCTTGGGTCCCGTCCGAAATATAGGGGTGACTGGTGACCTATGTCCGAAGAGATCCTTCCACGTCTCTCCGGAACCCCATCCGTCGAGCGACATCTGGTCCCGGTCGAGATTCCTAGGATGGTTGTGAAGGGTTTCGACCCAATTTCTTGGGGAGTTGGGCCCCGCTCTGGACCCGTCACGTGGAGTCACAGGTCGTGTGATTCGTACCCACCATCTGGAAAGATGGAGAACACACATACAATCAGTAAGTTAACACAGGTCGAGAAACGTTAGGGTACCTTAAGATACGTCAGGTACCTTAAGAGGTCCGGTCTTTTGGTCTCACCCAACTGTAAAGAAAGAGGTCCACTAGAAGGCATGGGTGACGTCCGTCTAAGAAATGGTAGACTTGGTGGTCCCTTCGGATGGAGAACGGCGACAGGTTTAGGAAGAGTAAAAGATTCTCGATGTCTCATGTTACTGACTTCCATATCTGAAGTCCCCTGAGTTCAAGTTCAGGACAAAGAGGATAAGTAAACCGTTATAAATATCACATATAAAGTCCACGACAAGTTACGTGATACCCATGTTTTCATCATTGGGGAAGAGAGACCTCGAATATAAGGTACACACCGTCCCTCCGTGTCCGTCAAATTTTTTCCTTATGTGTGTGTGTGTACATGTGAAGTATAGTTTATATATAAACTATATATAACATATTTCAGATACGTAATATATATTACTAGTCACTGTACCTCTTACACTCTTCCCACACCCCCACTCCCTTACACCCTCCGAACCAAACACGTCTCCAGTCCTTCCGAAGGAAGGGACTCCTCCACTGTAAACTCGACTCTGTCCTCCACACCGACATGTTTCTAGTCCCTCACTCCTCAAGTCCACTTTCCTTGTCGACACGTTTCCGGGAAACTTCCCTCACTAGTCCCTCGTGGTCCTCCGGTTCCACAACCCACCTTATCCTCCTCCTTTTACCTTCTCCCCTTCCCTCCCCAAAGTCCTCCTCTCTTTGAGTCTTTCCAAAGATCCGTTATAGGTGTTTTCCCTTTACATCTCTGTCTTTCGTCCAACGGACCCCGACCTTCTCCCCCCTTCTGACCCCTCACTACGGGTCCCCGTACGTCAAAGACATACTTTGTTACCTTTACCAGATTATAGGTAACTCTACCATTGACGTGTTGAGACTCTTACACGATTTTCGGTGTGGCAACACGTGACATTCATCCGTTTGACATACCATACACTTAATATAGACTTTCTCGATAAAATTTTTATCTTCGTCGCCTAGTCCATACTGGACTGCACGGTAGACTCCCAGACTCTACCCCGCGGGGACCTTCCGAAATTCGCCCTCCCGTCTTATTATCCTAAGTGTGAACTTCTCTTGGAGAAACGAGACGACGACGCGACTGTTGTCCGACTTCCCCCGTCCCTCCCTTCGACTCTCCACCGATCCTTTCCGTTATTAGGTCCACCGTCCATGATCTTCACCGTACCGTCCCCTCACCCACCAGCTTAAATCTGTGGATGCCTACCACAGGTATCTTGACGACCCTCTTCCAACACTTTCTCGTCTCAGTGAAAAAAATCAGGATTGACCATCTCAGCTCACCGGTAAATGATCTTACTTCCGTCGACACCCTTTTTGTGTAAAACCCACCTTAGTACTCAGACACTGATACACTCAAAGTCTCTGTGCACTCTCTACGATCTCCACCACACTCAACACAGATCTCAGGTCGTGCCCACGGAGACCCGACCTCTCCCTAAGACCCTCAATGGTCGTATGGCTACCTAAAATCAGAACTATGACCAACTCTGGAATCCCTCCTCATTTTTGCGTTCACTACCGGTTCTGACTTGGAAACTCGAAATCAAAAGGTTTGAACCTGCTAGAGGGACCGTGTCGACAACACTCACAACCGTCCTCGTGTTACTCATGTCACGAGAGAGGGCACTGGAGAAACTAGAGTCTCAAGGAGTCTATGTGAAGGCAGACGAATCTCGGAATAAAATAATGAAATAGGTCAAGTCAGGACTCGTGACTGAGTCGGAGGGACGACCCTTGTGGTCGACGGATTTCTAGGAAGGTGACGGATGGGAGGTTCCTACATGGAAGGTCACCTCTTTTGTCTTTTGGGGTAGTATTACATACCGTTTGAGTTCCGCCCGCCATTGTCTACGCGGCGGTCTGACCTCGAAGTCAAGTCAGTAAGTCAGTACAGGCTGAAACGCTGGGGAACCTGACGTCGAAGGGACGCCACCAACCTACCGGAGGGACAGGTAGTGGTTGAGGGTCTCAAACGAGTTTGAGTACAGGTAGCTCAACCACTACGGTAGGTTGGTAGAGTAGGAGACAATAGGGGAAGAGGAGGACGGAAGTTAGAAAGGGTCATACTCCCAGAAAAGGTTAGTCAGTCAAGAAGGGTAGTCCACCGGTTTCATAACTCCAAAGTCGAAGTAATAGTCAGAAAGGTTACTTATAAGTCCTGACAAAAGGAAATCCGACCTCCACCCTCCGTAATTAAGTCTACCCTCTGTAAACACTCTCAGAGTGATTCCTGCGTCTTGTACTCGACCTCGAATTTTTGCTTAGATACCCTCTCTCTACCCCCATCTTCCCTCCCGTTGGGTCCAACTGCACAGTTCTTGGCTTGGTGTCCCCAGAAAAATTTGTTTTGTTTCGTTTTGTTACACAAACAAGCCGACGTAGTCAGGATTAACACCGTGTGGCCTAGAAACACACGGCACGTCTCAGAAAGAAACGCCACGTACCCGAGAGATCAACACCGGATACCCAAGTCGCACGTCAGAGTCATCAACGACACGTACGCGAATCAACAAGGTGCCGTACACCCTAGAATCAAGGGTCTGGTCCCTACCTTGGGTGCAGGAGACGTAACGTTCCGTCTAAGAGTTGGTGATCTGGTGGTCCCTTCAGGGGTGTCCTCAGAAAACACCGGCTTCGTGACACAAGTACCACTACCCTACCTCCTTCGAGTGAGACCGAACTCGGTTTGACCTCCACAACCGTCTTCCGTGAGTAAATTATTTGGACGTGGGTTCCCGTGTGGAACTCAGTAAACCAATGGGTCTTGACGAGTGGAGACTCGTATCTGGATCCCGCAACCTGAGAAGAGTTAGAATTTGGGTAATTGGTCGAGTAGTCGAAGTAACTCCGATGGAAGGTAAAAGATGAGTCGGTCAACACTGGAAGACTGGTGGTGGACAAAAGGAGGAGACGAGGTAGTGACATCGGGTAGAGAACGACCGTAGAAGTTGACTAACCCAAGAAACCGAAAGATGAGGTAGTAGAATATTTGAGGGACGACGACGACGACGATTCAACGAAGTCAACACAGGCTGAGACACGCTGGGGTATCTGCCGTCGAGTGGTCCGAGGGGACAGGGACCCTAAGAGGTCCGTTCTTGTGACCTCACCCAACGGTAAAGGAAGAGACCACGTACTTTCACTTTTAACTTTCACTTCAGTGAGTCAACGCAGGCTGAGGAACGCTGGGGTACATGACGTCGAATGGTCCGAGGAGGTAGGTACCCTAAAAGATCCGTTCACATGACCTCACCCAACGGTAACGGAAGAGGATATTTGAGGGTTAGGACCAGTAAAGTTATTGGAGAAAGAGAAGATAAAGTACCACAGTCCCTGTATCATTTACATACAGGATAATGTCCAGTTTACATTTAGGATAATAAAACCTGTTATTAAGGAATTGACGTAAAACGTCATCGAAATTGAAAAAAAAAAAAATTAGTCAGTAGAGGCAACCCGAGAATTTTTATCCCCAGGTGAGAAAGTACACACGAATCCGTCGATTTAAAGGGTAGAAGGTGACATGGGTGGGGTTTTAAAACAAGAAAAAAAGTTGAACGAGAGTCGTGTCTTCTACCCTCCCAAAGTCCGTGCACGAGGAAGTTTGTAAACGGAAGTGACGTACGTTTGTATAGATGAAGAACTATAAGTGACGGCGTAAGTTTTGAACCACCGAATTTATTATTGTATGTAAATAATAGTATGTCAAACACGTGAGACCGACACCAAATCAACCCACGGAGAGGAAGTTCCAGAGAGTATTCTCCCGTTAGTGTGATAATCGACCACGACTTCCTGGGAGAAGACCCCAGGGATTACACCCGGAAATGTATCCCGACGGATGTGTACCGTCGACTATGGGTGATTCCCCCTCGTTAGGTTCTCTGTCGTCAAATTCTCACGGGTTCTATCTTCGGTGTCAGACAAATATTTTGACTTGTAGGATTCACCGAATGGTAGTGAAGATGACGTAAGACAGTCTTGACTCGGTCATTCAGACCCGGCGTGAATCTCCCCTAATGTGTTCCCGTACTCATGGTCCTCCGTCTCTCGGGGTCCGTGGTAGAATCTTCGGCGGATGAGGGAAGACGGGGGGAAAGGTATAAGGACGAGGGATGGACCCGATCAAGGAGTTGTACGCGACTATAAGGACTGGAGACCTAGGTCGACATAGTTCAAAGGTGTCAACAGGGTAACGGAAGTAGAGGTGATTGAACTCCGTGAAAGTCCTTAGGGAGAAGAAAATTAAGTATAAATAAAAACCGACGTACACCCGAAGGAGGTCAACGTCACTCACCCCCGATGAGAAACATCGCCCCGCTCCCGAAGAGCAGTGTCGCCGAAGAGGACAACGTCTCGTATCTGACATCCGAGTGTCCAAGTCATCGTACCACGTACACGAACCAACAAGGCTCCGTACACCCTAGAAGAACCTGGTAACTTGGGCACAGAGGACTTAACTGTCCACCTAAGGAGTGGAGACCTGGTGGTCCCTTCAAGGTCTTCAGAGAATTTAATTTTTCTTTGGAAGGGAGGTGAAGGTAGATACATACTGGGGCCTAAAGAGGGAGGAAGGAGACAACGATAAGAACTCTTACACTGTAAATAAGGAACGTAAGTCCAGGTGGAGGTGTCGTGACGAGATGATTCCAGTAGGATTTACGGTCTAGTACACCGATGTAAAGTTAGGGACAGAACCACCTGAACACGTCCTAAATTACGATAATCGAGGTGTGACATCGTATAGAACGGAACGACTAACGTGAAAAAGTCGAGGCAGAAAACAACACCCACGAGTCAGTACTAAGAAGCACTGGGGGACCTGACATCGGGAGGTCCGAGGAGACAGGTACACTAAAAGGTCTGTCCTTATGACCTTGCCCAACGGTAAAGTAAGAGGTCCCCCAGAAGGGCTGGGTCCCTAACTTGGGTGTAGAGAACAGAGAGGAGGAAACCGTTCGCCTAAGAAACGGTGGTACGGTGGACCCTTCGGGAAGAAAGAAGGGAATGAGGTTCGAGACTCTAACAGGTCCGAAAACGGGTGTGAGGAACCAAAATGAGGGAGACTTAGGGAACAAGTCATGAGGGTCGTGGAGACACAAGACTATTGACACCAGTCTGGACACTTAGAATCAAAAGGTTGAGACTCCACTTCATTAATTGTGTGAAAAACTGAAACAAATTTAGTTGAAGTCAGAGTGTCTCTCAGGGGTAAGATGACACAACCGTCCTTTAATTCAGAGGCATTTACAGGGGGTAAGGTAGGTCCTCATACAGTTACAACCGAGGAGGACCTTCCCGGGGAGATCCGTTTCGGTAAGTAACCAGAAACCAAGACCGACTATTTACAACTCTACAAGGGATCAGACCCGGACACCAAGGAGTTTCGTCACTGGACCGACGAACCTCGTTCCCTCACGACGACCCGGGCCCCAGGTCAGAAAAGTTGATGTGACTAATTGACGGAAGTGACTCCTGAACAGTGGAAAGACCGTTCAACTGAGTCTCGTCGTACGTCTGGGGTCAGGACGCCTGGACGACTGTAAAGGGAGAGAAGGGTCAGTCAGTCAAGTCAACGAGACAGTACAGGCTGAGAAACACTGGGGTACCTGACGTCGTGCGGTCCGAAGGGACAGGTAGCGGTTGAGGTTCTCGAACGAGTTTGAGTACACGTAGTTCAGTTACTACGGTCAGGTCTCAGGTTAGAGGAGAGAAGGGAATATCGAGAAGTTCAGGTCCGACGTCAGACTCCCCAGGAAGACACGTAACCATACGTGGGAAAGGGAGTACTCAAACATCCTCTCTCTACCTCTAGTTTCTGTAAGTGAATAATGACTATTGCGACTACCTCTGGTAACGAGACCCAGACGGGGTTCACCGGACGAGATGTTTGGTGGGGTGATGTCAGGGGTCTCTTGGTTAGTCATGTGTACCCCATCTAGATCTCACACCTCGGGGGTCCCGACGTGACCGAAACAAGGAAAGGGTTGACTGGTCAGTCTCTTCAACAGGAGAGGGGCACAGGGATGATCTTAGGGACTCCGATCAAGGGGTGATTGTTTTACAGACATCTCAATTGGGATGGTCGACACGACAGACTTGGACGTCCGTTCCGGAGAGAGGACCCGAGGTCTGGTCCTACCCTTGTGGACCCTCTAAACCCCCAAAGACAAGGTCTGGTGACGTTATTTCATTCAGGTTTGTTCAAAAAAAAAAATTTAAAGGGGTACGTATATTTTCCGTGCAAATATGAGATCGGACAATTTACACGTTATCATAACAGAATTTTTTTCCTGTATGAAGCTAATTTTTATGAAATGACGATTTTTGACGACTGGTAGTAGACGTGGAAGTTACTCAACATTAAAAATACGGTCACCTCCCAAACTTTATAACACTTTTACTGGTTTTATATTGTCTCTGTCCTACACTCGTTTACGACAACCTTTTTGTCACGACTACTTGAACGAGTTTCGTCGCAACGGTGTTTGGAAGTTAAACAAAAAAAGTAAAAAATTTTTACTATAGACGTTTCATACTATTTTACTCGATACAGACATAAAGGGTGACAGATGACGTGTAGAGGTACCCCTGCCCGAACTCCGTCGCGCCTAAGCTGTGACGGTCCAGACTTAAGTACTGGGAGAGTGGTAAGAGTCTTAACTAATTACTGTCTTGTTATAGAAGGTTGGGTTCCCCTTCATCTTTGATAGGAGATGAGACAGGGACTAGACCAAACAGTCGTCTCGGGTAGGTAAGATGGGGTTTTGGGAGAACTTTGGACAGGGGAGAGACACCGACACCCAAGGACGAGAGGGGTAAAGAATCGATCTGGTTGTCGTTCTTGGAACGGTAGACGGACGGGTGGGTCGGTGGGGTGAGAGTAGGTGTCCATTATCCTGACGATTGGAAAGACTGGAGAAGAGTGTGGAAAGGGGTTTAAGGAGATCGCGAGGAAAGGGTGTCGGGATGAGGTGGTAGATTACAGGTCTCGGAGGTAGGAAGTGTGTACACCAAAGAAGGAGACGGAACGAAAAGTGGGAGGGTTGAGGGGGTCGACAAACAGACGGACTTTTCGAAGTTGAACAGGATGTCGAAATTGGGATTCCAATAAGAAGGGTCGTGGTAGGGACTGGTTCCGTCTTCCTTCCCCAGGGAGACAACACAAGGGTGTGCCGTCACCTTGGTTCTATAGTCTGTTGGAGGACGGTCGGACTCCCCAGGAAGACACGTCTGTACAAAGTAGAAACAAACACTGGACCCACGGATTCAATAACGACCCCCCTTACAACCCCTGAGGTATTTGAAAGCACCTTACTTACAGAAACACCGAGGACAGAGGGTGACTCTGGTAGTTGAATCGGACTGTTCGACTGGGGTAGAAAAGAAGGGAGGAAGGGGTGGGGAAGTGGACCACTGGAACCACGTCGATTACCCGAGGTCGTGTGTCCCTTAAATTACCACGAAAGGGAGACCCCAAGAGTCGACCTCCGTCCTTTTCGTCCGCACGGACGTCCGCCACTCACCCGGGACGATCTCCTCACCGACGAAACATGTAGGAGTCCCGGAGGACGCCTAGTCCGAGTTAGCGGAAGTGAAGGACACGAGTCCCTCTAATCTATGACGGATTAGTTGTGGCTACAAAAGAATTATAAACTTTGATGTCTTGTGGTCAACGGTAGGATCACCCACCGAAAGTCTTTAGGGGAGGAAAGACCACAAACTGAAGAACACTCAAAGTTCTTCGGTTAGATAAACCTTTCTTGGACGTGAATCGTCAAGAAACTTAACGGGACTTCGGGTCCGTCCTTCACTGGACCCTAGACCCAATCTTTCAGAACAGAGTCAGGACCCTCTCCGTCCACATTTCGCCATACAGACCCCCACCGGCACCGGTGGAGAGGTACGCACTGTCCAAAGGGTCGACATCAGAATGGACTTTAGTCTCCTACGAACAAATTCGACCTCGTACAGATGACGTGTAACCACCACATCGACGGGACGATCCACGAGGTACTCAGGACCTCCCGTCTCTGGAGACAAAGGGGTCGTTCTGGCTTCCTCATCCAACGATGGAGGGGACGTCACTACCTCTCTATTCACCAGGAACGGGACGGTGGTTCGGGGAGCTTTGTATGAAAGACCCTCTCAATAAACCTCTTCCATTGACAAACCCCGAAGGGACCACCGAGTCTGTCATATTTCTTAGACGGACGTTGCACTTTCTGGGTCCAACCTAGGGACCCAGCCCTCCTAGGGTTATCCCTAGTTATCTGTAAGAGGAGAATCGGATTGGAAAACGTTGGAAATTCGTCTGGCTTCTTGTTCGGTCACTTTACGAAATTCTTAATCAGAATATACTTTCACAATCAGTGAGTCAACACAGGTTGAGAAACGTCGGGGTACTTGAGATCGGACAGTCCGAGGAGGCAAGTACCCCTAAGAAGTCCGTTCTTATGACCTCACCCGACGGTAAGGGAAGAGGTCCCCTAGGAGGGAGCTTTCATACAAAGCTCCCCGAACCACCGTCCCGTTCCTGGTGAATAGAAAGGTAGTGACGTCCCCTCCATCGTCGGATGAGGAAACCAGAACGACCCCTCTGTCTCCACCGAAGAAGGGACTAAGAAGCCTACACCAAATCCTCTTCGGCTACGGGTAAGTCCCCCTTCGTGGTACGTGTCACGTACTACGCGACAACACACATTGGAAAAGTGCGGAGGCAATGAAGAACTTGGAGCGATACAGGGTCCTCGAAGACTTAGAAAATTAGGAGACTCGTCGAGGAACTCCATCCAAGATAATAGTATTGGTAGTAAAAGTCTTCTCTTTTGACTCCGTGTCCCTTTATTAAAGGTGTTGAAGATGACCAATTCACCTCGACGTCAGACTCAGATCCATCAGGCTGACGTCTCAGGGATTTGGTCACCGGGGTTGGGGACCCAGACGACGGACAATCCTGGACCCGGCGTGTCGTTCTCCACTCACCACCCACTCACTTCGAAGTGGACTCCGAGGGGTAGCAAGGGGTAGTGAGCGCAATGATGGACCTGGTGGTGGGGAGCGGACACGACGCCTTTTTACCAGAAGGTACTTTGACCAGGGACTACGTATTCTCCGACCCCTAACGACGAGATTCAGTAAAAAACTACGACGAGACCACTGTGTCCATAACTGTCAGAGTGAAATGTGTAATCCTGGACCTTGGGTTCCAGGGTGTCCATCATCTCCACCTTGCGTGTCGAGAGACAGGGTTTCAGATCGTGTAAGAGACTGACGCATGAGAAGTCCATCACCTATGTGATCAAATTTTCCGTTGTGTAAGATGTTCAGAATTTTTTGTTGTTTTGTAGTGAAGGAAAGGATAAGAAGTCCGAACTAAAGACGAGGGATCTCGGTAAACAGAAAATTCTGAAAAGAGGATAATAAATAAGGATCAATGATAAATATAAAAACGATAAAGATTTATTGTACGAATGGGATAAGACCTGAAATACCAAAATCTATAAAAGATGAATGATGGTGACTTCTAAAGTAAGAGAATGTGGGAATAGGAGGGGGGAGGGAGGAGGTGGGGAAGAGTATATCAATGTTGAACACCGAACAAGTTACAAGAGATGAATAATGCTGACAGTTATAAATATCGAGTAGGTACACTATCTAACATCTATGTGAAGGACAAACTAACGAGACTTTAATACAGTAATTTTTTTAATAAACAAGAGTTTGGGACTCTCTTCACAATTATAGGAGATACTATTTTGCATAGTTCGTTTTGAAGTAAAAGTGAAAAGAAACGATTTAAGGAGGACCTAGGGAAAAGAAGGACGAGAATCTGACTACCGATTCCTTAGGATCTTGAGAATAAGACCCTCTAATTACCAGACACACAGGTAGGATAAACATCTTGGACGGTTAGAAACCCTTATCAAAGTATAGTGTCAAAGGATTACTCCAAACTTTCCGTTCACAAAGTTCACCCTCTTTTGTTTCGTGTTCCCCCAGCCCACAGACACCTTCCATGTGTCTATATTTACCGCCTCGGACCCGTCTCTACCCAAAAGGACTCAGAATCGGGGTCCGAGGGACCTCCTCCGGTCACAGGGGACGTCGGACCGTGTTTAGTGACGACAACTGGTCCGTAGGGAGTTTTCAAGGTCTGAGGTGTCCTCTTACGACACACCGTCCTTAAACTAGGTGTGGAAGTAGATTCAAGAGAGTAATTACCCTCTATGTTAACTCACGATCAGACGACCCATTGTCAATGCGTTAATCCTCGACTAGTGTATTTGGGAGATTCGGAGTTAAAGGAGTAAAGATTTTATTCCTGTTGTCTCGACGGAGTAATTCTAGTGACATTTCTAATTCGCGGTATTACAAAATGTTCCGTGTAGGGTTCACGAATCCTTTACAATTTGTAGATTTTAATACGAGATCTTAAAGTGTCCTCTACCCTTACAACTATGAATGTGACAACCTGCGGTCGATACAACCCTACAACATACTTTCGAGACACACATGTTGTCTTAAAAGAGTTACTCATTAACTATGTAGAGTGGTCTCACTGAAAGCCAATTGTTCTATTTGGACAGTAAGGAATCAAATAGGGGATCAGGTGGTAGGTCCCCAACTACTGTGGGGAACCGGTCGATTTCAGTTGACTGGTTATGATTTTATTTCTAGTAAACTTACAAGGTTAAAAACGGGAAACGACTAAAAAGCCGAAAGTATCAGAAGGGGCGAAAACGATAGTCAACTACGTTTATACAAAAACCAATTGGAAAAAGGAATCCTCTTTCCGTATCGATATAAAGTGGATGAAGAGAAAGTGTCAAATATGATAACCAGAAAGACCATGATAAAGGAAATTATCAAACGTAAGATGTTGTCTGACATACTTCTACTAGGTTTAAATTGTACTTGAAACCCCTTCTTTTGAAAGTTACATCACATAAGGTTTAACATAATTGTCCAGTGTTGAGTCCTCTCCATCACTTTCGTGGAATCAGTTTAGTATCGATCACGAATTTTATCGGTGGACGTAGAACAGTGTCATTCCTTTCGTAAAACACTTTGAACGAAGTTAATACATACACATATATGTATATATTTAATGTGTATAAGTATATACATATGTACACGACCGAATGTTATATTTTGCAAATTTTGGTTCGTAATGTCAACTTTCTCGAACTTTTACATAGAATTGCTAGAAGTCTCATTTTTTTTCAACTCTTTGTATGAAATTACTAAAAGTGTTTCAAAACAAAGAATCAAAGAAGTAGTCCGGAGAGATAAGATCTATTCGGAGAAGTTAAATTCTTCTTTTAATAGTTTTTGGTTGGTTGATTTGTCCTGATTGAGTCAAAGAAGAAGTCCTTAAAAGACCCGTGAGTGATGTGTTTCTAAGAACCTATCTCCGGGGATGAAGGTTGAACGTTGGAGAGTCCCCTTTCCTTCATCCATTTGTCTTTTTAATACATTCAATTTATTGACTTTACAACTTTTCATTGTGCTATGTCTCCATCCTACTATCTGACACCAGTCCAATAGTACCTTCCAAAATACACCGGTAATCCGAGTTTTACAATCATTAGTCTCTAACCTTTCCTTCCCAAAAATTCCTGATTATTCATTATCAAACCGACCGAGTATACCAAACTTTCTATCAAAAATCCTGTACACGAAAATTTTCGTAGTCTAAGATAGGACGGGTATTATCGAATTACGTACGTCAGTCTAGGTGCTTCTTGGACAATATTACAATTACATTGTGTACTTCGTATCATACTATTGACGTAATCTAGGATCCTCGTTACTCGACGGGAGTAGTCCTTGAGGGCGAGACCCATACCAATCCGCCGTGAGGTTAGTCACATGAAATGTTCGCTGATAATCTTCAGGAAGACAATAGGTGCCGAGTTAGGTATGTTTTCCGTAACGATTAATCGAATCATTACAGTTCACACAAAGGTGACCAAAGCACCGAACGATTATAGAACTACGTCTGTGTCTAAGAATAAACAAGTCATGATCTAAGTTCTATCCACACGACTGATGTTTGTTCAGTGTCAAGTAATTGTTCTGCCACTGTTCTAGACATCGAACATGAAGACACCTGTCATGGGTTCTAGACTGACGATTTACGTGACGACAAGTCGATAATCGTCTCTTCAGACGAACGGACTACGACTGGTTTTCCCACTATCATAAAACGGGGGTTGCAAACTCCGTCTGCGATGACGAACGATTACAAATTAGTCTATAAGGCACATTCCGTTTGACTCATACTCGAAACAAAAACATAATTCGTTCATCACCTAGGGTAATAGACGGTCTCAGACTCTCCATTTACTGGTTGATTGACCGACAGTCAAACTTTATATTCATTTCTGCAGACCATGAAAATTGAATGAAGGTTTATTATAGTCAGTTAGTGGTTATGGATAAATAGTTTCGTTCAAATAATATAATGAATAAGGTCTGTCTATTACTCCGAACACACATGTTGATTCTTTAATTCTGTTAGGTTTATTTTCCGTCCTTTTAATTATACTTAATGTGTTTGTCGATTGATCTTTCCTCGTCGTCGACGTAAGTAAAATGTAATTATGACACTTCACTACATCGTGGTAAATGGAGTTTATATAGGATTCATGAAAAATTCCATTAATGAACCCAGGAACGATTTTTTACGTCGTCATGTAATTTTTTAATCTCGTTCGGACTACTAGAATACAAGTTGATTGAAGTTTATATTTTGAGGTCTTTTTTTATCCTTTAGACCCTTCCGAGACTGGAACATGTTAAGAAAATTTTTTAGGATTCCTTTATCAATGGTAAAAACTCTGACCGAAAAAAGATAACGAACGTGATATAAGTAGTGATAATAGTACTGAATTTAAGGTTCGAAACCTTCCAAATTATCCATGAATAAATACGTAAGTATATTAAATAATTTTTTAAAAAAATGTGATTTCAAGATAAAGAACCAGACAAGTCAGACTTGGTTACCTCCTTATTCTTTAAATTCCGATGGTTTAGTTTCCTAATCGTAGAAATTAATAATAAAATCCTAGAAATTAATAATTAAGACGAAAAATGGTAAAGATTACTAATAAGATTCGATAAGATGAGACTAGTAAGGATGTAACTTTAAACAACCAAACTGGGACAATTACTTAACTTCAATTGTACTTCTGTAAATATTTAGGTTAGTATTCCGAAAAAGATTTATGACTATTTCAAAGTAGACTCTATATATTTCTTTTGAACTTTTGTCTTTAAGTCATAAAGTCAGAAAGTAATCGGGTGAAATGATCAATTCTCGGTGTCATGTAAAAGTCTTTATATGGTGTATTTTTGGAATTCTTTTAAGGTTTCAAACCCTAATAAGTTAGGACATTTCGACACCAGGGATTGAAAAAAAAAGAATCACAGTACTTGGTAAAACTCTTGACTACTTTCATACTTGAAGGGGAGTTTTTATACGCATACTTGTTTTTGAAGATATATAAACGTTCCCTAAGGGATGTCAGGTACTAGAACGTTCAACCCTCAAGGATAAAACTTCACCACCTGTGGCACCTTTTATTCAAATCGGGTAAAACTGTGACAAGCAGAAGTGAAGAGACACGGATATATCCTGTCATTCGTAAAATTACAATGGTTTAACGACAGAATTCTGTTTTTGAGAATAACATTTGTGTCAGAACATTTTAGGCGAAGGGGATTAAAATGTTCCAAAATTCAGTACATAGGCCAGAGAGTTTAATCAATTTAGGGATTCCAAATTTGATCGTCTATTAGCAAAGAAACTATATATAATAAGAAATGTCGGTCAGTGACTTTTCATTCTAATTTTAAATTATGGCAGTACTTTTACTTACACAACAGGTGTATGTCTTGTCCAATAAACTGAAGTATTTTATATAAAGATCAATATGAACTTTATTTTGTGTAGGATCATAGTTTGTGTAAGTGGATCACGGAGACTTGTGTCGTGTATTAGTGTCTGGTAAGGAAGGGGTGGAGAATTGAATGAACCTTGGGGTAGAGGATGGTACTATTGTTTTACATGTCGACTGGGAACGTGTTACGTCCTCCATCCCCACGACTTGGGGAGTAGGGTCAACTTTTGTGGACACGACGATTGAGGCAGAGTTTTTGTATCCTTGACTATGTACTGAGTGGGTTCCCGTCCTTCTACTTTCTCAAACCTATCTTAGTCCTGAGTTTGGGATCAAGTAAACTAAGATGGATAACACTAGAGGTGGATGAATTTCTAGACATTCTATTTTTATGTTCATGATATAAATAACTTTTTTATACATATCCATTGTATATCCTGGACACATCAAGTATGTATATCCTGGACACATCAAG
Source organism: Capra ibex (assembly GCA_006410555.1). NCBI lineage: Eukaryota > Metazoa > Chordata > Mammalia > Artiodactyla > Bovidae > Capra > Capra ibex. The sequence goes on along the minus strand of SJYO01040405.1, from coordinate 31,230,760 downwards.
TATGTATATCCTGGACACATCAAGTTTAGACACAACAAGTTCCCAGTTGACATGACTAACAAGATGTGTGACAAACCCTATCTTTTGTGAAGTAAAGACTGGTTTGGGTGGTAGAGTTTTCGTAGAGTAGTTAAGGGGCTTGGTCAGTCGTTTGTCCAACTTCTTACGACAGAGACTCCTCAATTTGTGAGCCGATACAGAAATTGGGGTACAGCTTACCTGTGAATTTTGTTCTCTATACTGATATGATGTCATGTTTCCAATCCGGACAACGAAAGAATAATTTCTCTTTGAGGTGATCAATGAGGTTTCTTAACCAATGTATCATCCACTTTGAACCTACATACATACTTCTTAAGAATTTCGGGAATTTCTTCAAAAATTACAAAACTCAGTGTACTGTTAATAAGTCAGAAAAGGATTAGTACATGAAAACGAGTTTGTCTTATAAATATTTTGTTTCGAGTTTTATGGACTTATTTCCTTTTCCCAGTCGATTTTTTTCAAAACGGTTCCTTCGATGATAAACCAGTACCCTAAAGTAAGAACAGAAAAGGATGTATTTTTTATTTATTTCCTTGTTGGTAACAAAAGAGGAACGATAAGAAATTGAAAGTGTTTCCTTTTGAATCTTCATTTGTGATCTTAAAGGTAAAGTCTCTACATCCGTCCCCAGTCCTTGTCCTCCCCTCTTCCTATGACGAAAGACTGTTAGTCTTAAGTTCAATAAAGTCGAGTTACCATTTCCCGAACGTTCTTTTTTACCTGATACTGAGGTTACCGATTTACCGTAGGGCACACAGGACATTTGATATGTTGATTCCCGAAGAGGGACGTGATAAGTTTACATGGTAAAACAAAAAGGATGATCTGGACGATTTACCACTCACGTTCGACTCCTTCCATTATATATGGTCGTAAGGACCGACACATTAGATATGTAAAAGTAAAATTAAGTTCGTATTAGGTATAAATTTTTTAATCTGATTTCTCTCTGTCATTTCCAAAATTTCAAAAGAGAAACTTTTCTACCATAGAATGTCATGTATGTTTTTATGAGACTTTTATGTATGCTGAAGTAAATGTTTTGTGACTTAGTTGTATAATGTTCTTAATGTACCAATACCTAAAGTTATTTACCTCGTACGTAAGTACTTTGAATTTTTTATAATTCTTTTCCTGACTTTTTTCGTCACATTTTTTTCTGTTGAGTATAAATTTATTTTTAATGTTTCCAGGACTCGGTTAATTACCAACCATTGTTACAGTAGTTTTTACGGAAATCCAGAGTTATTTTAGGTGACGAATAAAGACGTACGGATCAGGCACTTCTTTGACTTCAACACCCCCATGCATTACCAGTCCTTAATAGTACGGTTCAATTTAACATGTGCAGTTTTTATGTTTAAACGGTATGAATTTCATAGAAATAACAACTACGGCCTAACTCAACGAGGAGTCATTTTTTATGGTCAGTTGATTGTTCTTACCGTACTCTATCCAATACATTGTTAAAGTGGCAAGTATATGACTGAAAGTCATAAGACCAATATAAAACTAAGAATTATTTCTACGTAAAGTTTCCGGAGGTGTCCTCCGTTTTATATCTCTTAAATACCACGGGTTGAGAATACATTAGTGACCTGATTAGGAGGGACCATTGATACGTTGTAAACCTGTCTTTCCGTGTTTTTTTATTTTAAATTTATAAAGTACACGGTTAGACTCTTTTTTATTAAATTTAGTTGTCTTGTCTGTTTTTCATGTAGATGTGTTTACTCCTTTCGTCTTTTCTATGGAGTGTAAGTAAATAGAGTCCAAAGTGTTTCACCGAAGTTACGATTTCATTTACACAATTGTAAACCTTTTAATGTTCTGAAAAAAAAAAGAAGTTAAAAAAGTCAAGATATGTTACTAATGTTGTATTCTGAATTTTTTTCCCCCCCCCGCCACCTATAAAGTCCTGAACAAAATACTCACAGGTTTCTCGGTTCTTGACCAAGGGTATTGTCTCTTTGTTCGTAGCTTTCAATTCCGTCATTTTGGAGGTTGCGTTTCGGTATTCTGACGTCTACTGTTAAACTATCGTCCACTAGGAGTCTCTTCACATACATCGTTAGTTACTCTCTTACGATGTCGTAGACGTCCAGTTTCACACTCTCAAGTTTTTTTGTGAAGTTCCAGCAATCCGCCTACTGACATTGAAAGTGGAATAGAATACACACTGTCGAGTGAGATAAAAATTCTCACCGACGTAGATACGGTGATTTACTAACGTATAAGTGAAATCATTCCTCCGTGACGAAAATGGCTAAATCCCAGTCGGCTTACCTTAAAAACTACTGTGCCTACAATAAACGACCTTGACCTCTACTACTTAGACCATCAAGAAACGACCCGTCAGAGACAATCTTTCTTTATCTTTGTTTCTTCCTTTTTGTTTATGTATAATATTTCCAGGTGACTCACTTGTCATTGTTTTCAGACGCAAGAAACGGTTCTCGAGATTCAAGGATATGTGAGTTCATACGCAACTTATGAAAAAGGGTTGCAAGTATCCATGAAGAACAAACCCCCTTAATTTTTATCCACTTTTCGTTTCCCTGTCCCTTTCCCGTCTTCACCCTCCCGACATACTTATTTTTTCTCCCGACACATTCTAGTTAGCTGTGAAGATGTGACTCTTTTCGTGTTTCTTGTTTTAGGAGGAGTCTCAGTTACCATTTCTCTTTGTCCTTCTGATGTCAGTGATTTGTGCTTTAAGAGTCCCACGTTCCACTCTTTACTCACACACTATGTCTCCCTTTGAACTATAGCTCAATATAGGGAGTTAATCAAAGACATGTTATAAGTATTTCTTATTGGGTTGAACACTTCATTAATTCAAAAATCCTTTTGACTGAAACGTCAGTCCCATCCATTGAAATCACTACCATGTTAAGTCGTTGTAGAGATACTTCCGAAAACTTCTGTGACTTCTACTAATGTATTACTTCCGTTCAAATACTTTGACTCTTTGTTTCTATCTTTGGATTTTATGTCTATCAACACACTACCTTTGTCATACAATCGAAGTTCAGTAATACTCTTCTGACATTCTTCATTAAGAGGAAAGTACAATGGAGCCGATTTGGTAATGTAGTATGTCCGTAGGTAATTTTTTTGTGTTTTTTAAAGTCTGTACGTATTTTCTTATTTTTCCAACTACTTCTACGGTGTTACTTCTGAGTCTGTAATAATTTCAAAACGGTATCAAGAAACCCAATATGGGGAACGGGAAATACGAACTTTAGAAAATTTCATTTTGAGTCTGTAAAGTAAAGTGTGAAATTATAGGTGGAGTTTAAAAAAGAAGGTAATGGTATGTAATGTATTAATATGTGGAGATAAAAAACATTGAGCGAGAATACAATTTGACATGTTTAAGATGTTGATTATCTTTCATACTCCTGTAAAAGATAAAACGAAATCTTAACAGTTATGTAGGACTTCTTAGACCGTCCCACTGTCAACTGATGTTACTCTTTGTGCTCTTGGATATAATAATCGATTTTACAAATTTAATTCTAAATCCCCGAGAAATCCAGTACAAAGTTTCTATGAGTGAGATATGTGGTCATATAAACCAAGGAGGTTTTATAATCATTCATACCAGAGGTTGATAGTTCGGACTAAAAATAGTCATTCGTTACCTCAAGTTGTTTTCTGATAGTTCACAACCATCCTTAATGACACGACTCGTGATTTGACGAAGAAATTTTTATTTTTGTTTTCAACTTGTATGGAACTTATTTAGTACTTTACAACTTGTTGAGGGAGAAAAGATCTGAAAACTCTATGTATGTGTAAATCCGAGTATATGAGACGATAAAGGTAGGGGTTGAAGGTTGATGTGACGACTACACCTCCTGTGTCTGTTTTAGAATGATTGCGAAAGGAAGTGGTGATCCGAGAAGAATTACTCGAAAAACATGGACATCTAATGGATACTTGAGCATGAACACATAAAATGAATGTTTGATCTGACAATGGAAAAACGCACTGCATAGTTATCAACCTTATCCGTATGTAAGAGGAGGTTACCGTAGGATTTTTGTCTTAATGTATGTTCACTTCTACAAGGATATACGTTTATAAATAAAGATGTACTATATTCGGTATTGATTTTCAATTTTCTATTTAGACTAGATGAAAACTTATGTCATGAAAAGGACTATGTACCGAGAAATTCGTAAAAATTCGTGTCATAATTATATGAATGGTGACTAAAAGAAAAAGACAGAAGTCGTCGTGCACTAAGGAATTTGCAACTAAGTTCAGCTTATTTGATTTTATATTTGTAATTTTACTCCACGATAATAATGGATAATTTATCCATGATAAATAAATATCCACGATAAATAATGGATATTTTGGTACTCAGATATATTTTACTCTTTGATTAATCACTGGTCCGATTACAGTTTTGAAAATGTTTGTCGAAACCACTCGTTTCTATTAAATTTAGTCTAACTTAAATTAACTGTGAGAATTAAAGATGTCAAACTAGATGGCTCTACTATTATTTTATGAATATGGTGGTGGATGACCTCCGTCTCCTCTAGTGGTAATATTGAGTTATTTATAAATCAATGGTTATTACTGAAAATGCATTCGGTTCCTCTTTGAGTCTGATTAGTAAGTTTAAAAATCTGTGTAATAATTAAGCTTAAGTCTTAATTGTTAATCATAATAGGATAATCCCAATCCATTTATAAGAAAAATTTGTCAGTTTAGGATTACCTTATGATTCCATTGATACTTCTTGACACTCGAAGAAATGGTGATAAAATTCAAATGAAGCTTTTTTTTTTAAGTGATGTCTTAGTGGTGACTGAGACATTAGGATGGAAAAGATACAGAAAGTTGGAGAATCTCCTGGGTAGATGCCTACCCCTCACCCCAGAAAATCCGCATTGTAAGAATCAATGTAAACTCTAGGGTAAATCTACACCGACGGGGACCTGTCCCAACACTCCACACTGGGATCCTTACTGTAAAGCAGGATGATGGCATCCTTACCATGTGTGTCGACCCCCACTATGTCGAAAATTACGTCGCAGCTGAAGACTTTTCCTTTTTTCTTTCCAAAATCATTAATTTATGTCTATATTATCTTAGCAATTGATTCTTTTCATATCTATGGATGAACGTGGTTACTGTCCTTATCTATCGGGAACTCGACCGCCCTGTGAGTCACCGAAAAGGTACTAATGTCGTCGTCCGAGTCGTAATAAGGATATTTTTCACAATTTAATAGTAATAATTTAATAAATTTATCATACATAAATTTTGGAATTGATTTACAAATTTAATGAAGAAAGTTCATGAGGATGAAAGTGTAAAGTGGTTTCCTTCTTTTTTGTCACCCCTTTCCTTCTCCTGGGTCACTCTTAATTGTCGTTTTTAATTTCTCTTTTGGACCTGTAAAGACAAATGAATGGATAATTATAAGGGTATATAAGTATTTGGATCTGGTGAAGGGTGTCCTAATGGTGTTTGACAGTTCATTAAGATTTATTCTTTGACTGATCATTGAGTGTTTTATTTAAAAAAAAAATGTCAATTTCTATAAATCGTTTTCATGTGTTCAAATGTAATAGGAGTTTATTTGACTTCTGACTTTCCTTTTAAAACTTTACGTCTGGAGAGACAGAGGGGACTTCCTCCTTATAGTCCGAACCTTCCGAACAAACGTCTGTAACCCCTTAATTTTCCACAAAGTAATAGTCACAGAGACCTCGACAGGTTTGTTAACGATAGGTCTCTACTAGAAAACCTAACTCCAGGTGAACTTGAAGCCCACTGTAGTCTGTCTGAAACGACTTTGTCCCCTTTTCGAAAATCCTAAAGTTTTACATTTACTTTTTTTACCAAAGTTAAGATTTCATGTATATTTTGTTTTCTATAAAACACTGATTACTTCCAATTCTAAAATCAGGATCTAACTTAACGGACATGAAAGGGTTTGGAAGAGTTATCCCAACCTACGACATTTTTACGTCCAAACCCGGGTCCTAGTACGCAGACCCAAGTCTGACCTCTCCACTCATGTTTGAGTGGAAAAAGAAGAAGACTTCTTAAAGACGCCCTTCCATCACTACTTCAACAAAAAAAAATTGTACTCAACGAAGTTAAAAGTAAGGGAGGAAATCGTACAAATATAACAAACGGACAGACATGTGACATTGTTTTTAGTCATACAATTTTACCCTTTGAGGAAAGATTTCTTTTTCACGATAAAAGAAAAAGATTTTATGTTTGGAAGTCATTGAGGTGTAATGATGTGTTTTTGTGTAAGAAGAATGTCTTGTTTATGAAGGTTTTGTAAAAGTGTAGTAGTGTTAGGAAAAGTTCATGACTGATCAAAGGAGTACAGGTTGAAGATTCTGAAAGGGTATTAGTTTAGTTTAGAGTGATTGTTTTAATTACATACCTTTTTTCAAAAGGATTTAGAACAAAAGACGATAAAAGGGATTCCCGTTAGAGAAGAGTAATGATGGACGGGTTTAGACTCGATTGGGATTACGGTATATATGTTCTACGTTAAATTCGAGAGGAGGAGGTGCTTCGAAGAAAATGACATGCTCAGTGTCTGACAGTCTGTACCCTTTGGTAGATGTTCATGTAGAAATAGTAGGTCCATCCATTTGTTCTGAGTTGTCGGAACTTACGGGACGGTTATGACTTTATGTGTATCGGGGTCTAAGGGTGAGATCACGAAGAGTGGGGAACATTTTTTCAGTCAAAATAATTGATAATATATATAATAAATCACATACAATTGACACTTATGAGTATACTATGCGATTGACTTCTCTCCCCAAAGAAGACGTGTCATAGATGACACTTTACGTTTAATATATTAGAGAATCCCGGAGTTATAGAGATAGACCTCTTGTAAAATATATAGACATTATTTGTCTCTAAGGGTTGGGGAAGGAAAACCTTTTTTTACTCAGGTTTAATCTTACCTTTTTAAATATAGATACAAAAGTAAGGTCTAACGAATATTTTGGGAGTCCTCACGTACAAGTTACACGTCTGAAGACCGAGGTGAGGGTCTCGGATACTAAGTCATCAACATTCCACTACGTCTCTTTGGACGTAAAAGTACTATTTATACTCACGATCAAGTTTTCTTTTTGAGTCTACTCGATTGGTTCTTATAATTATCATATTTACATCAAAGGTGTAATAATTCTGTTGGAGTGTAAATATTGTTTATATAATTCTATAAGATGTCTCTATCAGAATCTTCTACACTTTCTAAGAAAAGTGACTAAAACTTTGTATAAGTCATTCGGACATAACTGACTATGAATAAAGTACATTTTATTTTGAGTTTTTTGTTCATTAGAAATACTGAAACCAATATTTATGACCGACATGTGTGATTTTTAGTGGATATCTCAAAGAAATCAGAAAAACAAAATTTTCAATTATATAAGTGCACCATGTTTTGAGTTTCCCAAGTACTCATATGGCACTTCAACGGAGACAATCTGTGTGGGTCAATCAAGGAACTGGATTTTCGTTAAGATGTTCAAAGAAAATAATTTTTGATATATAGGAAGGTCTCTATCAAAAATTCGTTTTTACGTACGTAAAGAAATGACTAAATATATTTACTATGATATGGCATGGATGACCAGACGTGGAGGGTGGAGGGTGTTCTTCAGTCCATTTAACAGAGTAGTACGGAAATGAAAAAATTCCCGTCGTGTATCAAAGTATTATATCTACAAAGTACAAGTAAATTGGTTAACACCTTGAAATACTTTTATATCGATCGGTCTAGGCTCTGTCTCCTATGACATAGTGTCGGTTCCAACTCACGGTGTCGAGATACTACTGTTTCAGAATGGACACAGTCATTTACTGACATACAGCATACAGTTCAGATATAATTGTGAAAGACGTAAAAGATGAGAGGCTTTTTAATAAGGTTCCTTGGTGTAACTATGTATTAACAACGATATTTTATTTTAAATTCTTAAAGGTAATTAAAAATCATTAAAATGTCTACGAAAAACTATTAATTTTGAACCAGAGATACCTTCGTGTTTATGTTTAAAGTTACCAAACCGGTTTAAGAATTTTTTTTTTTACAATTCAATAGGACACAATAATATTTCGTCTAATTTACGAAACTTTTACTGATTGATTGATACATAAATTCCTACGAGGTTTATGACTGACACTACCTCTAAAACAACTTCAGACACCCGATGGTTGTATCGTACATGAACCAACCCCAAAAAAAACCGGAGTAGTACACCGAACACTCTAAAATCAAGGGACTGGTCCCTAACTTGGACCCGGGACCCGTCACTCTCAGTCTCAGGATTGGTGACTCGGTGGTACCCTAAGGGTTGTACATGAATCAAAATTACGTACTAGTGAATACGAGTTCATATGTTAAATAGTAGGAGGTAGTCACGGACAATGTATCGTTATTGACGATACATTGTACCCTTAGAATATTCACTAGAATTTATATGTATACAGTCCATTGTAATAAATTCTTTATTTTATAATTTTTTATTAATTGAATGAGAAATACTACAAGGAATAAAGGACCCTTACTGACCCCTAAATGTACCCGTTCTCATTATTTAAGTAAGGCAAGGTTTAAAGGGTGTTCATGTGCATAAAATCTAAGATGATTCGGTTGGGATTTTATTTTTGTGTCTGTTCTTAAAAGTTACAATTTACACCTTCGATATAGGTTCATTTGGTTTATCGTATAATCGATACTGCTAAAACAACAAGTCAACGATTCAGCACAGACTGAGACACTGAGGTACCTGACGTCGTGTGATCCGAAGGGACAGGAAATGATAGATGGTCTCAAACTCGTTTGAGTACAGGTAACTCAGTCATACGGTAGATTGGTAGAATAGGAGACGACAGGGGAAGAGGAGGACGGAAGTTAGAAGGGGTAGTAGACACAGAAAAGGTTACTCAACCGAGAAGCGTAGTCCACCGGTTTCATAACCTCAAAGTCGAAATCAGGAAGGTCATTTATAAGTCCTGACTAAAGGAAACCCTGACTGACGAACCTAGAGGGACGATAGGTTCCCTAAGAGTTCTCAGTAGAGGTCGTGGTGTCAAACTTTGGTAGTTAATAAACCACGAGTGGGAAGAAATACCAGGTTGAAGTGTAGGCATGTGCTGGTGACCTTTTTGGTGTCGGAACTGATATGTCTGGAAACAGTCGTTTCACTGCAAAGATGAAAAATTATACGACAGATCGAAAAGAAGGTTCCTCGTTCGCAGAAAACTAAAGTACCGACGTCAGTAGTAGACGTCACAAAGACCTCGGGTTCTTTTATGTCAGATAGTGACAAAGGTAACAAAGGGGTAGATAAACGGTACTTCACTACCCCGGTACTAGAAGTAAAAAACTTACTACTCAAAAGTCGGTCGAAAAAGTGAGAGGAGAAAGTGAAAGTAGTTCTCCGAGAAATCAAAGAGAAACGAAAGACGGTAATCCCACCATAGTAGACGTATAGACTCCAACAACTATAAAGAGTGTCGTTAGAACTAAGGTCGGACACTAAGTAGGTCCGTTCGTGAATACCACATAAGACGTATATTTAATTTATTCGTCCCACTGTTATATGTCGGAACTTATGAGAGAAAGAGTTAAAACTTGGTCAGACAACAAGGTACAGGTCATGATTGACAACGAAGAACTGGACATATGTCCAAAGAGTCCTCCGTCCATTTCACCAGACCATAAAGGTAGAGAAAGTCTTAAAAGGTCAAACAACACTAGGTGTGTTGTCAGTTTCCGAAATCGCACCAGTTACTTCGTCTTCATCTATAAGAACACCTTAAGGGAACGAAAAAGATACTAGGTTTACTAAAAACCGTTGACCTAGTGACCAAGGAGACGTAAAAGATTTAGATCGAAATGTACAAGTAATTTTTTTAAGTCAGGTTACATAATTTGGGACAACTCTTATGGTAAGTTCATTTACTTTTCAATCACTTAAGACAAAGGAGGGGAAAGAAAAAGTTCTTCCTGTCTAGATAAATTACGTAAGAACTAGATTTTATGACGGAAAATCCCGGTATTTTATCAGTACTGACCTCGTACACACATATATATACACAGACATATCTGTAATACCAATATATGATCCATAGTCTTAGTAAGTTTACGGAGTGTTAAAACGAATTTAGACTGAGACTCTTCACTGTTTATCGTTTTCAGACACGTATATAGGAATACAGTAAAAGTTAAGACTTTGTAATTAAACTATCGTAAAGAATTTGTGACTATGAGGTACCAGTTCATGTTGTCAGTGATATTATAAATTATTGACTTTTCATTCTTTCACAAAATCTTTACTATTTCGTAGTATATTTATACAATAGTAATGTATCATCCGTCTCTTGAACTTTACGGAATGGTGAGATCTACTAAAAGAAGACAACTACGTGACCGTCAGTTATGATATATTACAGACACTTCTTAAAAGTCACTGTTAGCTCCCCCCTTTTCGGTCTTTAATGACAATCTCAGACGGAAAGGTAGTAATGAAAAAGAAAGAGGGAGGGTTACTTGTTTTTTCGATTGTGTCCGTGTGTAAATACTTTTAATTTTGTACGAGACTAAAAGTGTTTTAATTAAGATCTGGGAGATTAAGTTTTGTTAAGTGATTTTGGTTTTGGGGTGTTTATGACCCAACTATGATGATCTCATATCTGAAATAGTGGGTCTCAAAGACGATTGGATAAGAGATAGAGTGAACTTGATAAGTTCACTGTTGACAGTGGATAATACATAATTGAAACATTCAAATTATAAGAAAGAATGTGTGTGTGTTTTACGTTTTAAAGTTTATGGATATGAAAACCTTTTTTAAACCACCGAGTTCATCAAACCTGGTTAGACTAAAGGGGACTTCTTAAAGTAGACACTGACGTTCTGGATTTATCTCTTTCTTTGTGTCTAAGACTTTTGAGTCGTAGTATCTAGGACATAATGGGAAGGGAGTTTTCGAGATTGGGGTGGTTTAGTGATTCAATTTTTTTTTTTCATATTTAAATAATATAAGAAAGAATCTTGTGTTTTCAGTTAAAGTTGGTCTGACCTCACCGAGGTAAAAACCGGAAAATTATAATAGTGTATGAGACGTTTTGGTTAATGACTTTTTTATGTGTAAACTTTCTTAAAAATCTTTATTTTCCGTATTGACGTTGTCTTATTTTAACAACAGTTGGTTTTGAACACCCTTATACATATCCCGTTGTCCCGATTGTCCAAATGGAACAAATTTAAGAAGATGGTAATGACAAGCTCAACTACACCTGTGTAATATGCATCTTAAGACAACACCCATCCGTCCCCACTAATACCCGTACTCTACTATGGATAGACTACCTAAATGGACACTTTAATCTTCGTCTTATTGACTAGATCAGAGGATAAAGTCAACAGGAGTGAAGTAAAGGGGTGTTCAGACTTCTTATACTTTATATAAAATTATGATGTAAAGGAGTTAAGATTCTTTTTGTAAAGGGGAGGGGTTGATGTAATTAAAGACTTCAGTCTACACATACTGTCAGTTTGAATTTAACTACCATGTGAAATATTTGTTACCAGAAAATCTTGGTTCCTTTATATTATCATTCACGTTTCTCCTAATAGACCAGGTTACCAGGAGATAGGAGAAAGGTGTGGAAGGGGAACCAATGGGTCCTTACTCATGAGATTTTCGTTTAATTTTACGTTCCCATCTCAAGACGATAACACTCTGGTACTTAGACGAAATTTGACATGACGTTTCATGTACAAAATATATACAGTCATAAAATAATAATCATTGATTAATGAACATTCTGTCGAAATTTGTTGACTACTACTGTAGGACCAACTATGTTGGTGAGTAGTTCTGAATATGCCCACTAAAAATTACGACATTGTAAACCTAGTCGTAACCTCTGTGTTTAATAGACGTGGTTTTTGGTGTCGTCTCCCTCCCTTTCCTGATATCAGTGTATCTTCCTTCTACTTGTCCTTGTTCCCCTTAATAGGAATTGATCTAAAGTGAAATGTTTTCACAGGAAAAGGATCTTTCGAAATTATTCAATGTATGGGCTCCTAGGGTTTGACCGTTTAAGTTTAACGAAAGAAGGCCAACGAAGTCGTCGTGTCCTAAACCGGTAAGGGATTGTACTTTATCCTTTTATTTGAGTACATTCTGGAGTAAAGTCCTTGATGTACTTTACAATTTTCGACGAATAAAATTTCGTCACTAGAGACTTTCCCGTTTATGACGAAACGGGTAATTGAAATTGATTAAATTTGGACTTAAAAAAGAAAGGAAGAGTAAACGAAAGTACCTGAATTGAGACTATTAAATCATTGTCGTTGTCGATTGTAAATAACTCTTATGAGGATTGTTTATGTACCTCGTCGATACCAATAGTAGAGACAAAATGTCTCCTCCTCTAAAATTGGATATATCTCGATCATTGACCGTCTCGTTTCTGGTGAGAGTGATCGATGTCCGGGTGTAAATGTCTGGGGGTTCTTCTTTCGTGGTAGACCATAGGGCAGTAAAGGAGTTTAAACTACAAATTTTAAATTGAAAATTTTTCTTTACATTCTGTTGTCTTTTTCATATACGTATTGAGAATTAAAGGTTTACTCATATGTGTATCCGTCTTCAATCATTCGTCTCTTTTATACATGTACTGATGAATGGTAAACCTTTTTTGATTCTTCTTGAATACTTGATTTCATCTTCGACGACGTAAACCTATATTAACCGTTCAAGAACGTTGGTCGTAACGGGTCCTCTGTGGTGGTTCCTTAGGGTCGTACAACCTTATTTATGGTGCAGGATCTTTTAATTATATCAACAATTAATAACAATCCTGGACGATAGGTACTGTAAGTGTAGATTCCTTGTCAAATTTCAAATTGACGAGAGGATTCTAAACGAACCTTGAGAAAAGGTAGTATCTTTGTAATTTTAGTTGTTCGTCTGGAAGTACTGTCCGAGTAAGAATAATCATTGGGATTCAGTGAGTAGAATAGAGGATGAAACGGGAGGTTATGTCTCACGACATTCCATTTTTGTTTTACAATTTTGATAGTGACATCCAAGAAGGAAATTTTTTAAATGACGTGCGGATAATAGATGATCTGACGACTGCTACCGCTATTTCTACTAATTCTACCAAGACGGATGTCTCTTGAACTTCTATTCATTCCTAAAATGAGAAGTTCAAGATTGAGTAAGATTGAGGGATCAACTTTGGATTCTACATCTCAGTCCCCGAAAATCAAAAGTAGATACCTTCTTTTCTTCTCAGTGTAGACTTTTTCTTTGTCGGGGAGGTTTTGCATGACATGGAGTTAGGGGGTCTCATCAAAGGATACAGACAGATGGTACTTGTTGACTTTTAACATTAAAATATTGAATTCCATTTTAATTTCTGAGACCTATGAATGCAAAACGGGTATCAAATTGACGAGAATCCCACTCAGACTTTCAAAGAAATAAACCGTGATTTACGTTTTAAAGTAGTCATTGAGATGTAGGACTTTTTGTATTTCGTAAGTAAAAAGTAATACGTTGTTTAAGGTCAATTAAGTTTCTCGGAAAATTGAAGTTGAGAGTTTACGATTTTTATAGTTTCTATTATTTTATACTTCAAATTAAAGAGGTACATTTAAATCGGGAATATATTATCTTTAGTGAAACGAATATTTCTTAGTGTGTCGTGTACCCATTACGTTAGATTATAATTTTATTCTCTACTTAGACTTTATATAATAAAAAAAGGTGTAGACCGAAATGACAATCAGTTTACAGAGATCCAATCTTTTGATAATAACGAAATTACGTTTGGAACAGGTGTTTATGACATTAGATAACGACGAGAGAAACCTTTATATCGTTTTGTGTTACTAATTCAATTTCTTCTATGATATTTGGTCATCAAGAATTCCACACCAGTCACCTGAGACCCCTGACAATCCAGTTTAGATAAAAACATTATAATTACACAGGAAACTGACAAAGTGGTACAATTTAAACGTGAGTACCACACTTTGGTCACAACCCATTTTGAAGACCCTAGATTCGTCACTTAGTTTCGACACGGTTGTTTCACATGATCATCTGTTATAATAGAAGTGGTGTTCAAACGTCAATCTTTTGTCCTCTCCTTGAACACACCACTACAGACTTGCACAAGTTCCATTCGATTGATACAAGAAAATAAGTCCCTTGTAGTCAAAATCATCCTTCTTACTAACTGTCTGTTGACACCAATAAGTAAAAACCCATAAATCGTCTGTAAAGTATTTTTTTACTTGTTTTACTCGGGGAGTGAAAATCTTTTTACTTGTTTTACTCGGGGAGTGTTTACTACTTTAAATAACTTTATTTTGAACTCGAAAGTTCATTTTTAGTCTTAAAACCTGTTGATCATAAACGATGATACTCGCACTGTCGAAAGATTCTGGATCCGAAAAGACTACTCTAACCACCACTATCACTACTTACACTAAAAATTTTTTAATAAAATATCATTTTACACACAATTATAAATCTTCTGAGTTTAATTGAAACACTCGGTCATAAAAGGTGTATGGATTCCGTACTATTCTGTCTTAGTACGTACCCATTTTCTAGGTAAGTTTCTTAGTCTGTGTGGTTATATAAAATTACATTGTTCGTCTGGAAAATATTGTCACATGTTTTCAATTGACTATTGTCAAAGTCCAAGATATAAGATTAGTTGTGCATTTTTTCTAGTGAAAATTAAGTAGTCTTTTCCCTTGTTTAATGACTACATACGATGTTTGTACCTATTTGGAGTTTTTGTAATACGTTTCATTTTCTTCGGTCTGTGTTTTCTGGTGCATAATATACTAGGGTAAGTATACTTTATAAGTCTTTTCCGTTTAGATGTCTCTATCTTCACCAACGACCGTTGACCTCCAACTTTTCCCCTTATTGACGTTTACCCATTCTCCCTAGTAAACTCTTACTATTCTTTACAAGATTTTAAGATGACATCACATGTTGACACTTATATGATTCTGATGATTTAATATGTGGATTTTTTCTATCTAAAATATCATATATTAATATGCACTTATTTCGACAATTTTTCTTTTTTTTGACAGTGACCAGTTCAAAACCACATCATAATTTATAGGTGTTAATACACTTTCCGATAATTTTATGAGGGAAAAGGTTAATGTATATAAATTGTTCAGTCTTAAAGAGGGATACGAAGTCAGTTTCATTTTAAAATACTAAGACTGTCATTTTCGTCTATACTCTTTTATAATCAGTGTTTTTACGGGTTTCGGACGGTAAGAGTGTGTTTTTATATAGATATAAGTGAATATTTAAATAATGTCGATAAAAATTTACCTGATTCATTTATGGAATTTTTAAAGAGTCAAAAATAAAGATTGTACTATATAACTATTTATATTAAGTGCATTTACCTTCTAGAATCCCTTCCAGGAGTTTTTTACAAATCTCACATTTCCCCAGGACTGTGCTTATTCGGACTCTTGGTGACGATATTTGTAAAGTTTAGACACAAAATACTACCAATTTACACTAGTCTAATGAACATATTTCTTTTCATGTAGTAAAATTTGATTCCGATTAAGAACGTTATCAAAACGTTTTTCTAGAGATAAACAGGTTGACAAAAGTTCGTCCAAAGACTTTAAAGAAAAATCTTCGAATGGTAAATCCGACGCTTATGTGGAATATAGTTCCGAAGAGTCAGCTCTCAGTAGAGAATCTAGATTTAAAAGACTATACCAGACATAACGGTTAGAACGTTTCTGATTTAGTTAGAAACCTTTTTACTTTTTCTCTTTATAATGAAAAAGAGGATCAGGTAAGAAGGACAGAAAGGGTAGAGTTTTTACATTTTTCAAGATTAATGATCAAACCATTCAAGATGGTTTTAAAGGTTTCCGGATACGTCCGTTGTGGTGTAACCTTTTAGTGACGTTGCAAAACCCTCTTGTCAAAAGTTTACTTCCCTTTCGTAAAATTAAAACGGTTCGTAAATTTTTTGTTTTTTAGTTTTGGTATACTCACTTTAAAGATCTATTTCTACCGTCTAAGTTGTGTAAATGAAAGTAAGGGAGAACTTTCGGGTGATTTTATGACCGTTTTAAAACAAAACAACACAAGATCACAATAACAAAAATTTCCGTATTGGATGATCCAGTTTCTTGTGTCATCCTCTGTTGTCGTTTTTGATACTTTCGACCTTTTGTTTACAACAACCTGTTTACATTGTCTGACTCGTCTAGATTCTTTCGTGTTTTTTGCAAATAGATCCTTTATTCCTGTTCTTCGACATTTATTTGAGTATTTATTTTTCCTTGTGATTTTCTTATTTGTTCGTAAGAATCTTTTATTTCATACTACCGTCTTTACTTGTTTTCCTTTCAAATTTTCTACTCTGTTCGGGTTTTTCCTCTTGTTTTATACTTCTGTGTCAATATTCATCCTTCCTTCTTCAAAAAAACAAAAACAAAAACAAAAAATTTTTTTCCGTTAGGACCCCCACGTTTTTACAATCCTCAAGGTCCTCCTTTCTTTTGTTTCCGTCCTTTGTGTTGTCTTAAGTTATGTTAAAGGTTCTCGACTTCCTGTCCATAAAGGTTTAGTTTCCTTGACTCACGGAATCGTGTAAACAAACATTTCTGTACACCGTTTTGTTTCACATAATGGTACTTAAAATATTACTACTTCTGGTCCACCGTTTTTCTTTTGGTGTGTCACCGGTTTTTCTGTCTTGTCCAGTGTATTTTTCCTACTCCTTAGTTTAACCAAAGTGTAAGGAGTTGTCTCATACCCTTGATCTACTGTTCCTTCGTTTGTTACGGAAGTTTTAGGATTCATTTTAATAAAGGGTGGATCTTGAGATATGAATCGGTTGTATAGTTAAACCGCACTCTTATCTTATTTCTGTAAAAATTTGTACGTTCTAGAGTTTTTATACACGAGAAAAATCCCTTCGACCACCTACTCACGGAGATTTTACTCTCGTTCAGTTCTCTTTTCTTTTGATCTCTTCGTTTTCCTTTGGGGTCCTAGTCACTTCTCTCTTCAGTCCCACTGTCGACACATAGTGATTACCTCTGGTCAGTCTCATGTAGACTTATCTACTCTTGTTAGTCACTCTGTAAAAGGGTTCTATAATTACTGTCTTGTGGACTCTTTAGGTTTGGATAAATTACCTCTAAATCTGTTGGTCCTCTCTGATTCAAACTTAATCATTTTCATATTTTTAGTTCCTTTGTTTTGTGTCTTGTAATTGAAGGCTCTTTTGTTCAGTGTATCGTTTCTTACCATTGGATCATGTAAAACACGAATCAAAACTTGTCATAATATTCTACTATTATTGTTTTTGTTAGTTATGACGAGATTGATTTTGATATTATTATATTAATAAAATCCTCTAATAGCCTTACTCTGCCTACACATATTTTTATTGCCCTCGTCCCTATCTTCAACCAAGTAGAAGGTACCACTCCTTCCTAAGTGGTACTGATCTGATAAACTCAGGAATTTTATACCCGGATACATTTAGACTAAAAATTTTTTATGTTTTGTCATGGTTTTTTTGTGGGGTATGTTCAATTTATCAAGTTGACATTTCAGTCTTTTTATCTATTGTGAATGAAGTTAAGGTAGTTTAAGTTTAAAATATTGTCCTTGTTTCCGTAGAAGATGTCGGACGTTTTCTTCTTTTGTTAATGTTGTTTATTCCACATCAGAAAAGAGACAAGAAAGGTTTACGGTTATTACACTTATGAAAAAGAGGGTTAAAGATTGAGTCATCTTTTGTACTTTTAAAAGAACCAAAGAGTAAGATCCATCCGTTCGTGAAGATGTAACACTGACACAATAGATTCTATACGTTCTATAGGTAGTCTCATCAATAGATTCAATAATAGGAAGGTTTTTATGAGTAGTCTTTGACCGTCCCTTTTTACGATAGTAAACCCATAAATGATAAACAACCTTGAATTTAACTTTTGACTAATAAATGGTTCTCGTGATCACATTTTTCAATTTCATAGTCTAGAGTAGTGATTAAATCGTTTTTTTAGATATGTCAAACCTAAATCATCCTTACAAAGAGATTCGGGAGGATTAAGGAGGTGGATTACTTAAGAATTGGAGGAGGAGGTAAGGGTCTTTGGGTTTATTGTTCTAGGAGACTCGAAGTGGAATAGGTTCGTGAACTTTAATGTAGTTTTGGCAAACAACCTGAACGGACCACCAGGTCACCAATTCTTAGACGGACAGTTACGTCCCCTGTGTGTAAGCTGGGGACCGACCTCTTCTAAGGTGTACGAAACCTCGTTGTTTCGGACACGGGGTGTTGATGACCCTGGTCCACGGATCTCGGACACGAGACGTTGTTCTGTTCGGTGACGTCACTCTTCGGCTCCCGACGTTACTCCTCATCGGGGAGTCGAGCGGTGTTGCCTCTTTCGGGTACTCGTCGTTACTTTTGGGTCGTGCCGTTTTTATTTTTTATTTATTGATTTATTTTACAAATCAACGGGGTTAGGGAGGTAGGGTATTTGATACAAAACAAATGAGAACATAAACACCCTGGTTCCGGTATTGCCTACTTAGTGACGACTTTAAAATAAACGACTTACTTATCGATCTGTATGTGTGATTTCTCAATGATTATCTTGGAATGTGTATTATCCTCGGTGTTAAAATATCCGTTGTTGGTAAATGGTCTATAATGTCATTGACTAAATACATTTAATAGAGTAGTTAGGAGGTTTTTTGAAATATTCTTTCAATAGTGATCTAACAGTAAAATGTCGATTCCTTTGTCTGAGTCTCTCTTATCCATTGAACTGGTTTTAGGTGATAAATTATACACCATCTAAAATCTGACCTCTTCCGTTACCGTGGGGTGAGGTCACGAGAACGGACCTCTTAGGGTACCTGCTTCCTCGGACCATCCGACGTCAGGTACACCAGCTCTTCTCAACCTGTGCTGACTCGCTGATGTGAAAGGGAAAAGTGAAAGTACATAACCTCGTCCTTTGCCGTTGGGTGAGGTCACAAGAACGGACCTCTTAGGGTCCCTGCCCCCTCGGACCACCCGAAGGCAGATACCCCAGCGTGTCTCAGCCTGTACTGACTTCGCTGAATCGTCGTCGTCGTCTAAAATCTGAGTTAGTTCTAGATATCTTGATTTTTCCAGTACAAAAATATATATTACCTTATAATTAGAAATTTTCCTTGTTTAGACTCAGTCGACTTGAATCCACCTACTTGGATCTCGGGTAATTCACTCACTTCTCACTTCAGTCAGTCTTTTTGTCTTTGTTTATAGGATACAATTGAGTTTATACCTTGGATCTTTTTGCCATGACCACTTGAATAGACGTCCCGTCTGTGTCTCTTGCCTGAACAGCACCTGTCACCCCTTCTCCACCCCCTCTTTGGCTCTGTCATTGGGACCGTATATATGTGATGTGCTCGACGACACATTGTGTCCCTGAAGTGAGACCGCAAGATACTGTTGGGTCTCCTTACCCCACCCCTACCCCTCCCTCCCTCTTCTATGTATAGATATGAATACCGGTTAAGTGTAACATACTGTCTCTAGTTATGTTGTAAAATTCGTTAATAGGAGGTTAATTTTTTTTTTCGGGTGCAAAATTCTATGTCGTTGAAGAATTTACATAGTCAGTAGTGTTCGGGGTCGAAAACGACAATAAACAATTATCTAAGTTTTACAATTTATTGTCTCCTATGAATGAGAATTCAAAGATTACGGTAGAACTACAAAGTTGAAAAGTTTTTTTCTGACTTTTTTTAGTCTAGAGAGATGTACAGAACCCCGATGTGTTTCACGTAGTTACAGTCGAGGACGTTTAGTTTCATAATAATTTTTGTCATATAACTCATACACAATGTAAAAATATTTGTTTTTGTATGTCTTCTTTGATACATTCTACTCATATCCTTTTACAATTGTGACTACTTGAGACTCACTACTCTATTACCCTTAAAGGGGGGGACATAAAAGATTAATATTTGTTATTTATTCAAACAATAAGTTTCAAGAATGGTCATTTTGTGTCTTTTCCTTAATGGAAACCACACATGAGGTTCAGATATCCTCGGTTTTCATTTTTAGAAAGGTGGTTGTCATCGGTGTTGTCTTCCACCTTCTAAGATTTTATTTTATTTTTTATATTTTCCGTAAGTTAGTAAGTTTAATAAATCGAAATTTTCACGAGATTATTTGTGACCACTCCTACACTTTTTTATTAGGAATATTTGATAAATACTCTTAGATAGTTATATAACCGCGTTAGTGACATCTTTTGTTAACCTTCCAAGGAATTTTTTTGATTTAATCTCGATGGTATACTAGGTCGTTAATGACCTAGTGTGAGGACCCTTATATAACCTTCTTTTATTTTTGTAATTAAGTTTTTCTATATATGGGAGTACAACCCATGTATAGATTTAACATTGTATATATTTAACCCTTTCCTCATACAGTTCCGATATATAACAGTGGACGAATAAATCGAGGACACGTCTTATATAGCATTCACACCCCGACCTACTTCGTGTTCGACCTTAGTTTTAACGACACTCTTTATAGTTGTTAGAGTCTATACGTCTACTATGGTGGGATTACCGTCTTTCGCTGCGCCTTGATTCTCGGAGAACTACTTCCACTTTCTCCCCTCACTTTTACGACCGGATTTTGAGTTGTAAGTTTTTTACTTCTAGTACCGTAGACCAGGGTAGTGAAGTACCGTTCAACTACCCCTTTGTTACCTTTGTCACTATCTGGCATAAAAGAACCGGAGGTCTTAGTGACGTTTACCACTGACGTCGGTACTTTAGTTTTCTGTGAACGAGGAACCTTCTTTTCGATGCTGGTTGGATCTGTCGTATAATTTTTCATCTCGGTAGTGAAACGACTGTTTCCAGACATGTCAGTTCCGACACCAAAAAGGTCACCAGTACATACCTACACTCTCACCCTGATATTGCTTACGACTCGCGGTTTCTTAACTACGAAAACTTGACACCACTACCTCTTCTGAGAACTCTGAGGGAACCTGTCGTTCCTCTAGGTTGGACAGGTATCATTTCCCTTAGTCAGGACTTATAAGTAACCTTTCTGACTACGACTTTGAGGTTATGAAGTCGGTGGATTACCCTTCTTGACTGAGTAAACTTTTCTGCGACTACGACCCTTTCTGACTTCCACCCTCCTCTTCCCCTGTCGTCTCCTACTCTACCAACCTACCGTATTGACTGAACTACCTGTACTCAAACTCGTTCGACACCCTCGACCACTACTTGTCCCTTCGGACCGCACGATGTCGGGTATCCCAACGTCTCAGTTTGTTCTGACTGATGGGAGTACTAGTCTCGTCGTAATAAATGTCATCGGTTCTGTACCTTCGTTGGATTTACAGGTAGTTGTCTTCTTACCTATTTCTACATTACGCACATATTACCTTATGATGAGTCGGTATTTTTTTATTTTAAAACGGTAAACGTTGTTGTACCTACCTAAAGTTCCCATGATACGAATACATTCAGTCTGTCTCTTTCTGTTTATAACATACAATAAGGAATGTACGCTTACATTTTTTGTTCACTGATATTGTCGTTCTTTGTCTGAACATCTATGTCTCTTGATTCTCACCAATGGTCACCCCTCTCCCCGTGTTGTCCCCATCTCCTGATTCTCCATGTTTGATGACACATATTTTATTTCATGTCCCTGTATGACATGTCGTGTCCCTTGTATCGGTATGACGTTTTGTTAAAATTCACCTCATATGGAGATTTTTAACGTTTGGTGATACAACATGTGGATTGTAACTATATAACATTTATTTGATGTGGAGTTAAAAAAATTTTTTTGACGGATTTACGATGACTATGTTTGATGTAGACAGTTTAAATCACTCGACTCTAAATATCAAAAAACTAACATCGAACTTCATCACTTCCATACGAGTCTCCTGTCTGTTTTGTCTAAACAGAGATCATATGTACGTATGTACCCGAAGAAACCACCGTGTCACCATTTCTTAGACGGATGGTTACGTCCTCTATGTTCTAGGGACCCAGTTCTTCTAGGGGACCTCCTCCTTCACCATTGGGTAGCGTCATAAGAACGACCCATTTAGGGTACATGTCTTCTCAGACTGTACGATGTCAGGTACCTCAGTGTCTCAGTCTGTGCTGATTCCCCTGTGTGTGTCTACGTATATAGTGTGTGTGTGTCTACGTATATAGGGATAGAATTCTTTTTACAAAGGATAGTAAACTGGAATGAACAGGGGAAGTTGACGGACAGAAACTGAGGAACCACTGAGAGTTGTCATCTTGGGAGTTGATGATTTAATTACGTGAAAGTCGAGAGATCAATGGTATCAACTGATTAAGGTAGAAGGGAAATCAAAAACACTGTCTATACGAATTAAAGAACTAAGATCGAGGTATTATAAAGACGTTCTTTCACCCCAGTAAGAATTTTACTAGAGGAGTACTCTGCATTAGATTGTTGAAATGTATAAAACCCCACATAGTCTTAATGTTACGATGAAAAGTAGAGAGACATCTCGGTCAAGATTGACGGGTAGTCTATGAAAGTGAGTGTGAAAGACTAAGTGAAGTCATTGGTACTGACTATGGATTGTTTTTTGTAGGATACTATTTGGTCCATAGGGAGGAAGACTCAAGTGAAAACGACAAGGAGTAAAAGGAATGACTGGTATGGATATTCAGTAATAACAAAAAGGACCTAATGATTCAGAATTTAATATAGGGAATGTACAGTGAAGGAGGGGTGGGTGGAGGTAAGACACGATAAATTATCATAGTATTCAATGAGAGAACGGTAATCAGAAATAAAGATTTAGGGTAAAACATTTTTCAAGTAACCGACTATAAAAATTGAGATAGTGTATTGAGAAAACGAGTTTTGAACGGTTACGTAAGAAAAGACCTATGACTAGGAACCTAGGGTTCCTGAAGCTACCATACGAGAATTCCTAGAAAGTAAAAAAAGGGTTATAAAGTATAAATAATGACTCAGAGTCTGACTATCGCTCCTTTATTCTTTGTAGTCCTCGGTTCGTAATGTCATCACTACAAGAGTGACACTAAACCGACGAATTTTTTCACCAGAATTGTACACACGGTGTGCAATTCTGGTGAAGAATGTCTGGGTCGAACGAAGAATGTCTGGGTCGAACCAAGAAGAGGTTACACAAGAGAACCTCAACATGGACTAAAATAACGGTCAAAAGTAAGCTTAGGTGACTCCTTACCCTGCTAAGACGAAAACAAAGAACCGGTCCTTAACGAACTAGGACTTTCAGAACACTCTTCTGTACCACTCCTCTCTTGAGTTGGCGTGTATCCTACCGCCTCTTCTCTTTTCATCCTAGAAAGAACGGAACAAAGAACTAGAAGGGAAGACTTCGAGGTTGACGGTTGTACAATGTATTGGATCAGAGGAAGGGTAACGTAAACGGTAAAAGGAACGGAGTTTACCCGGTTGGCAAACCACCGAGTCGACCATTTCTTAAACGGACATTACGTCGTCTGGACCCAACCTAGGGACCCAACCCTTCTAGGGGACCTCTTCCCTTACCGTTGGGTGAGGTCATAAGAACGGACCTTTTAGGATACCTGTCTCCTCGGACCGCCCGATGTATGTCAGGTGTCCCAACGTTTCTCAGTCTGTACTGACTCACTGATTGTGAAAGTGAAAACGGAGTTTACTAACGAGAGGAAAGACGATAGAGTTAAGGTGGATAAAAAGTTTCAAGTGAAGTTTAGGGTACAAGGAGTACTTCGTAAGAAACTAATAGGTGGAGAAATATTCTTCGAGAAAAGGGTACACGAGAAAGTATGATGTAAATGAAAAGAAGAAGGGACATACAATCAAGGTAGTGAAGTTGATATAAATGTAAGGAACTTCCACTCTTGATATAGATGATAAAGATCCGTAAAGGGGTTTTACGGATCAGGTTCAAGGTTTCTCATCAATCATATGCGATTAATCTAATTTTTGTAGACATATTGTCCTATAATACAAACAATGAAAGAGACAAATTGTCCATACAAAGTTCTCATGGTGTTTAAAATATCGATCTTTCCTCAATTATTTTAATAATTACTGATTGTACTTTGTTTTCCTATCTCTTCGGGACAACTCAAATGGAAGGGTGAAACTTTTCGTACTAAGAAAGTACTAAATACTCTTTCACTATTTGTCTCGTTTTGTAAAAGTGGTGTTTGGTGTCATAAATTGATTTTACTAAACCTCAAGATCTAACAAATTTATAACGTTGATACGTGTCTTATAATTTTACTATAAACTAGATTGAGTTTAGGAAACCTATAAAGGGTATATTTTATCCATATTTACTGTCTTAATACTACAACTTTTACTGATTAGTGATACAGATACGTTTCCTTCTACGATTTTGGTTAATTTAATTTTTTTATTGACAAAATAAACGAATTTTTTTTTCTAGTTTACCACCATTACGGAGTTTAAAAATTGTTACCAAAATACGGATCCTTAATTTACCTTTGGTCGATCACTTTAAACATTTAATTTCATGACTACATTTATTTTACTCCCCTTTCGTTAAAAATTTTTAAATTTTTTTGGAAACTGGAACTTTGTCTAAGATGATTAAAAAGAAAATCCACGTTTTTTAGGTGGGTCATTCTTTTAATCAATCCACGTAGAGACTTATTTCATAGATCGGGAAAAAACACTTATCAATTGTGAACTGAAGGGAACTACATAGGACCTTATACATACTCTCGTTTCTGGAGTCATATTGGTGTAATGTACTGTATTTCTGTTGTGTTCTTCAGTTTTTCGAACAATGAGACTAAAATTTAGTCAAGATCGTTCAACACATAGACCAAACGTATGGGTGTCGTTAATACCCGACTAATGTCTGTCTCTGTTGTCCAAGGGGTTGTAAGTAAGTTACGGACTCGAGACAGGACTCCAACACGTTCACTTATTCTGTTCTAATAATTTCTCAACTAGTCGATCATCGTCTCTTTGTTCGTACTAAAAAAATTAATGAGTACTGATCGTAAAGTGGACGAGTCTTAAGTTGGATTGTCTTTTGAAATTGATAACTATTGGAACGACACTCGAGTTTGTACTCGGTCTATCAGTAAACCGTCTTTTTCAGTTATCACATTTCTGGTAAATATATTTGAGTTACTGATATCTGAATCGTGTCAGGGAGTATTGGAATAAGTCTCGGGTGACGAACTTTCTTGGTTAAAATATGTGTATAGTTTCCAATGTTTTCCTTTATTTTCAACATTTTCTTAAGATTGTCCACACATTAAAGATTTGACTACTTTTAATTACCCGTCTTTCCCTAAAATGTCTCTGTGATGACGACACTCGGTAATTGAAAGTCGACTATCGACAATTCTCTACCCTTTTGATAATTTTTTTGGTGTGTGTTGATTTTGATTTTTAAATTTTATGTTGTCAAACTCGGTGAATCATTTCCTTGTTTGTCATAATAGGTCAACTTGTACGGGATAGAGTAAAATGATGTCGGTTACTTCTAAGGGTTTGTTTACTTAAGTTTTCTAAGATTCTTTCGTTTCTCTATACATTAACTAAAATCTTCCTTTTTTCAATTCGATGATCTCCCCTTTTTCCGTCATATTAATATTTAATCCCAAACGTTTGAGGTTGCAGAGTTCCGGTCCGTCCATCCGTTTACTCCTTTCATATGTGTATTCTTTGTGTCTTTGATTATTAACTGTCAACGATACAGACTCTCTCGTCCCTCATTACCCCTGGTACTCCGTGGTCTCCCCTCATCGGGTTAAGGTAAGTTCGGAGAAGACCGGAACGGGTTTCTTTCCGGGTTACGACAGTGTGGACAATAAAGTGGTCTAAAGACTTTAGACCGAAAATTTTAAAGTCATAAATTTCAAACCAAATGATGTACACTCAGTTCCTTCTGTAAATACACCTTTACACCAGTCTGTGACCGATGGAGACCCCATTTAGGAGTAAATAAATCCTGAGTTGACAGATCTCCCGAAGGGGCTACCGAGTCGGCCATTTCTTAGGTGCACGTTACGTCCTCTGGACCCAAGCTAGAGACCCAACCCTTCTAGGGGACCTCTTCCATTGCCGATGGGTGAGGTCATAAGACCGGACCTCTTAAGGTACCTGATATATCATGTGTCCCACTTTTTCTCGACCTGTACTGACTCACTGAAAGAGAAGTGAAGTTGACAGATCTTGTTAAGTAGAGGTTCATATGATTTTTGCAAAGCAGACAAAAACTAATAAGATTGAGACGTAAAACAATGGTCCTGTGTTACTTTGATACTTAAGTTAAGTCTCAGAATGGAATGAGAGTGACTGGAGTCTTTAGGTAAGAAAATGATCTAACAAGTCAAATGGTTCTTGTTGGTCGGATATTGTTTTTTATTTTACGAAATCTACTTTTGTTTGTTTTTTGGGGGTGGTTTTTGTTTGTCATAAAAATTTTCATTAATTTGAATATCCGTCATGGAAATACAACCACGATCTCATTTTCGTATAATATGTGCACGATTACGATAGTGTAGACAACTGTGTTCCGTGTAGAGAAACCGTAAGAATCCAAGGATTCTCAAGGTTTCTCTGCTATTTACACTACTATCATAAAACCAAAAACTCGATAAAAAAGTTTTAAGTTTTTCGGATCAATTTTTTTTTTAGTTTTAATGGAAGTTATTCCGACGTCTCCGGTTGACTTGACAGTTGAAAGAACCGGAATGATACCTTATTTTAGTTAAGTCACACCATTGTCATCTTCAGTCGTGAGAGTAACTGTCAATGTTCAAAAACCTATTATTTTTGTCCGTTTAATAAATAACCGATTAAAAAATATTTTAAATTGAATTATTTTCGTTAAACTATAATTTTGTTTGAACGTTGGTTACATTATAGGTTTAGGTTTAATTTTTTTTTTCAAATCCGTAGAGTTTCTATTGTGTACTCTTTGACTTAAGGGCTAGACAGGTTTGAACGAAGAGGGAGCCGGAAAGAGTTCATTACCTTGGGGTAGGAAGGTCTACGACTCTGGTTTTTAGAACCGTAGTAGGAACTACGGGGGGTGGTTGGGGGTAAGGTCAATAATTTGTTCTGTAGGTCTTAAGATGATAGAGAATAGTGGAGGTGACGGTAGGGGGATCAAGGCCAGTGGTAAAGAAGGAACCCAATAATCTTGTCAGAGGATTAATCAAAGGGACAAAGACTGAAACTGGGGAGACGTCTGATGAGAGTCATTTCGTCGGTCTCACTGACACAATTTGTACTTAGTTAGTACAGTTAGACGACGAGTTTTGGGATTGTCGAAAGGTAGAGTCTCATTTTCGGTTTTGGAAATATTACCAAAAGTCCAGGATTTACTGGAAAGGGAGGTTCGAGGAAGGGTAGAGTAAAAGAAATTCGGGTGTAAGGGGAAGAATAAGTGAGACACAGTATATGGATCCAATAGAACGATAGAAAATTTTTATATGGTCCAAGTCAGGACTACGTTCGGAGACGGATCTGACGAGAAGGTAGTTTAGGTGTATCGAGAAAGGAGTGAAAGTTTTAAAGGGAGTTTACAGTTACTTCTGAAGGAACTGTTGGAGGTGAGGGTCGAAGTAAAAAGAGTCGGCCGTTGACAGTACATTGTGACACAAATAAAATGAATGAACCGATTAAAAATTCAAAGGAGGAGATTCGAGATCCTTCCGGTTCAAAAGAGAAGTAAAACAGTAAAAATATAGGGATGTGTCCCTATAGTGACCATGTACTTATATACAAATATCTTCATTAATAATTTCTTACATGATATTTTATGAAACGTAAAAATTTACTGTATGGATACCAAGTTAAGAAGGAGTAGAAGTTTGTGAGGTTTACCAAAGTACCGTAGTTAATTAAAGACACACATTTATACTAGTTAAAGAAATCCTGTACGGTTCGATTAACCTCTCCACTAAGGTATTACGAAAACAACTGCGACCGACAGGTCGTGTCACAAAGACAAGTTCTTTTTACTTTCTCGTCTTTTTTAAATTGCAGAGTAAATGACTATGTAATTTAGAGAGTTAGGTGAGTAATTAAATCGATGAAATTTTCAAATGAGTCATGATAACCAACGGAGGGTGGCGAAAAAATTCCTTTTTTTCCTATAAAACACGAATACCTCTAAGTAAGATGAAGTTCGAAAGTACCAATCCTACGCAAAAGTTCAGTTTTCGTCGGACACAACCGTAGTCCTGTTGACACGGTTGTGGTGAGTCGAGTTTACGTTTCTCGGACTTACCCTCGACCCGGTCCCGGTGGAACTGATGTGGGACGTCTGAATTCAGTTCATGGTGGAAACTTTTCGTCAGTCGGTGAACTTTCTTTCGAGATGCATTTTTTGTTACGGGGGTTGGAGTAATTTTTTGTTTAATAAAGTAATCTTCCAGGAATACTTTATGAGATCGAAAATTTTTCTTTAGTGATCTACACAGGGTCTCTTTGAATAATTGTAGCCAACAAAGGTAGTCTCAAATATCAGGATTGTAAGACACTGAGATCAACTTAACAAGAGAAGTGATTCACTTCAGATACTATGGTTGATACTAGAACTCAGGGTGAAAGAATAGAGACACGACTTTTACGACCGATAGTTCCAGGGATGATCGTAATTTTAAGGTTTAGGTGCCAAGACTTGGAGAGAGTAGATCTGTCCTTTTGTTTTCGTTCACTGTGTTAGGGACCTCTTCATTTGTGAGCTTTTTAAGATCCTATTCACGTGTTTCTCTGTACATGTTTTTACAAGTGATGGTGTGACACTGTAATTTTTTTTTTTTTCTTTTGAATCTTTTTTGGATTTTGTGAGTGATTGTCCTTTACCTGATTTAGTCTTACATAGAGATGTTTTCTTTTGTTATGTCATAATCACACTTAATTAATCTCGACTTTTTATGATAGTACCTGTTTAGAGTTTTCTATACAACACGATTTCTTCAACAACTTATTGTTCACACCATGATCAGTATATTTCAAATTTTTGTTCATTTTGTTACGTCTAATACCTGTATATGTAAACGTCATTATCGTAAATTTTTTTTTATACGGCGTATTCGTAGTTTAAGTCTTGACACCCCTTGAGGTCCGTCCCTCCACTTACCCAGATCTCCTCCTCTATTGTCTTAAGGAAGTATACATAAGTCATACAAGTCAAAGAAAATTGATTTCTATACACATGTGTGTGTGTGTGTGTGCCTTGCAATACGAAACCCTCTACCGATGCATTTACTACGACAATACAATAAAAGCCGTAAAAAGACATACGAATTTAATAAAGGATTATTTGGTTTTACATTCTTCAATGTTGTTTTAGAACGGTTCGTGGCTGTGACAAAGACTGAATAGTTTCATACTGGTCCTCCATATCTGACCGTCTACATGACACCTATCCACCCCTCTACTCCCTTCCCACTTTTTTGGTTTCGAACTGATTTTTCTCTTTGGGTACCCGACCCTATCCCCACTTACGTGAGGTCTTCTGGACCTCTGTCGGCCAGTCCTTCCCTCCGCCCCCTCCATCCCCCTACCATAAACGCGGTTACGTCTGTCCTCGACTCTGGCCGAGTCTGTCGCGACCCCCGTCCTCTCACTGGCTGTTAAAAAGGGGTGTCTGTGTGCCCGGAAAGAGGGCGGCGTTGGATCAGACCCCCGCAGGAGCCTCTGTCCCGTCGGTCCCTTGTCTACCCCTGAAGATCTCAGGGGCTCAGACCGGTCCACTCGGCGGCCCACATCCCCTCCACGGGAACGGCTGGCCAGCCCTCCCTCTTTCCTCTGATGTGCTCTCGAGACCCGTCCTGCGCTCTCCGTCCCTTGCCTTTGTCCCAGGCACGTCCGGTGGCGTCGGGTGGGTCAAGACGGAGTGGGGGTTGGCGGCGGGGGGTGGTGAATGCGTCTGTAGAGAAAGTAGCGAAGGACGCAGAGGGAGTGGCCGCTCAACAGAAAGCGAGACCTCAGGACAAGAACGAGAAGGGAAGAGGAGGACAGGTCAAAGGAGGCGAACGAACATTGAGCGAACGTGCGAGTGAGAGAGTGAATGATGTCGGCTCCGTAGGTTGGCTCATCACTTTTGTGGTGTTTTGGCCGAGATAAATACTGTTATGTCGCGCCGGCTGCGGTTATACCGCGGCGAAGGGTCGGACGGGGAGCCGGCGACGCCGGGGCGGGTACCCCCCGGACCCGGGCGGGAGCTGGGGCGGAGGAGGACGAAATCCAGGCCCATTCTCCGTTACCGTAGGGTGAGGTCATGAGATCGGATCTCTTAGGGCACCTGCCTCCTCGGACCATCCGACGTCAGGTACCCCAGCGCTTCTCAGCCTGGGCTGACTCGCTGAAGTGAAAGTGAAAAGTAAAAGTACGTAACCTCTTCCTTTACCGTTGGGTGAGGTCATAAGAACGGACCTCTTAGGGTCCCTGCCTCCTCGGACAACCCGACGGCAGATACCCCAGCGTGTCTCAGCCTGAGCTGACTCCGCTGAATCGTCGACGTCGTCCGAGTCACCGGGGCGGGTCTCTCCGCGTCCGAACCCGACGTTTGCGGCCAGACCTTATCACGAACCAAGGGAAGTAACAGGCACCCTGACAGATAGGTCCGATTGACGATAGGTCCGATTGACGAACCTTCCATTGAACCTTGTACATAAGGAACAAATAGAACACTTTCGGATACAGTATATAAAATTTTTTTGATGTGTTGGAACGGATCGTTTATAATAAAATTGAGAAGGTAATATGGTGTGGAAATAAAATTAGTGAATATACATTAGTTAGATAAGGAACTCCGCTAATACGACACTCTTCCAGTGTGGATGCTTGCACACGGAAATATTAATGGACCCTCACTTCGCTCGAACATTTAACCTCTGATTGACAAGTGGAGCTTCATGGAGGGGGACTAAATACTGGAAGATCGTTAGTCCATCCCGAAGGGACCACCGAGTCTACCATTTCTTAGGAAGACGTTGCTCCCTCTGGACCCAAGTTAGAAACCCAACCCTTCTAAGACATCTCCTCCCGTACCGTTGGACGAGGTCATAAGAACGGACCTCTTAGGGTACTTGTCTCCTCGGACCACCCGATGTCAGGCACCCCAGTGTTTCTCCATGCTGACTCGCTGATTTGTGTCGTGTCGTGTCGTCAGTCCATACCCTTTAACCATCCGACCATCGGACGTTATATCCCTATTTATGTGTCGACTTAGTTTTAGTGTACACAAGTTTGTCACCTCTAGTACAAAGTACGCTTACTCCTACTTTTACTACTGTTTAAAATTTTTCAATTAAATTTTGTGATTTAACCAATGTTCCTTTCCTTACAATTCTTCGACGAAAAAGAACCTTACATTGTTATGTATCTCTTCTATCTGAGTAAATAATTTTTTATAAATAACTTTTGGATTAGGCACGGTGGCGTTCAATCTATCCAGTACCACCTCTCAAGACTGTTTTGCACCAGGTGACCTCTTCCCTTACCGTTTGGTGAAGTCATAAGAACGGAACTTGTCATACTTATCCGTTTTTCTATCCTGTGACTTTCTACTTGAGGGGTCCAACCATCCACGGATTATACGATGACCTCTACTCACCTCTTTAGTGAGGTCTTTCTTACTTCTCTGTCTCGGTTTTGTTTTTGTGGTCAACACCTACACTGACCACTATCTTCATTTCAGGCTACGACATTTCTTGTTATAATGTATCCTTCGATCTTGCAATCCCGGTACTTAGTTCGGTTTAACCTTCACTAGTCTGTCCCCTACCGTTCTCACTTGTAGTTGTAACATCCTTAGTCACTTGATTTTACCTGACCTTACCCACTTAAATTGAGTGTACTGGTAATAGAGATGATGACACCCGTTCTTAGGGAGTCTTCTTTACTCATCGGGAGTATCAGTTGTTTTCTCAGGTTTTACGTGATGAACCTACGTTAGAGTTTTTACTGTCTTACTAGAGTCAGTTTGGTAAGTTATAGTCTCATTAGGTTCAGACAGCGGGTTGGTCATTACGACCTCTTCGACTTCAACTTACCAAGATACTTCTGGGTATTCTGGAAGATCTTGATTGTGGGGGTTTTGTACAGGAAAAGTAATATTCCCTGACCTTACGTTTTCATCCTCAGTTCTTTATGGACCTCATTGTCCGTGTAAACTGGAACCTCATGTTTTACTTCGTCCCGTTTCCGATTATCTCAAAGTGGTTCTCTTACGTGACCAGCATCGTTTGTAGGAGAAGGTTGTTGTGTTCTTCTGTGATGTGTACCTGTAGTGGTCTACCAGTTGTGACTTTAGTCTAACTAATATAAAAAACGTGGGTTTCTACCTCTTCGAGATATGTTAGTCGTTTTTATTCAGGTCCTCGACTGACACCGAGTCTAGTACTTGAGGAATAACGGTTTAAGTCTGACTTTAACTCCTTTCATCCCTTTTGGTGATCTGGTAAGTCCATACTGGATTTAGTTTAGGGAATGTTAATATGTCACTTTCACTGTTTATCTAAGTTTCCTAGACTATCTGTCTCACGGACTTCTTGATACCTGCCTCCACACACTGTAACATGTCCTCCGTCACTAGTTCTGGTAGGGGTTGTCTTTCTTTACGTTTTCCGCTTTGCCAACAGACTCCTCCGGAATGTTTATCGACACTTTTCTTCTCTTCACTTTCCGTTTCCTCTTTTCCTTTCTATATGGGTAAACTTACGTCTCAAGGTTTCTTATCGTTCCTCTCTCGTCTTTCGGAAGGAGGTACTAGTTACGTTTCTTTATTTCCTTTTGTTATCTTACCCTTTCTGATCTCTAGAGAAGTTCTTTTAATCTCTATGGTTCCCTTGTAAAGTACGTTTTAACCCGTGTTTTTTCCTGTCTTTACCATACCTGGATTGTCTTCGTCTTCTATAATTCTTCTCCACCGTTCTTATGTGTCTTCTTGATATGTTTTTTCTAAAAGTACTGGGTCTATTGGTACTACCACACTAGTGAATGGATCTCGGCCTGTAGGACCTTACGTCTCAGTTCACCCGGAATCCTTCGTAGTGACACTTGTTTCGGTCACCTCCACTACCTTAAGGTCAACTCGATAAAGTTTAGGATTTTCTACTACGACACTTTCACGACGTGAGTTATACGGTCTTTTAAACCTTTTGAGTCGTCACCGGTGTCCTGATCTCCTCCAGTCAAAAATAAGGTTAGGGCTTCTTTCCGTTACGGTTTCTTACAAGTTTGATGGCGTGTTAACGTGAGTAGAGTGTACGATCATTTCATTACGAGTTTGAAGAGGTTCGGTCCGAAGTTGTCATACACTTGGAGGTCTACAAGTTCGACCTAAATCATTTCCGTCTCCTTGGTCTCTAGTTTAACGGTTGTAAACGACCTAGTAGTTTTTTCGTTCTCTCAAGGTCTTTTTGTAGATAAAGACGAAATAACTGATACGGTTTCGGAAACTGACACACCTAGTGGTGTTTGACACCTTTTAAGAAGTTCTCTACCCTTATCGTCTGGTGGACTGGACGGAGGACCCTTTAGACATACGTTCAGTCCTTCGTTTCTTGACCTGTACCTTGTTATCTGACCAAGGTTTCTCCATTTCCTCATACAGTTCCGACATATAACAGTGGGAAGAATAAATTGAACATACGTCTCATGTAGTACTCTTTACGACCTGACTGTCTCACCAGTAGCAGGGAAAAAGAAACTCTGGCCCAAGAGTTTACAGACTCTTCCATTTATCCATCTATCAATCTGTACTCGTCCCATAGTTGTCCCCGGTTTCTCAACCGGGATTTTTATTTCTCTCCTGTCTTACACCACTGGGTTCCCGTTTTCTCGTCTACTTTGGTTCCTCCCAGAACCTTACGTCCTTGTCTATTTGGTCTACGAGTGACAGGAAGAGAGGGGGTACAAGATTGATAATTGCCTAAAGTCCAGAAGGACTCGTCATATTGAACAGAGGGGAGGATGGAGTATCCCTCTTCCACGAAATGAGAAGGGAGGTGGACCATATGTACGGAGTAGGTTAATCGTTTACTGGGTGTTCTGGGGATAGGGTGAGGAACATGGGACTCATATTTTCACTTGATTCCTGGGGATAAGCTCTAACCAAGAGGGAACTCGACCGGGTTACAAGATTGTCGTAGAGGGTGAGATTATTTGAAATAAAGGGAGAAATTTTTTTTCCTATACGACCTGACCTACTTCGTGTCGATCTTAGTTCTAACGGTCCCCTTTATAGTTATTGGAGTCTATACGTCTACTGTGGTGTGAATACCTTCTTTCACTTCTTCTTGATTTCTCGGAGAACTACTTTTACTTTCTCCTCTCACTTTTACGACCGCATTTCGAGTTGTAAGTCTTTTGATTCTAGTACCGTAGATCAGAGTAGTGAAGTACCGTTTATCTACCCCTTTGTTACCTTTGTCACTGTCTGAAATAAAAAACCCCGAGGTTTTAGTAACGTCTACCACTGACGTCGGTACTCTAATTTTCTACGAATGAGGAACCTTCTTTTCAATACCGGTCGGGTCTGTCATATAATTTTTTGTCTCTGTAATGAAACAGTTGTTTCCAGGCAGATCAGTTTCGATAACAAAGAGGTCATCACTGCATACCTACACTCTCAACCTGATATTTCTTTCGACTCGTGACTTCTTAGCTACAAAAACTTGACACCACAACCTCTTCTGAGAACTCTCAGGGAACCTGTCACTCCTCTAGGTTGGACAGGTAGCATTTCCTTTAGTTAGGACTTATAAGTAACCTTACTGACTACGACTTTGAGGTTATGAAGTCGGTGGATTACGTTTCTTGACTGTGTAAACTTTTCTGGGACTACGACCCTTTCTAACTTCCACCCTCCTCTTCCCCTGTTGTCTCCTACTCTACCAACCTACCGTAGTGGTTGAGTTACCTGTACTCAAACTCGTCCGAGGCCCTCAACCACTATTTGTCCCTTCGGACCGTATGACGTCAGGTACCCCAGCGTTTCTCAACCTGTATCGACTACTTGACTTGACTTGACTGAGACGGTTTGAGACACAGTCTGAGGTCACTAAATTAGTACGTATTTTGGTCTACATAAGAAATTAAAATACTTAAAGTTTCAAATCACTCCTTTGTTAGTTTTTCTTCACTATAAGAGCACAATATCTTGATTTTTCAGATGATACACAGTCCGTGTCCTTGATAAAGTAAGGAGAGACCTCTCAAGTGTCAGAGGACTTCCTCTTGTGTGAATGTGTTCTAGTTTACACCATACCAGACACTATTCTACCCCAGTCCCCTAAATCCCTCCGGATGTCGTCCGACGGATTTGAACTCCCGTCCTTACGAGTTTTCACTGAAGAACCTTATCTCTTACGGGAATTAATTTACTCGTTCTAAACCTTCCTCCGTAACCCAGGTCCACCCTCTCTCTTCCGTTTTGGATAGGTTTCGTCGTATACCATTATCACTCGTAACCAAAGTCACACTCCCTTTGGGTTTAAACTTAAGATCAAAACGATGAATGATCAAAACACTGGTCTCTCTTTAATTGGAATTTTTCGGGAAAGGAGTAGACATTTTACTTCAATTATCTTAACGTTCTCTTAATTTACTCTTCTCGTACATATCGGTCATACTTAGAGATAGGTTTTCAAGTCTATACGTTCTTTACAGTGAAATAAAAGATTCTGTCTTAAAGACTGGGACTCGGGGAGTAAGGAGACTCGACCGTCCATTTCAGTTAGAACCCGTAGGACTCAGAGAGAGAAGGGTGAAGAACTCTGAATTCCTAAGTCCCTCAATACCGTCTGACACATGTAGACCGGGACCCGACACCATTTATGTGGAAGACCAGGAAAACCGTGGACACGGAGTTCCCAAAGAGGATGGAGGTCAAGAGTAGGGTCCGAGTAACCCGCCCGACCACCAGAGTAGGGTCTTCGTGGTGCCTCGAGTAAGAAGGATGGAGAAGGATGTAGAAGGGTTGTCAAATCCCTTAGAACGGTCCGACCCTATATCTTTTAGAGGAAAGGAGTTCAAAAGAATGGTTCTATGAACAACGACCGGCGTATCTTAAGAGAAGTTCCGAGTCGAAACAAAGTTTATTTTTTCGGTCTTTTCTTAACGTCCGTCTAAGACAGTAGAAGTGTCCCGTTTCAGGAATCGAGTCTCGGTCCGCGTATCCTCAGTCATTTAAATTGAGAATAAGTGTAACTAATGGTTTTGAGAATAGAGAATTAAAAGAAGAAACAAATACATAAATTAAAAGTTCATGAATAAAAGGAAGAAAGGAAAAAAAAAGCGAGAATATCTCACGAAACAAACGAGAATAGATGACGTCATGAAGTCTTCTTTCCTTTTGAGACGAAAATTAAGATGATCAAGTTACTTTAGGATGTCACAAAGTTTGTGTCGAAATTTGGAAATACATTAATAGTTTCAGTTATAGTCTTTTTATGAAAAGTTAAGAGAAAATACAACAATAAAATTTAAGTGGAGTCAAAATCAACAAAAAGAAGGGTAAAAGGACAGAAACAGTTAGATGGAACCTAACTTACGGTCAGGGGTTGGGAGTAAAGTTATTCCTGTGAAAGAAAGTTCCTTTGTACAAAAGGAAACTAGTCCCCAGATGGGACATAGAGATAAAAAATTTGAGTTTAAAAGGTTAATGTTTACATTGGGTACAAACATTTTTTTTTTTTTTTTTCTCTCTCTCTCTCTCTCTCTCTCACTTTTAGACAGGGAGGACGGGTAAGGATTGAGTTCAAAATAAGGGGTCCGTGGTAAAAATTGTCGACCCATAGGTAGGAAGGTCTTACAAACGTTACATGGGGTTTGACGTATATTCGTACATGGTCTCCAAACAAAAATCACAAATTCAAACTTTTTTCGTCCTAACATGGCGTACACGACAAGACGAGTTTAAAAAAAAATTGGATTTTTTAGTACTTGTAGAAAGATACAATGATTACAATACCTGACTTAACACAGAGGGTCTAAAATATACAACTTCAAGATCAAAGGTCGTGGATTCTTACACTGACACAACCCTCTATCCGACAAAAATAAACAAACAAACAAAAATAAAAACCAACGAGACTCACAACAACACGTGCCGAAAAGAGATCAACGCCGCTCACCCCCGAAGAGAAGGAACACCACGTGCCCGAAGAGTAACGTTACCGAAAAAAACCGACACCCCGTGTCCTAGCTCAACGTACCCGTCGTATACCTGAGTCGTCGACGTCGAGCGTCCAGGATTTCTCGTCCGAGTCATCAACACCGTGTACCTGAATCAACGGGGCATCGTACACCTTAGAAGGATCTGGTCCCTAACTTGGGAACAAAGAACGTAACCGTCCGTTTAAGAATAGGTGACATGGTGGTCCTTCCAGGTCCTTTATCTCAAATTTCTGTTTCAATTCACGCTTATTTCAACAATCACACCAGGGATGAGGTTATACTGACTACAGGAATATTCTTGTCTTTTAAACCTGTGTCTACTATGTCTCCTTTCTGGTGTACTTCCGTGTACTTTTCTGTCGGTAAATGTTCGGTTCCTCTCTCCGGAACAACTGTGCGACAAAGTCCAAAGATCGGAGGTCTTGACGTTCTTTTATTTGGAGATAAGAAATTCGGAGGGTGGATTAGACAATGAAAAAATTCCGTCGGGATCGTTTGGTTATATCATTTATACGTGGATGAAACAAGAAAAATTGTCATTATACCGTAAGAAATAGTATTTATCATACATTATAAACAGTCTTATATAAATTGGTGAAGTGACAACAGTGTTTATACAAATACAATATTTATTACGAATATTATTTATGGGAATATGGATATAGGAGATATGAACATAGTGATCAATAATTATTTAAGAATTTCTACCCTAATGATACAGTTTTCCATACATATAAATTTTCAATTTAAATAGTCTATTTCTGTTTATACTATAGTGAATATACTCCTTAGATTTTTTTTCATATGTTTACTTGAACAAATGTTTTGTCTTCATCTGAGTGTCTGTAATTTTTGTGCGAATACCAATGGTTTCTCCTTTCCCCCTTCTCTATTTAATCCTCAAACTCTAATCGTCTATGTTTGATGATATCTACTTTATCTATCGGTTGTTATTGGATAACATATTGTGTCCCTTGATATGAGTTATAGAAGATTATTGGATATTACCTTTTTTTAGATCTTTTTATTAGATTAGATATGTTTATACATATTGACTTAGTGAAACAACATGTGTACTTTCATTATGTTGTGACAGTCTTGATTGTGGGTTTTTCTACCGGAAAAGTAATATCCCCTGCCCTTACGTTTACATCCTTCAGTTCTTTGTGGACCTCATTGTCCGTTTAAACCGGAACCTTACGCCTTACTTCGTCCCGTTTCCGATTATCTCAAAACGGTTCTCTTGTGTGACCAGTATCGTTTGTCGGAGAAGGTTGTTGTGTCCTCTTCTGAGATGTGTACCTGTAGTGGTCTACCAGTTGTGACTTTAGTCTGACTAATATAAGAAACGTCGGTTCTACCTCTTCGAGATATGTCAGTTGTTTTTGTTCTGGTCATCGACTGACACCGAGTCTAGTACTTGAGGAATAACGGTTTAAGTCTGACTTTAACTTCTTTCATCCCTTTTGACGATCTAGTAAGTGCATACTGGATTTAGTTTAGGAAATACTAATATGTCACCTTCACTCTTTATCTGAATTCCCGAATCTAGACTATCTAACTCACGGACTTCTTGATACCTGCCTCCAAACACTGTAACATGTCCTCTGTCCCTAATTCTGGTAGGGGCACCTTTTCTTTNGTTATAGAAGATTATTGGATATTACCTTTTTTAGATCTTTTTATTAGATTAGATATGTATATACATATTGACTTAGTGAAACAACATGTGTACTTTCATTATGTTGTGACAATCTTGATTGTGGGTTTTTCTACAGGAAAAGTAATATCCCCTGCCCTTACGTTTACATCCTTCAGTTCTTTGTGGACCTCATTGTCCGTTTAAACCGGAACCTTACGCCTTATTTAGTCCCGTTTCCGATTATCTCAAAACGGTTCTCTTGTGTGACCAGTATCGTTTGTCGGAGAAGGTTGTTGTGTCCTCTTCTGAGATGTGTACCTGTAGTGGTCTACCAGTTGTGACTTTAGTCTGACTAATATAAGAAACGTCGGTTCTACCTCTTCGAGATATGTCAGTTGTTTTTGTTCTGGTCATCGACTGACACCGAGTCTAGTACTTGAGGAATAACGGTTTAAGTCTGACTTTAACTTCTTTCATCCCTTTTGACGATCTAGTAAGTCCATACTGGATTTAGTTTAGGAAATACTAATATGTCACCTTCACTCTTTATCTGAATTCCCGAATCTAGACTATCTAACTCACGGACTTCTTGATACCTGCCTCCAAACACTGTAACATGTCCTCTGTCCCTAATTCTGGTAGGGGCACCTTTTCTTTACGTTTTTTCGTTTTACCGACAGACTCCTCCGGAATGTTTATCGACACTTTTCTTCTCTTCACCTTTCGTTTCCTCTTTTCCTTTCTATATTCGTAGACTTACGTCTTAAGGTTTCTTCTCGTTCCTCTCTGTTCTTTCAGAAGGAGTCACTAGTTACGTTTCGTTATCTCCTTTTCTTGTCTTACCCTTTCTGATCTCTAGAGAAGTTCTTTTAATCTCTATGGTTCCCTTGTAAAGTACGTTTTTACCCGAGTTATTTCCTGTCTTTACCATACCTGGATTGTCTTCGGTTTTAATAATTCTTCTCCACCGTTCTTATGTGTCTTCTTGACATGTTTTTTCGAGAAGTGCTGATTCTATTAGTACTACTACACTAGTGATTAGATCTCGGTCTGTAGAACCTTACACTTCAGTTCACCCGGAATCTTTCGTAGTGATGCTTGTTTCGATCACCTCCACTACCTTAAGGTCACCTCGATAAAGTTTAGGACTTTCTACTACGACACTTTCACGATGTGAGTTATACGGTCGTTTAAACCTTTTGAGTCATCACCGGTGTCCTGACCTTTTCCAGTCAAAAGTAAGGTTAAGGTTTCTTTCCG
This sequence comes from Capra ibex, assembly GCA_006410555.1. Taxonomy (NCBI): domain Eukaryota; kingdom Metazoa; phylum Chordata; class Mammalia; order Artiodactyla; family Bovidae; genus Capra; species Capra ibex. The sequence goes on along the minus strand of SJYO01040405.1, from coordinate 31,190,496 downwards.
TTACGTTTTCTTACGAGTTTGATGGCGTGTTAACGTGAGTAGAGTGTACGATCATTTCATTACGAGTTTTAAGAGGTTCCGTCCGAAGCCGTTATGCACTTGGTACTTGAAGGTCTACAAGTTCGACCAAAATCTTTTCCGTCTCCTGGTCTCTAGTTTAACGGTTGTAGACGACCTAGTAGTCTTTTCGTTCTCTCAAGGTCTTTTTGTAGATAAAGACGAAATAACTGATACGGTTTCGGAAACTGACACACCTAGTGTTAGTTGACACCTTTTAAGACTTTCTCTACCCTTATGGTCTGGTGGACTGGACGGAGAACTCTTTGGATATACGTCCAGTCCTTCGTTGTCAATCTTGACCTGTACCTTGTTGTCTGACCAAGGTTTATCCTTTTCCTCATACAGTTCCGACATATAACAGTGGGACGAATAATTTGAAGATACGTCTGATGTAGTACTCTTTGAGACCCGACCTTCTTCGTGTTCGACCTTAGTTCTAACGACCCTCTTTATAGTTATTGGAGTCTATACATCTACTGTGGTGGGAATACCGTCTTTCACTTCTCCTTGATTTTTCGGAGAACTACTTTCACTTTCTCCTCTCACTTTTTCAACCGAATTTCGAGTTGCAAGTCTTTTGCTTCTAGTATCGTAGACCAGGGTAGTGAAGCGCCCTTTATCTACCCCTTTGTCACTTTTGTCACAGTCTGAAATAAAGCCCCCCAAGGTTTTAGTGACGTCTACCACTGACGTCGGTACTTTAATTTTCTGCGAATGAGAAACCTTCCTTTCAATACTGGTTGGATCTGTCGTATAAGTTTTCGTCTCTGTAATTAAACGGTTGTTTCCAGACAGATCAGTTCCGATACTAAAAAGGTCACCAGTACATACCTACACTCTCAACCTGACACTTCTTTCGACTCACGGCTTCTTAACGACGAAAACTTGACACCACAACCTCTTCTGAGAACTCTCAGGGAACCTGACGTTCCTCTAGGTTGGTCAGGTCAGACTTCCTCTAGTCAGGACCCTAAAGAAACCTTTCTTACTACGATTTCGACTTTGAGGTTATGAAACCGGTGGAGTACTCTTCTGAACTGAGTAACCTTTTCTGAGACTACGACCCTCCCTAACCCCCGTCCTCCTCTTCCCCTACTGTCTCCTACTCTACCGACCTACCGTAGTGGCTGAACGACCTGCACTCAAACTCACTGAGGCCCTCAACCACTACCTGTCCCTCCGGACCACACGACGCTAAGTACCCCAGCGTTTCTCAACCTGTACTGACTTGCTGACTTGACTTGACTCACTGACTTGACTTTTGTAGATATGAAGTCATTGTTTATTTATTTACATACACAAGGTTCAACAGGGGATTCTTACAATATGGTCAAATATGAGATTGGTTATTACACATACGACGACGACGACGATTCAGTGAAGTCGGTACAGGCTGAGACACGTTGGGGTATCTACCGTCGGGTGGTCCGATGGGGCAGGGACCCTAAGAGGTCCGTTCTTGTGACCCCACCCAACGGTAACGGAAGAGGTTCATTACACATACCCTACCAGATAAAGCAATTTGAGAGTGTTTACGATCTATAACTTTTATGAAAAATAGGAATGATACTTTTAATATTTACATGTCCTTTCATCTCTCTGATCTCATCGTCTACGGTATTTGAATGGTGAATCTAAATTATTAATAAAATTGTAAACAGTACAAAGTGAAAAAAATTCATCTTCAAAAATTTTTATTTATATCTGAGGATTTATAGAGTGAGGATAATAAAAAAGAAGGTCAAAACAACTTTATGTTAACTATTTATCGTGACATTCAAATTCTACATGTCGTACTAAACTAAATGTATGTAATACTTCACTAATAATCTTATTCCAATAATTGGTAGATAATAGAGTGTAAATTTGTTTAAAATATTTTATCTTTTATTTAAAAGAAAACCACTCTTGAGTCCTAAATGAAAGAATCGTTGAAAGTATATATTGTACGTCGTCATAATTAACATCAATAGTGCAACATGTAATGAAGAGATCATGAAACAATAGAACATTGACCTTCAAACATTGAAAACTGACGGAAGGAGGTTAAGGGAGGGGGGGTAGGGGTGGAGTGAGGATTTACAAAGCTATAGTCAAGTCAAGTCAACGAGTCAGCAAAGGCTGAGAAACGGTGAGATACTTAGCGTCGTGCGGTCCGGAGGGACAAGTGGTAGAGGGCCTCAAGTGAGTCTGAGTGCAGGTAGCTCAGGCACTACGGTAGGTCGGTAGAGTAGGAGCCAACAGGGGAAGAGGAGGACGGGGGTTAGGGAGGGGTCGTAGTCTCAGAAAAGGTTACTCAGTTCAGAAGAGTACTCCACCGGTTTCATGACCTAGAAATCGAAATCGTAGTAAGGAAGTTTCTTTAGGGTCCCACTAGAGGAAGTCTGACCTGACTAACCTAGAGGAACGTCAGGTTCCCTGAGAGTTCTCAGAAGAGGTTGTGGAGTCAAGTTTTCGTAGTTAAGAAGCCGCGAGTCGGAAGAAGTGTCAGGTTGAGAGTGTAGGTATGTACTGATGACCTTTTTGGTATCGGAACTAATCTGCCTGGAATCAGCCGTTTCGTTACAGAGACGAAAACTTATATGATAGATCCAACCAGTATTGAAAAGAAGGTTCCTCATTCACAGAAAATTAAAGAACCGACGTTAGTGGTAGACGTCACTAAAACCTCAGGTTTTTTTATTTCAGACTGTGACAAAGGTGACAAAGGGGTAGATAAAGGGTACTTCACTACCCTGGTCTACGGTACTAGAAGCAAAAGACTTACAACTCGAAATTCGGTTGAAAAAACGAGAAGAAAAAATGAAAGTAGTTCCCCGAAAAATCAAGGAGAAGTGAAAGACGGTATAGAAAGAGGTCCACCACAGTAGACGTATAGACTCCAATAACTATAAAGAGGACCGTTAGAACTAAGGTCGAACACAAAGGAGGTCAGGTCTCAAAGAGTACTACATGAGACGTATATTCAATTTATTCGAACCACTGTTATATATCGGAACTACGTGAGGAAAAGGATAAACCTTGGTCAGACAACAAGGTACAGGTCAAGGTTATATATCGGAACTACGTGAGGAAAAGGATAAACCTTGGTCAGACAACAAGGTACAGGTCAAGAATGACAACGAAGGACTGGACGTATCTCTAAAGACTTCTCCGTCCAGTCCACCAGACCATAAGGGTAGAAAACTTCTTAAAAGGTGTCAACTAACACTAGGTGTGTCAGTTTCCGAAACCGTATCAGTTATTTCGTCTTTATTTACAAAAAGACCTTGAGAGAACGAAAAAGGTACTAGGTCCCCTACGCCCGTTAAACTAGAGACCAAGGAGACGGAAAAGATTTTGGTCGAACTTGTAGTCCCTCAAGTGCATAACGACTTCGGACGGAACCTCTTAAAACTCGTAATGAAATAATCGTACACTCTACTCACGTTAACACGCCATCAAACTCGTAAGAAACCGTAACGGAAAGAAACCTTAACCTTACTTTTGACTGGAAAAGGTCAGGACACCGGTGACGACTCAACAGGTTTAAACGACCGTATAACTCACTACGTGAAAATGTCGTAGTAGAAAGTCCTAAACTTTATCGAGGTGACCTTAAGGTAGTGGAGGCGATCGAAACAAGTATCACTACGAAAGATTCCGGGTGAACTGAAGTGAAAGGTTCTACAGACCGAGATCTAATCACTGGTGTAGTAGTACTAATAGACCCAGCACTTCTAGAAAAAAAAGCTATACGCATAGATTTATCCTTAAGAAGGGATGTCTTGGTGTCAATTATAGTTGTGTTTGAACCGGGGTTTTACAGAAACGTCGTTGAAACAAGTATAATCTTAGGTTAGTCCTTGAGACTAACGTAAACAAACAACCCGAAGGCTTCACATGAAATTAGATTTTGTCTGTGAGGAAAAGGACAGGGAGAAATAGAAAGAGTATGGGGGTTAATTTTGTGTGTGTGTGTGTGTGTGTGTGTGTGTGTGTGTGTGTGTAAGTAAACTGACACAGTCCGTACACCTTAGAACCAAGGGACAGGTCCCTAACTTGGGTGAAGGAGACGTAATCGTGTACTTGAGAATTGGTGATCTGGTGATCCTTCAGAAGGGAGGTCGAAAAATAAAAGGATACTGTGGTGAACCTTTCTGTCCAGTCAACGAGGGACGACGGTGACGACGATTCAGTGAAGTCAACACAGGCTGAGACACACTGGGGTTATCTACCGTCGGGTGGTCCGAGGGGACAGGGACCCTAGGAGGTCCGTTCTTATGACCTCACCCAACTGTAAAGGAAGAGGTTACGTACTTTCACTTTTCACTTTCACTTCAGTGAGTCAGCACAGACCGAGAATCCTCACACAACGGAAACGGAAGAGGCGTCAACAAGGGAGTTAAGTCAAGTCAGTGAGTCAGTACAGGTTGAGAAACGCTGGGGTACTTAGCGTCGTGTGGACCGGAGGGACAGGTAGTGGTTGAGGACCTCAAGTGAGTTTGAGTGCAGGTAACTCAGCCACTACGGTAGGTCGGTAGAGTAGGAGACAGTAGGGGAAGAGGACGGGGGTTAGGGACGGTCGTAGTCTCAGAAAAGGTTACTCAGTTCAGAAGTGTACTCCACCGGTTTCATAACCTCAAAGGCGAAATCGTAGTAAGGAAGGTTTCTTGTGGGTCCTGACTAGAGGAAATCTTACCTGACCAACCTAGAGGAACGTCAGGTTCCCTGAGAGTTCTCAGAAGAGGTTGTGGAGTCAAGTTTTCGTAGTTAAGAAACCGCAAGTCGGAAGAAGTGTCAGGTTGAGAGTGTAGGTATGTACTGGTGACCTTTTTAGTATCGGAACTGATCTGTCTTGAAACAACCGTTTCATTACAGAGACGAAAACTTATATGATAGATTCAACCAGTATTGAAAGGAAGGTTCATCATTCGCAGAAAATTAAAGAACCGACGTTAGTGGTAGACGTCACTAAAACCTCGGGGGGTTTTATTTCAGACTGTGACAAAGATGACAAAGGGGCAGATAAAGGGTACTTTACTACCCTGGTTTACGGTACTAGAAGTAAAAGACTTACATCTCAAAATTCAGTTGAAAAAGTGAGAGGAGAAAGTGAAAGTAGTTCTCCGAAAAATCAAGGAGAAGTGAAAGACGGTATTCCCACCACAGTAGACGTATAGACTCCACTAATTATAAAGAGGACCGTTAGAACTAAGGTCTAACACGAAGAAGGGATCTTACAGGATTAAAGACCTAAAAAGAATAATAGTAAATTTTTATTGGGACTATTAAAAGACAATAACCTTCAACTTAGATTTCCGAATCAATTTAAGTCCAACTTGTGACATAGTGTATTACTACATTGATCCTCAGTGTATTACTTCGAGACCCCAATAAGGTAACAAACACTACAACTCTAACTAGTGTCCCACAAACATCACTGATAGTGGAACCTTGGTCGATTACTAGACACTCCACTATTAAAACGGTGGTCCACTGATAGGTTGGAAAATAGACCACAAAAATCGTAGACAACCATTAAGAACCCGAATTAACACAGGAACTTCACTTCACTTCAACGAGTCAGCACAGGCTGAGAAACGCTGGTGTCCCTGACGTCGGATGGTCCGAGGTAGGTACCCTAAAAGGTCCGTTCTTATGGCCTCACGCAACGGTAGAGGAAGAGGTCTCCTAGAAGGGCTGGGTCCCTAGCTTAGGTCCAGAGGGCATAACGTCCGTCTGCGAAATGGCAGAGTCGGTGGTTCCCTGACATTTAACACTAAAAGGTTAAGACAGATGAAAATATTGACTGTAAAAAGAACTTTCTTCACGAAAAGGAGTAGTTGACCCTTATAATCCATGTGACTCTACATTAATGACAACGTTTCCTTTTTACAAGGACAGGGAAAGTCTCTTTCTTGAACCACATTACCAATGGACGTTTTAAATAAAAGAAACGAACGAACGAACAAAGTAAGGGAATGAAATAAAAAGAACTCATAGTATACTTGAGTTCTAGAACATATCAGTCACAAAAAGTCAATTAATGTCAGTAACAATAAAACTATGATTTTGACAAGGTTGAAACCGGTCATCAAAGGAGACAGTTCGACCAAGAAGACAGTCATAAATTTTTCACAGGAAAATTCAATTATAATATCCAACCTATCACCATAAAGAAAAATAATTTAATCTTTTTAAATTTCATATTAAATAAATGTTACAACACGGTTAGAGACGACATGTCGTTTCACTGAACCAATATATGTATATATGTAAGACAAAAATATAAAAAAAGGTAATACCAAATATATACCAATTATATTAAAAGACACGATATGTAATCCTGGAACAACAAATAGGTACCTTTCACCATAAAGAAACACCAAAATTGAAAATAGAGAGACTAGTCACCACTTCCACTAGTAGAAAGTATAAAATAGTCGGTAAACATAAAGAAACCCCGAATAAATAAGTATAAAAACAGATAAAAAAGAACCATATTTACATAAATGTGGTTAATGGTTCAGAGTAGAGATGTTTACTTTACAAAAGTCATGAATAACGGTCAGAGAAGGTTGACGTTGAAGGAATACAAACTTAAAAAAGAAAACTAGTAGAGAACGAGATCTTACACAGAACTTTATCGAATAAGTATCTCACCGATGTAAAGTAATCAAGACCGTATAAACTTTTTACGGGAAGATAATTTATTATTGTACAGGAATTTTCGAACCACTTACAACGAAATAACAATGGACTTCTCAGAACCCATGAATATTCTAAGAATAAAAATTTAGAATTTTTAAAAGGGGTTTATCCGAAAAGATACTTTTAGATTTTGAGTTGTAAGTTTTTTGATCCTTGTACCGCAGGTCAGGGTAATGAAGTACCGTTTATCTACCCCTTTTTCACCGTCTAAAATAAAAGGACCTGAGGTGACGTTGACACCTGTCACTGACGTCGGTACTTTAAATCTTCTGCGAATGAGGAACCTTCTTTTCGATACTGGTTGCGTCTGTCGTATAATTCCTCGTCTCTGCAGTGAAACGACTGTCTTCAGGTATATCAGTTTCGATACCTAAAAGGTCATCAGTACATACCTACACTCTTAACCTGATAGTTCTTCCGACTCGGGGGGTTCTCGACTACGAAAACTTGACACCATTACCTCTTCTAAGAACTCTCAGTGAACCTGACGTTCCTCTAGGTTGGTCAGGTAGGATTTCCTTTAGTTGGGACCAATAAGTAACCTTCCTGACTACGACTTCGACTTCGAGGTTGTGAAACCGGTGGACTACACTTCTTTACTGAGTGACCTTTTCTAGGACTATAACCCTTTCTAAATCCCGTCCTCCTCTACTGTAATTGTCTCCTATTCTACCAACTTACCGTAGTGACTGAGTTACCTGTACTCAAACTCGTTTAAGACCTTCTATCACTTCCTTTTGGACCACACGACGACAGGTACCTCAACGTTTCTTAATCTGTGTTGAATCACTGAATTGTTGTTGTTCCGTCAGAAAAGGATTTTATTCAAATCGTGTTTTATTTGTAAGTTTATTAAAGACTTAGTAAAAATTTCTAATGTATTTTAAATAAAAATGAAATTTTAAATAATAACGGAGACAAATAGGTAGTCAAAAAAAAAAAAAGGTCAAGTAAGTGCATTTATCCTAAAGTGGAACTCTCTCAAAACAATCATGTTCATAAAGTCCTTTTTTTGAAATTTTTAATTATAAAATCGAAAAATTCTAACATGACCCGACAAATGAGTAGATACCCTAAGGGACTACCGAGTCTACCATTTTCTCAGACGGACGTTACGTCCTCTGGGTCCAAGCAGGGGACCCAGTCTTTCTAGGAGACCCCTTCCTTTACCGTCGGGTGAGGTTATAAGAACGGACCTTTTAGGGTACCTACCTCCTTGGACCGTCCGATGTCAGGTACCCCAGTATTTCTCAGTCTGTACTGACTCGTTGAAGTAAAGTAAAGTGAAGTGAAATGAACAGGCATCCTGTTCATCCCTGATATAGACGGAATAAGTAGTCGAATAGGAGTCTTGAATCGTGTCCACAAGTTATTTATAAACAACTTAATTAAATAAAGTTCATAATAAATCGTATAGAAGGAAAAAGAATAATATAGAAGTAGAAAATCGGGATTATCTGAAGGTAAAACGGAAGAAAGAAAAAAAAAAGTTTGAATTTTGAAAAATAAAGCATAATCCCATATCGACCAATCACGAAGGGACCACCGAGTTTACCAGTTCTTAGACGAACCCCAGCGTTTCTCAATATGTGTTGACTCGTCTTACGGACGTTACTTCCTCTGGGTCAAACTAGGGACCTAGTCCTGCTAGGGGACCTCTTCCCTTACCGATGGGTGAGGTCATAAGAACGGACCTCTTAAGGTGTGCATCTCCTGGACAGTCCCATGTCAGGTACCCCCGTGTTTCTCAGTCTGTGTTGACTCTCTGACTGTAAAAGTGACAAGTGACTCGATGACTGGAAAAGGGACAAGTGGCTCGCTGGTTGTGATTGTGAATCGGCTAATTGTTACAACACAAACAAAGTCCACTTGTAACTTCTCTGAGTCGGTATTTATGCGTACATAGGTGAGAGGGGGGTTTTGGGAAGGGTAGGTCCGACCGTGTAGTGTAACTCATCTCAAGGCACACGATATGTTATCCAGGAACAACCAATAAGTAAAAGTTTTAACGGAAGAAAGACATTGAATTATAAGACTCCACAGACTTACATTATGTCCATACGGTGACTTTGAAAAGGTGGAGACTCGTCAGAAGGTAATTGAGATTTGTAAAAGAAATGGATCGTCTAACAACATCGTGTCATAACAAGTGTAACCGGTAATCGTCGAATACTGATCGTGAAGAACTTTTTACTTATCTACTCATACCACGGAGCTCATCCTCGTAGGATTTTGCAGACACTCTCAATCGGGACTACGGAATACACAGTACGGTCCTTCCTGTTCTCAGAGGGGAAGACGGTCGTCCTACCCGACACGGGTTTGAATCGAAGGGTCCTATTGAAAGATGGGGATTGTTTTCCCCAACGTTGAAGGATTCCTGGGGACTTTAGGGGTCCATAACCCGTCGACCGTGGATTTGTATCAGTGTGACCGAGGTCAGAGACAAAGGTGTAAACCTGTTCCGACTAAAGAGTGTTAAAATGAGGTTCTTTCATAGTAGAGTCCCATGTACGGGGAGATGACTTTACGTTGTCGTGGATCGGTGTCGTAGAGAGAGAGAGATCCTATTACCCTTCTGGACTCCGGTACGGTAGAAGAGAAGGACTGGGAGTCGAACACACAAAAGGGTAATTTCACTTTCACTTCAGCGAGTCACCACAGGATGAGAAACGCTGGGGTACCTGACATCGGATGGTCCGAGGAGGGAGGTACCCTAAGAGGTCCGTTCTCATGACCTTACCCAACGGTAAAGGAAGAGGTCCCCTAGAAGGGCTGGGTCCCTAGCTTGGGACCAGAGGACGTAAGGTCCGTCTGTGAAATTGGAGACTCGGTGGTCTCACCAAGAATTGAGTTCCACGTACTGGTACACCTTAAGTGGAGCTCCGGACATGGTACTATCCACTTAGTACGTGTCTGAGGGAGGGATGAAACTTGTTGTTGTTGTTTTATATACCAATTTAAACAAGAGGTACGTAAGTACAGNAAGGACTGGGAGTCGAACACACAAAAGGGTAATTTCACTTTCACTTCAGCGAGTCACCACAGGATGAGAAACGCTGGGGTACCTGACATCGGATGGTCCGAGGAGGGAGGTACCCTAAGAGGTCCGTTCTCATGACCTCACCCAACGGTAAAGGAAGAGGTCCCCTAGAAGGGCTGGGTCCCTAGCTTGGGACCAGAGGACGTAAGGTCCGTCTGTAAAATTGGAGACTCGGTGGTCTCACCAAGAATTGAGTTCCACGTACTGGTACACCTTAAGTGGAGCTCCGGACATGGTACTATCCACTTAGTACGTGTCTGAGGGAGGGATGAAACTTGTTGTTGTTGTTTTATATACCAATTTAAACAAGAGGTACGTAAGTACAGCAGAGTGAGTCGATTAAATCTTTTTTATCCACAACCTACGACAACCTTTAACTATACCCAAGACTAACAAACACGGACAATGAGGAACACCTCATTCTTTACTGTTGGTGAGGTCCTAAGAAGGGACCTTTTAAGGTACCCGTCTCTTCGGACCGTCCGATCTCAGGTAACCAACGTCTCAACCTGTGTGAGGAGTTAAGTATACAATTTTGAAATTAGGGGTAACATTACGATAGACCTTTACCTTGAAAATCCTCCATTGACCTAGTATACCCACCTCGGGAGTACTACCCTAATCATAGGAACCTTCTTTGTCCTTTTTCGAAGAAGAGAGAAAAGAGAGACGAAATACTCCTATGTTACTCTTCTAACTGTAGACGTTTGATCATTCTCTCGAGAGTGACAACATCCTTTCCCCTAGGGAAGATCCCGAGTTCTCACCCGATTGTGAGTCTTTACTCAACAATCTCCTCTGTGTACACGACTGTTTCTCTGATAACCCCTTTCCTGTGGGGGGTGGGGTGGGGGGCGGGGGTCCCTCCCCTCCTCGTCTTTCGTCCTCCCATTCCCTTGGGTCCCAAGAGACCCAGGACCACGTGTGTTCCAAAACAAACTCGGGAGGATCGGAGAGACCACCCACACCCCAAATTAAGATTTGTACTAAGACAGGGAAGATGGCAGAACGACCCCGAAACGGGGACCTGTACCCCATAGAAAAAAAAACCACCCTAGGTTGTAAGAGGACAGCTACCAACAAATCGTCACTCAACGTCAAAACCTCAAGAATATCTTCTTCTACTTCCGTACAGGATGAGGTGGTAGAATCTCGAAACGATACAATACGTACCTCTCAGTACATACCTACACTCTCAACCTGGAATTTCTTTCGACTCGTGACTTCTTAAATACGAAAACTTGACCCCACAACCTCTTCTGAAAACTCTCAGGGAACCTGACGTTCCTCTAGTTTGGTCAGGTAGGATCTCCTTTAGTCAGGACTTATAAGTGACCTTCCTGACTACGACTTCAACTTTGAGGTTATAAAACCGGTGCAGTACGCTTCTTGACTGAGTAACCTTTTCTGGAACTACGACCCTTTCTAACTTCAGTCCTCCTCTTCCCCTGCTGTCTCTTACTCTACCAACCTACCGTAGTGACTGAACTACCTGTACTCAAACTCATTCCAGACCCTCTACCACTACCCTGTCCCTTCGGACCACACGACGTCAGGTACCCCAGCGTTTCTCAACCTGTGCTGACTCACTGACTTGGTTTAACTTGACTTCCCTTGGGTCCTCCCGATGAGACGATCCACCGAACGTCTAAAATCCATTATCCTAATCAAAGACTCAACAGTAACCGGTTAGTAAGACTAAGTCCCAGGAAGGACCACCGTGTGCGTAGTGACTCGGTTCTACCTAAGGTCGTTCGTCCTAAGACCGTACAACCATCCTGTATATCCAATCACAAAGGAAAACTGGAAAGACCTTAAGACCAACCACTACCGAACAATCAAGGTACAAGGAATGGTCCTGGAGGACAGTATTTTATTGAGAACGTTTACCCTGACCAGTCCCACCTGCCAAAGTCACAAAGAGGATTGTAGTCAAGTCAAGTCAAGTCAGCGAGTCAACACAGGCTGAGACGATGGGGTACTTAGTGTCGTGCGGTCCGAAGGGACAGGTAGTGGTTGAGGGCCTCAAGTGAGTCTGAGTGCAGGTAGCTCAGTCGCTACGGTAGGTCGGTAGAGTAGGAGACAGCAGGGGAGAGGAGGACGGGGGTCAGGGATGATCGTAGTCTCAGAAAAGGTTACTCACTTGAGAAGCGTACTCCACCGGTTTCATGACTTCAAAGTCGAAATCGTAGTAAGGGACGTTTCTTCTGTGGTTTAGACGACCGTGGGACTTGAATATGAAGAGTCGAAAGTCCTGATACTATTTTTAAAGACACCAAATTCTGTCGTTCAAATACCACAGAACAACATTGTCTGACTTAGTTCGTCTAGGGGTTTGTTTTAAAATTATCATCCCGTAGTCTAGGTTTACTTTAATTTTCCTTTTTTTCGACCGTTGTTACTGTAAAGTCTTGACATCATGATAAAATAATAACTTAACACCCCCTTCTCTCTCACCTTACCCCCTCCGTCAGTGTCACTTCGATGCAAAGATAGGTATACACATCACAGAGACCCTTTTCCTGGGATGAGAAGTTCAAAAAAACGAACCGACTGATCAAACACAGAGTCACCCTGGAGTCGGATAACGGTGTCTCCGGTACAACTTCCTCCCCGTAGGTACATAATGTCAAGGATCGTCCGGAGAGTTGACCGAAAAGAAGTCAAGAGACACTGTCTCGCCAGAGATGACGGGGTGCAATCCCCACAGTCTCCCGTGGCAAGTCATAGAAAACGAATGTAGGATTAAACAACAGAGTTTCTTCCTAACGAAGACACGCGACCAAAATAAAACGATGGGTCAAGTAAGACGCTACTTAAAATGACACTTTAAAGACACAAAAATGACACTTTAAAGATAACAACTACGTCTATAAAACAAACGTGTTAAATAACGTAATTTTTTTCTCTTAAACCACGTTTCCTCCCCGTTCCGTCCACGGATAAGTAAAAAGAGATAGATCTTATTATATATTTCAGGACCTGTCCGAAATCCGTTAAGTTCTTGGGTAACCAGACTACAAACGGGACTATCGTTGAAGTTAAGGTTCATGGACTTAAAGGACCAAAGACAAACACCCCACTCCGGGGGACGTAGAAGTTCATAAAAGCACGTAATTTTGGGACTCTCGAAGTAACCTTTCGGAACCGAGACACACGAATCTACGTAGTTTGGTTCCTACCATCGTTAGTTGTCGAAAGGACCTTTTACAGAATTGACAAACTTCAATCCCTAGAGTCGTTGGGTGGGGTTGACAAAGAAGAGAGATGTGAAAGCCTTCCCGTCTTCTTCAGAAATGTGGTTAAATTTTTGAAAAGGGGTCTCGACCCCCCTAATTATATATTTGAGTCACCTGTCCCGTCCATCCAAGGGGCGAAGGGAGGTTTAACTTCGGTTCTAATTAATGCCATAAGTGGACAAGGACGTTGTCCGGGCCATTACCTAGGGTCGACACACGAGGGGGTTCGTCGTAAGTAGGATGTCAAAAGACACCTGCGTGACCGAAACTAGTCGAGTAAGGGAGAGTCGTCCGGTTGTGCCATCGGTGTCCTGCGTTCACGAATCAAATGTTAGTACAATTAAAACGAAAAACAAACAGAAATCGTCAACCTCTAATTACTCACTTTCCCACAAAGTTAAAAGTTGGTCGGAAGAAGATTAGTGAACCGACGTAACAACGACCGTCAAAATAATGAAACTAAAGGACTTAGTAAGTCTATATGTCAAAGGAACAGGTTATATCCAATACCACGTCCTTTTCTGTCAGGATGGTCCTTAACGACGACGGTGAGACCTAAGCTGTTTTCCGCTACCCCTTTTGTCTTGGAAACATTACTGAAAAGTATCCTAAAAGAACGACTTACATAGGGACCGTAAAAATTGTCTGGGTTCATAAAAATTTTCCTACAACGATACGGATAAAAAGTATCGATCACTTAGCTTAATCGGAAATAGACAACCCTACCACTTTTGAGATCTGACCCTCATTTAAGAAATCGTCTAACCCTCAAGGGACCACTATATCGCCAATCCTAAGGTCCGAAAGTGACGACACCGGTTCCAAGTCAGAAACCAACCCCTTGACTCTAGGACGTTCGGTGCACCGTTCCGTTTTTTTTCCCTTTCATCAACGATAATATTAAGACTTAAGACAGAAGACTTGACTCTTTTTGTTTGAGGTAAGGTGACATCCAAAAGAAGTTACACACGAAGACCCACCCACATTTTTGTTCGTTCCGGACCTTCTACGAGAGAATTTTCTCCGAAGTATAGTTTCTTTAGAGGGAGGTCGGGTTATGTCACATTACCTCTGAACATTCGTGTCACGGTGACCCATACGTAACAAGAACTGTCACTCCTTTTACCTATCTAAATGAAATTATATCTCTATTACGGCCTCTTCCGTTACCGTTGGGTGAGGTCATGAGAACGGACCTTTTAGGGTACCTACCTCCTCGGTCCATCCGACGTCAGGTACCCCAGTGCTTCTCAGCCTGTGACTCACTGAAGTGAACGTGAAAAGTGAAAGTACGTAACCTCTTCCTTTACCGTTGGGTGAAGTGATAAGAACGGATCTCTTAGGGTCCCTACCGTCTCGGACCACCCGACGGCAGATACCCCAACGTGTCTCAGCCTGTGCTGACTTCGTTGAATCGTCGTCGTCATGGTTGTTGTCTCTATCACGGGTAGAAACGTACTTTTCAAGGGTATCATAGAGATTAAAAGAACTTCTCTAGAGATCAGAAAGGGTAAGATAACAAAGGGAAATAAAGAAACGTGACTAGTGACTCCTTCTGAAAGAATAGAGAGGAACGATTACGACACCTTGAGACGTAAGTTCATCCATATAGAAAGGAAAAGAGGAAACTGAAAACGAAGAGAAAAAAAGTATCGATAAACATTCCGGAGGAGTCTGTTGGTAAAACAGAAAAACGTAAAGAAAGAGAACCCCTACTAGAACTAGTGACGGAGGATATGTTACAGTCCTTGGAGGCAGGTATCAAAAAGTCCATGAGTCAGATAGTCTAGATTAGGGAACTTAGATAAAGAGTGAAGGTGTCATATTAACGTTCCCTAAACTAAATCCAGTATGGACTTACCAGATCACCAAAAGGGATGAAAGAAGTTAAATTCAGACTTAAACCGTTATTCCTCAAGTACTAGACTCGGTGTCAGTCGAGGACCTGAACAAAAACGACTGATATATCTCGAAGAGGTAGAAACCGACGTTTCTTATATTAGTTAGACTAAAGTCACAACGGGTAGACCACTACAGGTACACATCTTAGAAGAGAACACAACAACCTTCTCCCATAAACGATACTGGTCACGTAAGAGGACAGTTTTGAGATAATCGGAAACGGGACGAAGTAACACATGAGGTTCCGGTTTAAACGGACAATAAGGTCCATAAAGGACTGAAGGATGAAAACATTAGATCAGGGGATATTACTTTTCCTGTAGAAAAAACCCACAATCAAGATCTTCTAGAACATCCAGAAGTGTCTTGGTAAGTTGAAGTCGAAGAAGTCGTAATGACCAGTCCCGTATCTGAACCTAATGACACTATAACTTACCGAACTGTACCTTTGTTTATCTCTAGTAAGACAGTAAAAACTCTAACGTAGGTTCATGACGTAAAACCTGAAAAAACAACTAACACTCCCGATGAGGTAAAGAAGATTCCCTAAGAACGGGTGTCATCATCGATATTACCAGTACACTCAATTTAAGTGGGTAAGGTCAGGTAAAATCAATCGACTAAGGATTTTACAGTTACAAGTGAGAACGGTAGAGGGTAAACTGGTGAAAGTTATTTCCTGTCTTTACCATACCTGGATTGTCTTCATCTACTATAATTCTTCTCCACCGTTCTTATGTGCCTTCTTGATGTGTTTTTTCTAGAAGTGTTGGGTCTATTAGTGCTACCACACTAGTGAGTGGATCTCGGTCTGTAGGACCTTACGCTTCAGTTCACCCGGAATCCTTTGTAGTGATGTTTGTTTCGATCACCTCCACTACCTTAAGGTCAACTCGATAAAGTTTAGGATTTTCTACTATGACACTTTCACGACGTGACTTATACGGTCGTTTAAACCTTTTAAGTCGTCACCGGTGTCCTGACCTTTTCCAGTCAAAAGTAGGGTTTGAGTTTCTTTCCGTTTAGGTTTCTTACAAGTTTGATGGCGTGTCAACGTGAGTAGAGTCAAGTCAAGTCAAGTCAAGTCAGCGAGTCAGCGCAGTATCATCGTTTCGTTACAAGTTTGAAGAGGTTCGGTCCGAAGTTATCATACACTTGTAACTTGAAGGTCTACAAGTTCGACTTAAATATTTTCCGTCTCGTTGGTCTCTAGTTTAACGGTTGTAGGCGACTTAGTAGTTATTTCGTTCTCTCAAGGTCTTTTTGTAGATGAAGACGAAGTAACTGATAAGGTTTCGGAAACTAACACGTCTAGTGTTATTTGACACCTTTTAAGAAGTTCTCTACCCTTATGGTCTGGCGGACTGGACGGAGGACTTTTTAGACATACGTCCAGTTCTCCGTTGTCAATCTTGATCTGTACCTTGTGTATGACCAAGGTCTAGCCTTTTCCTCGTACAGTTTCGACATATAACAGTGGGACGAATAAATTGAATATACGTCTTACGTAGTACTCTTTACGAGCTGACCTACTTCTTGTTCAACCTTAGTTCTAACGACCCCCTTTATATTTATTGGAGTCTATACGTCTACTGTGGTGTGAATACCGTCTTTCACTTCTTGATTTTTCGGAGTACTACTTTCCCTTCTCCTCTCACTTTTTCAACCGAATTTCGAATTGTAAGTCTTTTGATTCTAGTACCGTAGACCAGGGTAGTGAAGTACCGTCTATCTACCCCTTTGTCACCTTTGTCACTGTCTGAAATAAAAAACCCCGAGGTTTTAGTGACTTCTACCACCAACCTCGGTACTTTAATTTTCTGAGAACGAGGAACCTTCTTTCCAATACTGGTTGGATATGTCGTATAATGTTTCGTGTTTGTAATGAAACAGTTGTTTCCAGGTAGATCAGTTTCGATAGAAAAGAGGTCATCAGTACATACCTACACTCTTAACTCATATTTTTTTCGACTCGTGGTTTCTTAACTACGAAAACTTGACACCACAACCTCTTCTGAGAACTCTCAGAGAACCTGACGTTCCTCTAGGTTGGTCAGGTAAGACTTCCTCTAGTCAGGACTTATAAGAAACCTTCCTGACTCCGATTTCGACTTGAGGTTATGAAACCGGTGGACTACACTTCTGGGACTACGATCCTTTCTAACTTCCACCCTCCTCTTTCCCTGTTGGTACTCTACCAACCAACTGTAGTGGCTGAGTTGCCTGTACTTAAACGCACATGAAACCCTCTACCACTACCTGTCCCTCCGGACCGTACGACGTCAGGTGCCACAGCGTTTCTCAACCTGTACTGATTCGCTAACTCGACTCACTATCACGTTTGGACTAGTACTATGGAGAACCGGATGGTAGGAAATCAAAGGAGACACAGGAGACCTAGTACAGACTGTTCCAATGTCTGTGTAGAGAGACGGTACGTAAGGGAGAAGGATACTGTAACCGATGGTCGAGGATTGTATTAGGACCAACCTTCCTCCGAGAGTGACTCCTTTACCTACGGACCCCGTCACTCCTTTCTTAAAGTGGAATCCTGTGACCTTGTCTCTACGTAAGTCCCAGACGGGACAACAAGGTTCCCGTCTTACCGTAAAGAGTTCTGGAGATCGGGCCCACTACACACTATGGGTAAAACATTCGGGT
Source organism: Capra ibex (assembly GCA_006410555.1). Lineage (NCBI taxonomy): Eukaryota > Metazoa > Chordata > Mammalia > Artiodactyla > Bovidae > Capra > Capra ibex. The sequence goes on along the minus strand of SJYO01040405.1, from coordinate 31,172,898 downwards.
GACCCCGAGAAGGAAGGGGAGGTTTTGGGACCCCTCCCGTAGACTCTCTACCCGGAATCCTCGGTCGGACCCCCTGAGGTGGTACGTCGACACGTACCTCCTGTCACCTCACTTCTGCCAGTGACACGATGACCCCCACACCAGGACTACCTCTGTCCGACTTCACCTACCTTTCCGTCTCTACGATTCGACCGACACCTGAACACCCTTCGACGAGACAGTCCAATACAAAAGATTTCTACCGGAGTGACTACATGTAGTGTACAAAAGGAATGTTACACTGAACTGTGAGGAGGTTACTCTCTACCCCAGGATACAAAGGTTGGGAACCTGGACTCGTCCGAAAACATCGGTCATCAAATCCACGTTACTACGACATACTGAAGATTCCGACCCAGTATTTTCCGTCATACCGAAGGGAGACGGAGAGAGAACCCTTTGTAAGGAACCTTGGGTAAGAACCCTGGGGACTCGACGACATATTCTTCACGATGGTGTGTCTTCGACGACACAACCTCCATGATGTGTCACAATCTCCTTCCTCAATCAAATTCCTCGGGGTTCACAAGGCACCCCGAAGGGACCACCGAGTCTGTCATTTCTTAGACGGACGTCACACCCTCTGACCCAGACTAGGGACCCAGTCTTTCTAAGGAACCTCTACCCTTACCGTTGGGTGAGGTCATAAGAACGGACTTATTAAGGTGCCTAGCTCCTCGGACCACTCGATGTCAAGTACCCAAACGTTTCTGAACCTGTACTGACTTGTTGATTATTTGTATTCACAAGGTCTTTGGTCAACAACCCGAGAGGGGTCGGATCCGTGGTCCCTAAACTCACTTCTTCGAAAACTCCATTGAATTAGGGTTTGTTAGTCTTAATTTGGAATACTCACTGGAACTCGTTTGAGTTGACGAGTTCCAGGTCTCGACTCGCCGAGCTTAAGAGGTGTGTCTGTGACACTTTGTCTCTTACCAATGGTAACAAGATTCGGTTAATTCAAAACCACCAAACAAAGTATCGTATCGTAGACCTTTTCACTCGGACTTTGTAAATGGTTCTAACTTATATTGGACCTGTATTTAATTGGGTTTATTATAAACCCTAAAAAATTGATAATCCCCATTGACGTTAAATCAAAATTTTTATTCTTGGACCGTTTATAGTATTGTTAACACATATTGATCCAACTTAAATAAGATCTTTACGTTCCAAGCAAATTGTAATTTTACAATTAGTCACATTAATTGATGCAAAAAGTCTTATTCTCGTTTTATAATAATTGAATTATCTCCTTTTTTCCGTAAACCATTTTAAGATGTATATAAGTACTGAATTCTTTTTCGCTTCAGGTCACGGATACCTACCTTTTTTTAGAAGGGATTAGATTATTCACTAAGAGGTTTATAGATATCGTTTATGACATGACTTCTTATTTTATAGTTTTGGAAAGGGGGACTTCAACCCTTGTTCTCTTCCCACAAATGATAGTGGTAAAGATAAATTATAACAGGATCGGTCATTTTTTCCGTTCTTCGTTTTATTTTCCATATTCCGAAACATTGTCTTCCCGAAAGGTCCACCACGATGTCCATTTCTTGGACGAATGGATCTATCGTATAAGTTTTCGTCTCTGTAATGAAACGGCTGACTCCAGACAGATCAGTTCCGATACCAAAAAGGACACCAGTACATACCTACACTCTCAACCTGACACTTCTTCCGACTCGCGGCTTCTTAACTACGAAAACTTGACACCACAACCTCTTCTGAGAACTCTCAGGGAACCTGACGTTCCTCTAGGTTGGTCAGGTAAGATTTCCTCTAGTCGGGACCCTAAAGAGACCTTCCTGACTACGATTTCGACTTTGAGGTTATGAGACCGATGGAGTACGCTTCTCAACTGAGTAACCTTTTCTGAGACTACGACCCTCCCCAACCCCCGTCCTCCTCTTCCCCTACTGTCTCCTACTCTACCGACCTACCGTAGTGACTGAGCTACCTGCACTCAGACTCACTTGAGGCCCTCANACGACGCTAAGTACCCCAGCGTTTCTCAGCCTGTACTGACTCGCTGACTTGACTTGACTTGGTTACGTCTTCTGAATTCTCTGTAACCAAACTAGGGACCCAGTCCTTCTAAGGGACCTTTTCCTTTACCGTTACGTGAGGTCATAAGAACGAACTCTTAAGGTGTCTGTCTCCTCTAAACGTCCGATGTCAGGTACCCCAACGTTTCTCCACCTATGATGACTTCACTGAGTCGTACTTGTCTTCCTTTTTTGACAGGAATATATACTGACCCCCGAAAGGTGTATCGAGTCTACCATTTCTTAGACGGGCATTACACCCTCTAGACCCAAACTAGGGACCTAACTCTTCTAAGGGACCTCTTCGGTACCGTTTTGTGAGGTCATCAGAACGGACCTCTTAAGGTGTCTGTCTCCTCGGACCGGCCGATGTCAGGTGTCTTAACGTCTCAGCCTATGCTTACTCTCTGATCATGTGTGTGTGTGTGTAATAACTGTATGAACATTCACACCTTTTAAGTATTATTAGATGACTATTTAATAATCTTACTTTTCTTAAATTTTTCAATTTTATAATGTTTAATATCTTTTCAAGAAGGGTCCACCGCGATCATCATTTCTTAGGTGGACGGTTACGTCCTCTACGTTCTCTACATCCAAACTAGGGACCCACCCCTTCTAGAGGACCTCCTCCTTTACCTCCTCCTTTGGGTGAGGTCATAAGAACGGATCTGTTAAGGTACCTGTCTCATCGGACCACCCGATATCAGACACCCCAACGTTTCTCAGTTTGTGTCAACTCGTGTCGTGTCAAGTTTTCTCAGATGACTCCAACTACTTATGTTCCAATTAGTTGGTATTGGTTGACTCAAAGATATATTGTAGTTGTTAACCTCTCAAATTTTTATTGTAATTTTATCGTAGTTTTTTGGGTTTCGTGTACTTTATCCCTTTTATCCATTTGAATGTCAACTCTTCTGACCGTCAAGTAGGTTCACCTGTTATAATGGTCGTTTCCCTATTAAACTGTAATACATAATTATGTACGACTGTACCACGTGTTTCTCTCTGTATTTCAATTAAAGTAGTGAGAAGGAAAGGATTTTCGTTTTTGGGTGTAGATTGGTACTCCTTTATGGTCTACTTTGGTTTAGTCCCTATAAGATTTTTTTTTTTTTTTTTTAACCGGAATTTACACAAGAATTTGTAAAGTTTTGTTTCTGTCTGAGTCCTTGACAAGATCGAATTCCCTCTGGTGTCTCTGTATTACTTATTTACGTGATATACTAAGTTTTTTGTTTTTACGGTGTCGTGATAAAAGAGAAAACAACGCCCCCCGTAATCATTTCCATATTTCCTTTAAATTTATTACGTGTCTCTAATCTTTCATCATAATGTAGTTACAAATAAAGTACTAAAACTATGTACATAGTACTAATACATTCTCTTACAGTAACGAAAATGTTTTATGTCTATCTAAATCTCCACTTTACTTTATTACAGATGTTAAATTAGAGTTTACATATTTACTTCTTTTTGTGGTACAAGTACCTGATCTTATATCAAGAGGAATTTAATTAGGTTTATAAGCACGTCGGAGTTATTTTTAGAATCGTTCGAAAGACAAAAGAACAAAACTGTTCGACTAAAACTTTAAATACACCTTTACGTTCTTGGTTTTTATCAATTCTGTTGAAAAATTTTTCTTCTTGTTTCATCTTCCTGAACGATGACTCATTTTGAATAATATTTAGATAGTAATAATTCTATCGAATCATAGTACTTCCGGAAGGGACCACCAAGTCGACCATTTCTTAGACGGACGTTATACCCTCTGAAACTAAGCTGGGGACCCAAACTAGGGGACCTCCTCCCTTTCCGAAGAGCGAGGTCATAAGACCGGACCTCTTAAGGTATCTGACATATCAGACTCGGTGAAACAGAAAGTGATCATAGTAAACTCCTGTCTATCATCTTTTAATCTGTCTTATGACACCGGTCGTTATGTATGTCTGTGTCTGTAAACTAAATATCGTTTTCACTGTGAAGTCTCACCACTTCTTTCTACTAAAAAAAGTCATTTATCATGACAATGTTGACCTATAGGTATACCTTTTTTTCTTCTTTGGACTGGTGACGTAGCATATATCTTTTAATTGGAGGTCCTTTAACGTTTAAGTCAACATACTTCGAAGATTTTTGTTATATCTTTTGTTAGAAGTATTAGTACTACCTTTCTTAAAGAATTGGTGGTCTTGTGTTTTTCACGTGATTGGTACTTTCTTTTCTAACTACTAACCTGTTTTGGTTGTAATTATTGTAGACAAGTGGTTTTCTGTGACAACTCTTTCACTTTTCCGATCGGTAATTCTAAATATAGGTCTTATATATTTCCTATAAAAGATTGGTCATTCTGATTTATGTCTGTTGTATAAAGTTTTTTACCCGTTTTCTAGACTTGTCTGAAGTGTTTTACTGATGATTATATACTTTTTCATAAGTTTTTAGTTACTTTAATTTTACTTTTGTTGTCCCTGAAGGGACCACCAGGTCACCAATTCTGCGTCACGAGGGTTACGCCCCCCGGACCCGAACTAGAGACTAGCCCCTTGATCTAAGGTGTACGACGTCAATTGGAACTACGTCGGTTTATTTATTATTTGTTTATAAAAATTTTTACTTTTGTTGTTATGTTACATGACCTGTGAAGATAGTCTTACCGATTCTAATGTTTCCGACTGTGAATCGTCAATAACCACTCCTACATCTCGATCACCATTGAGAGTATGTAACTACTGTCCGTTTAACCTTACTGGTACACCATTTTTATACCGTCATATAGGTTAACTTACGTGTGTGTGGGATTAGGGTTGTCAAAGAGAAGATCTATAAACAGGACGTACTACATATCTTTATCATAAGCATAATCCGAGTTTAACCTATGTCCAGTTTTCATCTTACCTATCCCTGAAGGGACCGTCAGATCACCAATTCTAAGACGTGACGAACTACGTCTCCCGTGCCTTAGTTAGGGACCAGTCCCCTGATTCTATTCTAAGGTGTACACCGCACCGGTTTTTGTTTTGTTTTTCGTTTTACTTATTTATTTGACACCGTATGTATATGGTAAATCATGACAACCGGTATTCTTACTTACTTGACGTTGTATAAGTTGGTACCCCTACTTAAAGGACCTGTATTATGACTTATTCTATGTTTTCTTGTGGACACCATACCAAAATAAATGTGCTTGAAGTTTTGACCTGTCTTGGTTAGAATTAACATAAAAAAAAATGAAAGATAATTTAATATTGAACTCTTTTACGTGTCTAGACTTACATATCCTACTAAGAATGGATACATTTGTCAATGCTATTGGTAGTGGGTCTAGTTTTATGTCTTGTAAAAGTTTGAGGTCACACAACGGAAGGTCTACTGTCGAGGGTTATAATTGGTGATAAGTCTGGATAATCAAAAAAGTATCTAATGGTAAAGAACTGGTCTAACAACTAATGTATCTACACCAGTGTATAAATAGTTAAACATATAAATCCTAAACACATGAAAAGACATGAAGATGAAGTCATTATTAAAGAAAACTTCAATTACTAAGATACTAAACGACGACGACGACGATTCAACGAAGTCAGTACAGTCTGAGACACGCTGGGGTATCTGCCGTCGGGTGGTCCAAGGAAGCAGGGACCCTAAGAGGTCCGTTCTTGTGACCTCACCCAACGGTAAAGGAAGAGGTTACGTACTTTCACTTTTCACTTGAGGAGTTTAGGACATGACATCTTTAAAATAAACCCACACAAGATTCGTGAACGAAGAAGATAAAGACGATGACATCCGTATCAAGTGTTTAACAATTGACAATAGTAAAATACTCAGATAAGTTTGATTTTTCAGTGTAATTTTATCTTTCCTCCTTTTTAAAATTTTAAAAAATTTTAATGACATGATACTTTTAGTAACAAAGAAACAGTCCCTCTACTACTTATATACTTGATAAAAAAGAGGGGGTCGAAAGGACCAGAAGATTTCTTGTCGGACTTTCTGTGAAGTAGACTTCTCCATCCTCTCTCCGAGTCGTTATACGTTTGTTTTTGAGGAGCAACACGGGGTCACAGATGGACTTGTGAAAGAGAGAGGTAGTCAGGGTAAATCTAATTCCATACCGAGGTTCAGACCAGAAGTCGTAGTTTCAGACTGTGATTATGGGGTTCCATTTCAGAGAGTAATACAGACGACTATAAGAAACATAACTCAAGTAATCAAAGTACGACCCTGATATATAGAAAGACAGACGACGAAAGATTCCTTTAAACATCCTCACCTAGGGTTATTAATACCTTTGACACCTCAAAATACATCTTTAACTGAAAAACAACAAAAATTAGAGAGAAGGGTGGTAGTAACACAACACGTTAGAAAGACAACTCTCTTACAGTTCGACAACAATACCGATTACAATTTCTTATAATAAAAGTATACTCAATCAAGGTTAAATTAGAGGTAAAGTATTTTAATGGAGTTTTACTTAACTACCAAAATTTTGTATTAGTGAAAATCCTTTGTCAGACCCTGTAACACAAGGATGATAATCCACTTGTAGTTCATCTTAAACTACAAACTTTTTAATCTTCGTCAATTAACACGAGTTTAATACTGAGAGAGGACTCCTTTCATAAAACGTCTGCTGTTAATAATCAGGGTGAAAAATTTACTTTTTCGTTCGTAACTTCTTTAATTTACGAGACACATTTAAATCTCGGTTCTTACTCTGAGTCCTAAAGACCGTCGTTTAGTAGACTGGTGTCCGTTGATAATGTTAAATCGATTTTTATGTTCTTAAACAGTTTTATTGGAACTATTTAACTATACGTTTTAATTTTTACTTAGAGATGGAATATATATAAGAGTAATGACAAGGAATATAAGAACCAGAGGTGACCTTTGGGAATAATGGATTCGATTTTTGGACCATCAGCAAGAATTGAGGACGGAGAGAGTACAGGTCAATCTGAAATTCGGGACGGTCAATGAGACAAAAAAGAAATTTAGTAAAGTTCGAACGTTCTTATCACGTTTCTTACCAAAAAAAGGAATTTGTTATGTATGTAACGACTATACCATAATATTGTGAGGTGTTTTTAGGGACCTCTACGCTCGTTCAACACACAGGTATCAAGGAAGGAAGAAGAAAAAAAATTTTTAAATAAATAAATAACCGACGTAACCTAGGATTAACACTGGACCCCTTAGAAATCAATGCCGTACACCTTAGACCTAGGGACTGGTCACTAGTTTGGGTCCGGGGGACGTAACCCTCGTACCTCAGAGACGGTGATCTGGTGGTCTCATCAGGGTAAAGTAAGGAAGAATAGGGATTTCCCCTAAGACACCATGGTGTCAAACAACTGTTGGACAACTTTCTGTAGACTGAACAAAGATCCAAAATCAATAGTGTTTATTTCGACGACATTGTAAACATAATCCCTAAGGGACTATCGAGTCGACCATTTCTTAGGCGGACGTTACGTCCTCTGGGACCAAACTAAGGACCCAGCCCTTCTAGACGACCTCTTCCCTATCCGATGGGTAAGGTCATAAAAACCCGAAAGGACCACCGAGTCTGTCATTTCTTAGGTGTACGTTACGTCCTCTGGACCCAAGCTAGGGACCCAACCCTCTTCTAGGAGACCTCTTCTCTTTCCGATGGGTGAGGTTATAAGACCGGACCTCTTAAGGTACCTGACATATCAGGAACCCCAGTATCTCAGTCTGTGCTGACTGGCTGAAAGTGCTGTAAACATATATCCGAAAACGCACGTATAATCAAAGTAAAACCCCCTTATTTTCACGTCCTCCCGTCAACGGTCCAGTTTACTATCGACATACAAATTAAAGTATTCTTTCACGATGTGACAAAAGGTCTCGCCGAAATAGTAAAATGCAAGGGCAGTCGTTACACACTCAAAGAAGTATAAGAGTGGTCGTAGACCACGACAGTGGTATAAAATCAACCGAGAAGACTATCCATACATCACTATAGATAACACCAAAGTTGAACGTGAGGAAATTACAGGTCACTACAACTTATATATAAATACACGAATATACGGTAGACATATAAAAGAAGTTACTTCACAGACAAGTGCAGAACACAGGACAAGAATAGACACGTTAAGAGAAAGTGTAATTTAAACACTCTAGTGTGAATTTCGTATGAAATTGATTCTATACTTTGGAATATAAGAACCAAAATCGACAAGTGGAATTCGATCTTTGAACTCAGTAAGAGCTGAGGAGGGAAAGAGAACAAAGTGAGGAGACAGAGGACAAGATTAACGTGACAAATATAAAAATGACAAGACTCACAACAGACACATAAGATAAATAAATAATAAAACCCGACAGGACCCAGAGACAGCGACACGTACCCGAAAGAGATCAACGACGTTCACCCCCGATGAGAAGGAACGCCACGAACCAGAAGAGTGACGTCACCGAAGAGAACAAAACCTCGTGTCCGAGATCCGGATCCTCGAAAACATCGACACCGAACGTCGGAGATCTCGTGTCCAAAGTACCAACACCACGTACCCGAATCAACGAGACTCCGTACATCCTAGAAGGACCTGGTCCCTAATTTGAGTACAGGGGACATAACCGTCCGCTTAAGAATTGGTGACCTGTCGGTCCGTTCAGGACATATAACATTTATGATCAGGAAACAGTCTAACCCGACACGACACGAATCAACGAGTCAACACAACGAGTTGAGAAACGCTGGGGTACCTGACATCGGGCGGTCCAAGGAGACAGGTACCCAAAGAGGTCTGTTCTTATGACCCCACCCAACAAGACAAGTGGAAGTCCCCTAGAAGAGTTAGGTCCCTAACTTAGGTTCAGAGGGCGTAACGTCTACCTAAGAAATGACAGACTCGGTGGTCTTTTCGGGTTTCTGTAACCTTACTCATTGGATAGGGGTCCCCTAGAAGGACTGGGTCCTTAGCTCGACCCCAGAGGACATGACGCCCGTCTAAGAAATGGTTGATTCGATGTTCCTTCTGGAAACAGTCTAATTTTGAAACGTTTATGAAGGAGTTTCCTATCGAAAGAGAATTGTCATAGAAAACACCTATGACACCAGGTCAAATAGTTAAAAAGGAGGTACCAGATAGTACAAAACCACAGTTCAGATCGGACTCTAGGGTTTCTGAAAGAGGGTAAAAAAAAGAATTTTCAAAAGATCAAAATATAAAATGTAAGTTCAGGTTTTAGACAAAACACAATTTAAAACATCTTCTGCATATCAAATCTAAAGCCAATTAAAAACAAAAAAGAATAGTTTCATATCAACAAGACCGTAATAAACAACTTTTCCAATAGGAAGACAATTTAAAAAAAATATGGAAGTAGTCTTTGGTAAACCAACATAAACACACCCAGATAAGACCCAATAGAGAAAATAAGGTAACTAAGTGTACAGACAGATTGTTATAGTATGAGAGAACCAGTGATCGATTTATCTTTCGGAATTATAACTCGTCTCACTAAGAAGGGTCAAGTAAAAATAAAAAATTTTAATAGACTTGACGAGATTCCGGACCCGGAAAGATATACATAAAACCTTACTCGAACAGATACAGGTGTTTTTGGGAACGATCCTACAAATATCTTTAACATACTTTGGATACCCATTTAGAGTTGTACAAACGACACAACTCAAAAGGATACGTACTTGTACCATATAGAAAGAGAGGTAAATAAATCTAGAAACCAAAGGAAGTTAGTCGTAAAACATACAAGTCGTATGGTTAGGATGTACAAAATTCAAATATGGAGTCATAAGTTGAAAGAAATCTCACTGATATTCATCATGATACAATATTTAGGGTTAAAGGTGTGCAAGTAGTAATCTTATGTCTTTACGTTAACTAGAAACACATAACTACTCACGACGACGACGATTCAGTGAAGTCAGCACAGACTGAGACACGCTGGGGTATCTGCCGTCGGGTGGTCCGAGGGGACAGGGACCCTAAGAGGTCCGTTCTTGTGACCTCACCCAACGGTAAAGGAAGAGGTCACGTACTTTCACAACCTGCCATAATTTACGGAAAAGAGCATAGTCAACTATACTAACACACTTAAAGGAAGAAATCGGACACCTACACCATCTGATGTGACTAGTAAAATTTGTACAACTCGATCTGAACATATGGACCTTATTTAAGGTGAACCGAATTCAACGTATGAAGAAAAATATGTAACAACCTAATCCAAACAATCATAGACGACCCCTAAAAACACTGAACTCTATAACACTTTATAACCATCAAAAAAAAAAAAAACATAAAATAAACACCATAATCCATTATGATCGGAGTCTTTTATTCGACCCTGTACAAGGAAAGAGAAGACAAAAGACCTTCTCTAATACATTTTAACCACAATTTAGTGAATTTCAAACTTGAAAAGTCACTTTGGTAGATCTTGACTTTTAAAGAAAACCCCCTTGAAAAATTAATATTTGACTTAAAAATTTTACCGACGTCCTGATGTTTATACCGAAAACGTTATTGCTTTATTAGAGACTTAAAGACAGACACGGAGTCGACAGTAACGTGTCTACGGTTAAGGTCGTAGAATGGACTTTATATTAATATGGGCCACCGAGTTACTATTTCTTAGACGGACGGTTACACCCTCTGTACCCAAGTTAGGGACCCACCCCTTCTAGGGGACCTCCTCCTTTACCTTTGGGTGAGGTCATAAGAACGACCCTTTTAGGGTACATGTTTCCTCGGACTCCCCGATGTCAGGTACCCCAACGTTTTCTCAACCTGTGCTGAATTACTGACGCGTGTGTGCGTGTGAGATGTTGTCGATAGTAAGTCCTTTTCGACATGACCTTGAGCGTTCCGTGTAGTCAAACCAATAAAAATGTAGTCCAAGGTTGTTTACTCCGTGAAAGAGACGTTGGTTGATAACTTGACGATGATTCGAGACGATACAACGGTAACAAAAGACACCTTACGTAATAATTCCGAAAGAAAAGAAGCTCACGGAAATTTTGTACATTAGTTGTGACAACGTAGAATAAACTCATAGAAAATATTATTCATTTTTTTTATTCTCGCGAGAATTTAGAGAATATACAAGTTATCGAACGAAGTCGACTTCCTACTACTTTCCTCGTGAGGTACCAATTTGGGCACCGGTCATTATCATAATATAATACGACATGTACCCACGTTAGAGTTTTTACTGTCTTAATGGAGACAAGCAAAGGTTCCGTTTGATAACTCATAGTGTCATTAGGTTCAGATACGGGGTTGGTGATTACGGCTTCTTCGAGTTGAACTTACAAGATACTACTGGATGTTTTGGAAGATCTTGATTGTGGTTTTTTTCTACAGGAAAAGTAATATCCCCTGATCTTACGTTTTCATCCTTCAGTTCTCTATGGACCTCATTGTCCGTTCAAACCGGAACCTCATGTTTTACTTCGTCCCGTTTCCGATCGTCTCAAAACGGTTCTCTTACGTGACCATTATCGTTTATGGGAGAAGGTTGTTGTGTTCTCTGTTGAAATGTGTACCTGTAGTAGTCTACCAATTATGGTTTTAGTCTAACTAATATAAGAAACGTCGGTTTCTACCTCTTAAAGATATCTCAGTCGTTTTTGTTCGGGCCCTCGACTGACACCGAGTCTAGTACTTGAGGAATAACGGTTTAAGTCTGACTTTAACTTCCTTCACCCCTTTTGGTGATCTGGTAAGTCCATACTGGATTTAGTTTAGGGACTACTGATATGTCACCTTCACTCTTTATCTAAATTTCCTGATCTAGACTATCTGTCTCACGGATTACTTGCTACCCGCCTCCAAACACTGTAACATGTCCTCTATCCTTAGTTCTGGTAGGGGTTCTTTTTCTTTACGTTTTTCCGTTTTACCGACAGACTCCTCCGGAATGTTTCTCGACATTTTTCTTGTCTTCGCTTTTCGTTTCCTCTCTTCCTTTCTATGTTCGTAGACTTACGTCTCAAGTTTTCTTATCGTTCCTTTCTATTCTTTCGGAAGGAGTCGATAGTTACGTTTCTTTATCTCCTTTTATTGTCTTACCCTTTCTGATCTCTAGAGAAGTTCTTTTAATCTCTATGGTTCCCTTGTAAAGTACGTTTTTACCCGAGTTATTTCCTGTCTTTACCATACCTGGATTGTTTTCATCTTCTATAATGCTTCTCCACCGTTCTTATATGTCTTCTTGACATGTTTTTGTAGAAGTGTTGGGTCTATTAGTGTTACCACACTGGTGAGTGTGAGTCGATCTCGGTCTGTAGGACCTTACACTTCAGTTCACCCGGAAACCTTCGTAGTGATATTTGTTTCGATCACCTCCACTACCTTAAGGTCACCTCGATAAAGTTTAGTACTTTCTACTACGACACTTTCACGATGTGAGTTATACAGTCGTTTAAACCTTTTGAGTCGTCACCGGTGTCCTGACCTTTTCCAGTCAAAAGTAAGGTTAAGGTTTCTTTCCGTGACGGTTTCTTACGAGTTTGATGGTGTGTTAACGTGAGTAGAGTGTCCGATCGTTTCATTAGGTTTTTAAAAGGTTCGGTCCGAAGTTGTCATACACTTGACACTTGAAGGTCTACAAGTTCGACCCGAATCTTTTCCGTCTCGTTGGTCTCTAGTTTAACGGTTGTAGGTGACCTAGTAGCTTTTTCGTTCTCCCAAGGTCTTTTTGTAGATACGGACGAAATACCTGATACGGTTTCGTAAACTGACACACCTAGTGGTGTTTGACACCTTTTAAGACTTTCTCTACCCTTATCGTCTGTGGACTGGACGGAGGACCCTTTAGACATACGTCCAGTCCTTCGTTGTCAATCTTGACCTGTACCTTGCTGTCTGACCAAGGTTTGTCCTTTTCCTCATGCAGTTTCGACATATAACAGTGAGTCGAATAAATTGAATATACGTCTCATGTAGTGCTCTTTGCGACCCGACCTTCTTCGTGCTCGACCTTAGTTCTAACGACCCTCTTTATAGTTATTGGAGTCTATACGTCTACTGTGGTGGGAATACCGTCTTTCACTTCTTGATTTCTCGGAGAATTACTTTCACTTTCTCCTCTCACTTTTTCAACCGAAATTCGAGTTATAAGTCTTTTACTTCTAGTACCGTAGACCGAGGTAGTAAAGTACCGTTTATCTACCCCTTTGTCACCTTTGTCACCGACTGACATAAAAGGACCCGAGGTTTTAGTGACGTCTACCACTGATGTCGGTACTTTAATTTTACGCGAATGAGGAACCTTCCTTTCAATACTGGTTGGATCTATCGTACAATGTTTCCTCTCTGTAATGAAACAGTTGTTTCCAGACAGATCAGTTCCGATACCAAAAAGGTCATCAGTACATACCTACACTCTCAACCTAATATTTCTTTCCACTCGCGTCTTCTTAACTACGAAAACTTGACACCACAACCTCTTCTGAGAACTTTCAGGGAACCTGACGTTCCTCTAAGTTGGTCAGGTAAGATTTCCTCTAGTCAGGACCCACAAGTAACCTTCCTGACTTCGACTTTGAGGTTATGAAACCGGTGGACTATCCTTCTCGACTGAGTAAACTTTTCTGGAACTACGACCCTTTCTAACTCCCGTCCTCCTCTTCCCCTGTTGTCTCTTAGTCTACCAACCTACCGTAGTGGTCGAGTTACCTATACCAAAACCCACCTGAGGCCTTCAACCACTACCTGTCCCTCCGGACCGTACGACGCTAAGTACCCCAGTGTTTCTCAGTCCGTACTGACTCGCCGACTTGACTTGATTAACTAAAGTGAACATTTAAAAAATCGAAGTGTCAGTAGTGATTATAAACGTCGTAAAATGAGACCGTCGTTATTTATATGTAAGTATATATAAAATAGGTTGTCCATCTTAAAGACGAATGTTTGTGTATTCCTTTTAACTGAGTTTCAATGTAGATCTTTCGAGTCAGTGAAACCTTTTGTTTATAAGATCATGTCACTTTGGATTGGTTACGGAACAAGTCAACAACGACAATGTGACTAATCTGTCCGACACATAGTAAGGTGTCGTTAGAAAGGTTTTTTTCTGACTTCCGTCCTCCTCTTCCCCTACTGTCTCTTACTCTACAAACCTACCGTAGTGGCAGTTACCTGTACTTAAACTCGTTCGAGACCCTCAACCACTACCTGTCCCTTTGGACCGTAGGATGTCAGGTGCCCCAGCCTTTCTCAATCTGTACTGACTCACTGACTTGACTTGACATATGAAGGTGTCCTAGCGACTAATGGGTCTCCGAGGTCGTACTTACTTTACTGTAAGTTTCCCCGTGAATCAGTTTTGGTTTCAGTCAAGTCTAATATCAACTTAGACTCCAACTTAGGTTTGAAGTCACATACATATCATAAATAAACACATAATATGTAAAGGGTACCGTGATTATATTTACCTATTTTGTAATTATTTTTGTATGTGTAATATTTTGTATGTGTGTGGGGTTTTAATTTCACACTCGAGATCATGAAAGATGGATATAAGGTCATTTCGAAGGACACTTGTGTGTGGGAAGGGGGAACCCCTAGTGACTAGATTCTCTTTTAGATTCGAGATTTCTCTTGGGAAGTTCCCATTGTTTTGGGAAGTTCTAGACCAGTGACGAAGTATCTCTTATCTGTAACAGTTCCCCCTCCCTTAACCTCTCTACTTAACCCTTAAACGTCAATTGGCTATATTCGACAAATCTATCCTTCTAATTTCTCGTTCAAACATGAAATATCGTGTTTCTTGATATAAGTTATAGACCACTATTTGGTATTACCTTTTTTTATTAAATTATCCTATACACACATATATATATATTGACTTCGTGAAACGACATATCGTCTTTAATTGTGTTGTATCATTATTCAGTATAGAGTCAAATTTTTTTTTTCTCGACCAGTAACCAACTAGTCGGTAGAGAGGGACAGGTAAGGTTTTCGTGACGGAACGAACATCAGAGGACCCGTAGGGCAACGAAGAACGGAGAGACGGAGACGAACCCGACACGGGTGACGAATGGTACTTCAAAAGAGACAACCGAACCAATTGAGATAAACATGAAAACAGACGGGTCTGTGGTGTGAGAGGTTTTTCAGGGGACCGTGAGGAAACAGAGAGAAAACTACAGCACAATCCATAAGGAGGAGAACCGAGGGTTCAGAGATCACCCATCAAGGTAAGAATTTGAATAATTAACATAAAATTAACAGTCCCTCCTGGGACTTTGACTACACAAAGATGTTGGGACCTTCTAACCCCGATTTTATCTTTAATTCCACCCAATATCTTTTCATATTTTTCAACATGACAGACATAAGAACTCTCAAAAGTCTGACTCCAACCTTAGATGGTAGGAACAACTGGGACCGGGAACCAGATTAATGCGAAGTGGGTCCCCAGTCCAAGTTTCTACTTCTTCCACTTCTATCTATATAAACACGGTATATGAGTCTATATAAGTCTACATCACGATCCTTTATCTACTGAGACAGTTTCCTTCTATGGACTCTTCTCAAAGTGCTCTCCTACAGATCCTTTTGAGTGGCAGAAAAGGGAATGAGAGGGGATGTAAAGACTGGAGTCCAACATCCAAGAAGGGTGTTACTGTCAAAGAGACTGTGGTCGATCCACAGGACCATAGTTAAGTTAGGAATGTGATTGACCTTAATCACGTCTGAGGTATTCACTTCCCGAGTTAGGGTGTTCTCACGCGAAGTTACGTCTCCGGTGGGGGTTCGTCATCCAGGGGTCCAATGGTGTCGAAGACAGACTGAACCGATGGTTGACCTCCAAGGGTGGTGGGAGAGGAGTCCAACTTATTAAACACTCACCGAGAGTCCTGGGTTCTTTTTCAAATACATGACAACGACCAAATAACGTTCCCTATAAAATTACCCATATTTACGTCTCGGGACACTTCTCTAAGTATCCCGTCCAGACCTTCCTTTGACTCACAGTCTCAAAGACAGGAACACCTAACCCCAGATGGTAGAAGGACCGTGTACCTACACGAGTAGTTGGGTCTTCGAGAAACTTAGGACAAGTAACCCCTAAAAGTACCTCCGAAGTAGAAGACCGATACAACAATCAGCGAGTCAGTACAGACTAAGAAACGCTGGGGTACCTGACGTCGTACGGTCCGAAGGGACAGGAAGTGGTAGAGGACCTCAAACGAGTTTCAGTACAGGAAACTCAGCCACTACGGTAGGTTGGTAGAGTAAGAGACAACGGGGGAAGAGGAGGACGGAAGTTAGAAAGGGTCGTAGTCGTAGAAAAGGTTACTCAGTCAAGAAACGTAGTCTACCGGTTTCATAACCTCGAAGTCGTAATCAGGAAGGTTACTTATAAATCCCAACTAAAGGAAATCCTAAATGACTAAACGAGAGAAACGTCAGGTTCCCTGAGAGTTCTCAGAAGAGGTTGGAGTGTCAAGGTTTCGTAGTTAAGAGATAATAATCGAGGTAAAGGTTGGGAAGAGGGGAGAGGTTTCTGAACACCCTCCCCTCCGTTGACTTTAAAGGTTCGAAGATTAGTATTGAACCCGAAAAACCACTGGTCGGAGGAAGGTTCTCGAGTGGGTCTCAACGGAGTAATCTTGTTTTCTGTAAGGATAGTAGGTCTTTTAATGTTTCCTCGAGAATCCTCGACACCTAGTCCTAACCTACAATTTCGTACTCTAAAGGGATCCTGAGGATAAATGTTCCTAAAATCCTCGAGACGCAGTCCTTGGTCCCCCGTCTCTGGTGACACATAAAGAAGAATGAAGTGTCTCTGATGAATTGGTTCCACAGCCGACACACATCCATGGGGCACACACATTGTCGTCCGAGACAAAGGTAGACTCTGGATGTCTCCGGTACCCTCCCTCATCAATGTCCTTAGGCCTCTGTGTCGACTTACCTGTACCAGTGGACTGTCCTCGTCCCTGGAGACTTCACTGGGACGACCCTTTATTTTGTGAGTTGGAATGAGAGGACGGGGAGGTAGAGAGGGAGCGGGGGCGGGGTTTGAAACCGACTTAAGTTTACCTTTGGTCTCCCGTCTCGTCGGACCCCTACACCAGGACCCGTGTCTCGTACTACGCCTTCCGTCTCACTCCTAGTCCTCCCGTTTGTCTTCCGTAGACGTTCACCCATTGGTTTCATGGGAACTTTTAGGGATTTTAGGTGGAAGTTGGGGAGGAGGTGAATCAGAATTCAAAAGCGTGTACTTTGAAATTTATTCACTGAATAACATTTCACCACCGTCTACGATTTTAGAAAGGAAATAAGGGAATGAAGACTCTCCTGACGAGAGAGAGTCGGTAAGTTGGTACCGACAAACCGACTTCGCCACCCCCTTAAGAGATTACACCTTCTAATCGCTTTGTAGTCTGTAGTGTCTGCGTTTACGGAGTCCCCCGGTCCGTCCATTTCTTTTAGTCTGGTTTATTCTGTAGTTACCTACGTCGACGTCCGTTCGGTCACCCACTAGAGTCCGAGGGAAAGGATTACGATAGAGAAAAGTAGTCGGAAGGCAAGTGTCACTACTCGTTGATGTCACAACTGATTAGTGAAGACCTACGTCTTACTCTAAGTGTCTTTCGTCAGAGGGGACACGAGAAGGTTTTCTGGCTAGGGAGTTATTTACACCCGTCTTCCGAGCCCCGTGAAAAGAAGTCCTTCGGATAGTCCACGTTCTTGACGAGAGTCGCGAAGGGACCTTGATCAAGGAAAGTAGAGAAAGTACAGGGACGACGACGACGACGACGACGATTCAGCGAAGTCAGTACAGGCTGAGGCACGCTGGGGTCTCTGCCGTCGGGTGGTCCGCGGGGGTAGGGACCCTAAGAGGTCCGTCCTTGTGACCTCACCCAACGGTAGAGGAAGAGGTTACGTACTTTCACTTTTTACTTTCCCTTCAGCGAGTCAGCACAGGCTGAGGGTCGCTGGGGTACCTGACGTTGTATGGTCCGAAGAGGCAGGTACCTCACCCCACGGTACGGGAGATGTTCTATTCTTAATAATACTAGTGTTGTAATGTCCACTCCTTTGACTCCGTGTCTCTATAATTCCTACCCGGTCCACTGGACGAAGTAGAGAAGTCGACACGTAAAACCCATCCTGACAGATCGACCGTTCTTGGTTCCCCTAATACATAAGTACAAGCTTGGAAGTAAGTCAAGTCAGCGAGTCAACACAGGCTGAGAAACGCTGGGGTACTTAGTGTGCGGTCCGGAGGAACAGGTAGTGGTTGAGGGCCTCAAGTGAGTTTGAGTATAGGTAACTCAGCCACTACGGTAGGTCGGTAGAGTAGGAGACAGCGGGGGAAGAGGAGGACGGGGGTTAGGGAGGGTCGTAGTCTCCCTAAAAGGTTCCTCGGTTGAGAAATGTACTCCACCGGATTCATGACCTCAAAGTCGAAGTCGTAGTCAGGAAGGTTACTTGTGGGTCCCGACTAGAGGAAGTCTTACCTGACCAATCTAGAGGAACGTCAGGTTCCCTGAGAGTTCTCAGAAGAGGTTGTGGTGTCAAGTTTCCGTAGTTAAGAAGACACGAGTGGAAAGAAGTGTCAGGTTGAGAGTGTAGGTATGTACTGGTGATCTTTTTGGTATCGGAACTGAATAAACCTAGATTAAACCAAATTTTTTCCTGAACTCCACAGATCTTATAAAGTGGAGACTCTATGTAATGTTTAGTATAGTAATTTTTTTGTCATTTAGACCTTTTATTACTCAAATGAAAAATCTCCCTGACCTCTAAACACACCGATAACAGTACCGACGCTATTGGAGGACCCCGTCTTTCAGTCTCATCGAAGAGAAGTGAACAAACCTGTGGACGGACCCGGAGAACCCTGGACACCCAAAGGTCCATAATGGACATGTGAAACGTAAGGTCTGTGTAAGGAAACCTTATTTGTCTACCATCCCTCTCTACCCGAAGCATCTTCTAAGAAAGAGGAACCTATGGAATCGGGTGGTGGCCGTCGAGGGGACATGACCTGTTGAATATACTCACAAACTAGAGGTGTTACCCACAAATTAACGAAGGTTCGATGTAGTCGTATTCTGTTTCGTAATAATCGTTTGTAGATCGTGATGTGACTCATTCTCCCCACCCTTCCCTACGGAATGGAACAAGGACTAGAATCCTCCTTCCTTAAACAAAGAAATGGTACTTATTAGTACAATCGATACCCAAAAACCTCTAAGAGAAATTTGCGACTCCGTCAAGGAGAGATAAGGACACGACACACGAGACGAATCAGTGAGTCATAACAGTCTGAGAAAAACGCTGGGGCACCTGACATCGGGTGTTCCGAGGAGACAGGTGCCCCTAAGAGGTCCGTTCTTATGACCTTACTCAACGGTACGGGAGGAGGTCCCCTAGAAAGACTGGGTCGCTAGTTTGGGTTCAGAGGGGGTAACGTCCACTTAAGAAATGGTAGACTCGGTCGTCCCTTCGGGTTCTCATGACCTCATATTATGAGATAAACCATGGTATTAAGTTAAATCTTTATGACAGACGACGACGTCGACGACGACGATTCAACGAAGTCAGCACAGGTTGAGACACGCTGGGGTCTCTACCGTCGGGTGGTCCGAGGGGGTACGGACCCTAAGAGGTCCGTTCTTGTGACCTCACACAACGGTAAAGGAAGAAGTTACGTACTTTCACTTTCAACTTTCACTTCAGCGAGTCAGCACAGGCTGAGAAGAGGTGGGGTACCTGACATCGGATGTCCGAGGAGGCGGGTACCCTAAAGGGTCCGTTCTCATGATCTCACCCCACGGTAACGGAAGAGGGATCTTTATAACGGATCTTACATGGTTATTATCAGTAATTATTGGTTTTCCTGGAGGTACTGAAACTGGCAAAATTGCCACTTGAGATCCAGTGTCGTATCATCGACAGTTCTTGACTAAGTAGAACGTATTGACTTTGAAATATGGGTACCTTGTTGTTGGGGGTAAGGAGGTGGAGATGGGGTGGGACAAGGTGGGATCTGAGACCGTTGGTGGTAAGACGATAGGTGCACAGAGGCAGATAAAATCTCTACAGCGTCTTCATCCCAGAACGTCATAAACAGGAAGACACTGACCGCGTACAGTACATTTCGTCACAGGAGGCCCACTTAATAGAAGGTCACACGCATATATGGTGTGAAAGAAGGAGACAGACAGTCACCTGTAAATCGAACAAAGGTATAGAACCGATAACACTTATTACGACGTCACTTGTAACTTCATCTATGTAGAAAAGATCGATCATTAAAAACAAAAGAAATCATTTATGGGTTTTTCACTTTAACGACTTAGTCTACCATCAAGATAAAAATTAAAAAACTCTTCAGAGGTATGACAAAGGGTGTCAACGACGTAGTTGAATGTTTATCACGCACTCTCACGTGAAAGACCTTCAAACATAGAAAAGTTTCTTAGTTTAAAACACAAACGACTAGGAAGATAGTAAAGAAAGAAGGAAAAGACAGAAATTAAAAGAGAAAATAGTAGTAGTAGAAAGAAACAAAACCCCAGGTAAGACAACGACAATTATGAAATTTTTGAATTGTTGATAAATCCACTAATAAAGAGAAGAAAAGATTATATTCGTAAATTCCGAGTTTAAAAGGAATTTATAGTGAAAACGATATAGAGTGTTCAAAACAGTACAACTTAAAAACAGTGATAAGTCAAGCTTCGTGTAATTTTTTTTAGAGACAATACTGAAGAGGAAACTGGTTGTCTAACAAATTTCTTACAAGGTTTTAAAGGTTTACATTCCCCTGTAAAAGAGACACACACACATTAACTCAGAATAATTTAACGTAACACCCGTCTCTAAAACAAAACATATTAATTGTGGATAAGTAAAGTTAAACAACTCTGAACAAAATGTGGGATCAAGTCGCTATGAGTTCACACCAGAAGTCTAGGGACCCCTAAGGGTTCTGGGAAAATCTTCTTGATACTTCAGTTTTGATAAAAGTATTGTCATGACCCTGCAATGAACGAAAAGAATGACACAACGATAAACGTACACTACCCGTTTTGACGACCACGGGACCGCACTTAGGACCACCACCGGGCTTTGACACATAGTCACATAAGAAGTGGTGGTATTTCAATGTCCTTTTCTTCTTTTAAGTCAAAGTGAATTCTTACAGAAACTACTTCGTCATTTCTTCAATATAAAAATTATTAAGAATAAATGGAACTCTCGTGTAGACAAATAATGAGACAAATTGTTTTACCTTTCATGTGTGTTTCGTAAAAACAACGTAAAGTTCCACACTACTAAAAGGGTACCTTTTCGTGAACACACCTATTCAACTTTCGTCTTAGTCGAAAAAAAAAAAAAAAAAATTACTTTATGGAGACAAAAAAAAAAAAAAAAGGTTTGACCTCTCTTTTTGACTGTTCGTTTGGAACCAATAAGTCTGAACTCATAGACCGCCCATAAAAGAACTTTTACCAACATCATTCGGACGGTGAAACTCCTTTTTGATACTTTACTAATACCAGTCACTATTGTAAACTCGAAACTCCCTTTTAAGTTTAAATCCCTTAAAACTGTCGAAGGATTGTGTATTCCCGAAAAATTTACTCTAACCACCTCTAATAGTTGTTTATATTAAAAATTTTTATGTTCAATATATTACTTTACACAGTTGAAACCTGTCTATATATATGAAGTACTTGTTGATAAAAGGTTTGCTAGTTACAGACTACAGGTTTCAATACGTCCTCACTTTCTGCCTGAATTCCACGGGTCCTCAGACGACGTAAAAGTACAACGTCCCCACATTTCAAGTGACTACTCCAAAGTCTCAGGTGACAGTTTATTGGAAATTCTTTACTAGTAAACGACTTAAACTCACATCATAGTCTCTTCTTGTAAGTGTTACAAGACTTTTCCGACAATTTTATGGGGAGGGAAAAGATCGATGCATAAATACACAGTCACGGAAGACCCATTTGTGGTGGTTCTTGTCTCGTCATTAACTTGGTCCACCCAAATAATAAGTAACGTCCCTTCCTCCTATATGTGGTCGTCACCAACAGATGTCGGAACCATTCTACTAAACTCTTTTCTGTATCCTAGACCCAAACCAAGTCACTGACCCTCCTCCCAAATTCTTTTGTCGAAATAAGATCTAACCTATGATAGTCCTCCACCCCATTAAGATACTAAACCGAAGAATTATTTAGAATACATATCACCCAACTGGGGAGTTTTTTATACAGGTGTAGGAATGGGGTCTTAGATACAATCGAATAAACCTTTATTTTTTGGCTTTTTGGAGAAACGTCTGTCAATGTTAATTCTAGAGGTCTACTCTAGAAGGACCAAACAGAAGACCCATCCAGGATTGAGGTACTGTTTAAGGGAATGTCTCTTTCCGTCTCCCTCCAAACTCCTCCTGTGTTTCCTCTTCCGGTATCGTCTGCGACCTCACTACACTAGTGTCCGGTCCCCTGAGGACCTCGGAGGTCTTTGACCTTCTCTACTCCCTTCTAGAAGGGGAGCGCGGAAGTCTACCTCACGTGGGACGTTTGTGGACCGGCAGAGGGAAAACTGACGTCTTGACCCTCTCTTATGTAAAGACAACACTAAAGAAGGTGTCGGTGTCTTTTGATTGTGTCTTCCCGGCTGACCTCGTTACGACATCGACATTTCTTCGTCTCCAATGAGTCGGTCTTGTCCCTCTACAAACCCGTGAACACACCGAATCTGTTCAAGTACCAGAGCAAACACAGAACCAGGTAATACCAGTGTCTCACCGAGACTACCCCTACAAGACACTGGAACTGGTGGTTCCGGTCGACACTCACGGTCCGGACGAGGACCGTTGTGGTTCAGGACGACCCGGAGCCCCCGACCGACGAGAAGAGTAAGAGTACCCACTCCGACCTAAAAGAAGTATCTGAAGATGGTTTTGTTGGATCGAGTTAGTCATTACATCCTCTGGACCCAAGTTAGGGACCCAGTCCTTCTACGGGACCTCTTCCTTTACCGGTGAGGTCATAAGAACGGACCCTTTAGGGTACCCGTCTCCTCGGACCGCCCGATGTCGAGTATCCCAGTGTTCTCAATCTGTGCTGAATCACTGATTTGGTGGTAGTGTTTTGTTGGATAGTGTTGTCTACCTTTCGTCTTCGACGACCTCTTAGGTCGACAAAAGAAAAAAATTTTTTAATAAAAAATAACCTCTTATTAACGAAACATTCTAACACAACCAAAGACGGTACATAGTTGTATTTGACCGGTATCCATACGTGTACAGAGGAGGGAGAACTTGGAGGGAGGGTGGAGAGTGGGGTAGGGTGGGAAGATCTAACAGTGTCTCGAGGTCGACAAAAGATAATTCGGTTCGTAATTGCTTTGAACTGTTTTACACTTTGTTACAGTAAAAAGAGTGATTAATTTTTTTCGGTAGAAAGTATTTTTACAATGAAGACAATTACATGTTACCATAACAACAATTAAATTTATGTATAAACATAAATAACAATTATTCGCGTTTTAGTAGAAAGTCAAAATCAAAGATTGTCATTTATAGTCGTTTATATTGGAGGTGTTTGTTTTCTGAAACCTCAGAAGTCAATAAAAATTATCATATTTTACAAGGACTCTGGTTTTTACACCTCTTAGTGACCGAATCAAGTGACCGTTAAAAACATTTACATGGTATATATGACAGATCAACAACCCCAGTCCCAAAGTGTATCCGGGTGATTTAGTCTGAACGATTCACAAGAGTTGTACACATAGAAATGATTCAAAACCTTACAGATTGTAGTTATTAAATCTCTCTATTTAAATTTAAAGGTGGAACCTACTAATTAAACAGTTAAAGAGGTGTATCAAGATAGGTAAAAATGAAATATATGAAATTTCTGTAGACTAATTCCGTCTGATAGACCGAATGATCAATACACTAGAACCCTTTGAATGAATAAAGGAGACCCGAAATAACAAGTGTAAACATTATACACCTATTATTATCATGATAAAGTATGTATGTGTGTCATGTAAACGATGACTATAGAAGTGATCGTCACTAACCACATCCTTGTTTTTTCCTCTTGTCGACCTAAATAAGTCAACACTAAAACCGATCCAATCTCCTCTTTATATTCATCTTTTTCCATCAATCCACCTTTTATTATCGCCCTCACATTCGATCTATCCTTTTCTTCACTGTTCTGACTCAGTGAACCAGTCGACCCTCTTTTGAGTCACCTGCAGAATTACTCTTGCTTCCTACGTATACGAACTCCCCAATGACACACTCGACCTCTCTGTTAATGATCCCATTTAAGCTCCAGGTTACCTTTCAGGGACCACACCCACCTTACTTCCCCGATCCCACTACCTGAACAATATGTATCAACGACTTCAGCGAATTTTACCCACCACGACCCACCTTTACTCTGGGGGACGTCAGAAGACATGACCGACCTGTTTACTACTACTTGTCCACTGTCACATCTCACTTACGGTCGGGACGGACACGAGGACCCTTGAAGTCTTTTGGTCGTAGAAGTGACCTCCGTGCACGTCCACCAACAAAAAATCAACGAATCAACACAGACTGAGAAACACTGGGATACCTGACATCGGGTGGTCCAAGGAGACAAGTACCTTAAGAGGTCCGTTCTTATACCCTCACCCAACGGTAAAGGAGGAGGTCCCCTAGAAAGACTGGGTCTCTAACTTGGACGCAGAGGACGAACTTCCACCTAAGAAATGGTGACTCGGAGGACCCTTCGGGTGGTCGTGAAGTACTCTCGGTAAAGTTCCGTTCTCCTACCTCCACGAAAGACCGTATCGTTCCTCAACTGTTACAACCCCTCAAGTAAATGACACCTTGTCCCATGTCACATTTCTACCCCCTTCTTCATTAACCGGTCTCCAGTGTCCTCTCCTTTGGGTTCTTGAAAGGTAGAACTTGGTGCTGGTTCCTACTCTTTACACACTCCGTACGATCCTAACCGGTCGATGTCCAAGGTTTCTAATAGGATCTGTTGCTCCGACTCCTATTCCGGGTTCTATCACAGTCAAAGAATTATTAGACCTCCTCCCGTTCTTCCCCATCAATGCTTGTCTAGTTATTCTTTCTCCTAAAAGATTCACTCAACCACGAAATCACCTCAGCCAGGATGTCCTATCTTTTAACGAGTAGTATTGAAAAAACTAAACAAAATTTTCTTTGACCTACCGACCTGCAGAAAGTCCCTTCGACTCTTCTCGGAACCCGACGTCCTGAAGGTTTTAAGATTCCCCCTTTTTTTTGTTTTGAATCTCGAGCTCATATCATAAACTGATACAGAGGGAGATCACCGGTAGGAAGTCTTAATAGTTTAACTTAATTTTTTAGAGTTTGGTTTTCGGATCACAGACACCGAAAGTCTTAAGGGCCTTATGATAAAATCCAGTTACGACGTACTTCAGGTCTATCAGTAAACACGTGGATAACAAACTTAGTGTTACCAACAAAAAGATTTAGGTCTTCTACAGTACCGATCATCTGAAGTTCTGTCTTTGTATTCCAGATCCCTAACTCGTATTCTTTTTAGTCTAGAAGACGGAAGTACCCCGAATATCAGATCACATCTCTTTGTCTGGAGGTCATTAGCCATTTATTCTTCAAAGTCGGAGATTAGTCACGACACGTCTTTCAGTTGCCTCACGCACTGTTCCCCATGCTTTCTACTGAATTAAACCTAATCCCTCCAGTCCCTTCTAAAGTATCAATTCTATTCTTATCCGTCTTCGTATGAGACCCGTCTATTTTTAAATTCTCGTTTTTGGGTCACTAACCTTTATAGAACCGTAAAGATCGAAGATTGTCTTCTAACCACGTTGACAACAACAAGTCAACGAGTCGGTACAGCAGAGAAACGTGGAATACCAGACGTCGTGTGGTCCGACGGACAGGAAGTAGTAGAGGGACTCAAACGAGTTTAAGTACAAGTAACTCAGTTACTACGATAGATTGGTAGAGTAGAAGACGACAGGAGAAGAGGAGAACGGAAGTTAGAAAGGTTTGTAGTCCCAGAAAAGGTTACTCAGCCGAGAAACGTAGTCCTCCGGCTTCATCACCTCGAAGTCGTTATCAGGAAGGTTACTTATAAGTTCCAACTAATGAAAATCCTAACTGCTAATAACTATCTTGTTTTAACCGTTCACCGTATTCCGTATCTAACGCCAACCTTCACTACCGTCCCTGGTATAGTACGGTCGGCAACAATCGGACCGTCCCCTTTGGAGTTTTCGGTACCTTTCAAACAATTACTCTTGTAAGTAGGATAGAATCGTCCAACGTGAATAAAATTTTTATTTAAAACAACTTTAATTGTAATGAATATGAATCGTAGATTTGGTTACCTTCTTGATAAAATTTTACACTTAAACGTTCCGAAGGAACCACCCAGTCACCATTCCTTAAACGGACGGTTACGTCCTTTGTACCCAAGTTAGGGACTAGACCCTTTTAAGGTGTGTGGAGGTGCGTTGATTCAAGTTCACGGTGTTGATAACTCGGACACGAAGTGTCGGACCCTCGGAGTTGAAGCGACGGTGTTAATGACTTCGGACGTACGGGATCTCGGTAGGAGACACTGTTCTGTTCGGTGACGTTGATCTCTCTTTCGGACGTGTCGTTGTTTCTGAGTGGAGCCGGATTTATTTATTTTAATAAAAAATTATACACTTAAACGAAAGTATAATTGGCTGAACAAGACAACTGAATACTCTGGTATCTAAAGGAACCGTGATTTGAAAGGAAGACATACCCGTAAACCATCACTTAACTTTGTCCTACAACTTGACTTTTGTCGTACAAGAAACAACTTTTTGTAAAGGTGAATATAACCGGTAACAAGGGAACTTCCTTCACGTGTAGTGTAAGTTCCGTGAATGGAGGAGGACTCCTTCTTAACCTCTCACAAGAAAAGAACTTCTACTGAAGACATAAACTTACTGGAATAGGTTTTTCTTCGGTACGACCTTAATCGGTTCGAGGTGTCACACTAACAAAGAAGACGTTACACTTTCTGAATCGTAGTAAATATGAAACAGTTCCTTAAAGTCCTCTCTCAATTTGTAAATTTCGAGTTACCTCAGTCGGAAAAAATAGATTTATAAAGAATGAAATCTTCGTGACACTCTTTACTCCTTCCACTAACGGTCTGTTTCCGTTGTGACAACTCACATACTTTCCTCTGTGAGTCACACTAGGTACCAACCGACTACCGTTCCTGCGTCGGTCGCCCACAAGGTTCGTCTAACAGAATTGACGGACATACAGTCACGGGGTTCAATGACTTCGCTGTCAGATTGTTCTACAACCACCAGTTCGAGTGGCGTTCTCTACATTTACACAATCAAAAGATCAGTTTTCATGTTATAATCCGAAGTCAAGTTTTGTCCGTCGACATTCTTACCATGAACCGGTCTCACTCCTTCCTTCTCCCTCTGAATACTGACGTAGTAGTTTCCCTACTGTACTCGTTTTGTTATAGTCTCGATCGAGGAGGGTGGTGGTGGGTTTTATGGTGGCTCTTAAACCCCCACGCTCGTCATCAAAATGTTGGTCCCTATAAGTGTAAGACTGGTCCTAATGTAAAGGAAAAACAACAACAACATTTAATTTAGTGTAAGATTTTTTACAATCATATTCGTATGACGATGACGATTCAGTGAAGTCAGCACAGGCTGAGACACACTGGGGTCTCTGCCGTCGGGTGACCCGAGGGGGTAGGGACCCTAAGAGGTCCGTTCTTGTGACCTCACCCAACGGTAAAGGAAGAGGTTCCGTACTTTCACTTTTGACTTACACTTCAGTGACTCAGCACAGGTTGAGAGTCGCTGGGGTACCTGACGTCGGGTGGTCCGAGGAGGCAGGTACCCTCAAAGGTTCGTTCTCATGACCTCACCCCACGGTAACGGAAGAGGTTCATATTCGTATCAAACCTTATAAACTTAGTACATAAACTGTGGAATTTCACTTATAACGGTGTACGAAAATTACGGGTTCAAACGTGAAAACACATATTAATTCTACCACGATTCATTACAGTAAATTGATAAAACAAATATAAGTGTCCTAATAAAATAATAAAAGGTATTTCGTGTACTAATCGAATTTTAAGCGTCAAACAATGAATGAAGTTGTTGTCGGTACGTTAGACAACAGTCATTCACGAACCGGTGCAAATAAAGACCCTATATTGTACCGAGTCAACTGGATGACCTTCATTTCGAAGACTCGAAGACATACAGTCGCTTACATGTGAATGAGTTACTGCGTTCTGGGTCAGTCGTTGAGTCTCAAGACAGGTAGTATAACAAATGTGGGGTTTGAATCCATTAAACGTGTACCTATATCGTGGTTTTTGGAGATCTATATAAGTTGTTCGACTCAATAGTCGATACGAATATACTATCCCGGTTCAAATTTTATTACGACCATTTCTTCGTGTGTCTCCAAAAAAAAACTCCCCCACCCAATCCGTTCCAGTCCAGGGTTTCGACGAAAAAGATGGATTTTACAAGATGTAGACGGTGAAGTACCTCAAAGGTCAAAGAGTTACATTTACGGTGAGAAAGTTTTCCTATTTGTTCCTTGTTATAGGTAATTCCTCTGTTTTGTTCGTCTTTGTTTTTATCGAGAACCTTCTTTTGAGTTATCGACCCTGTTTGAGATCTAGTCTTAGTTAATCTCTTAATCATTTGACTTTTTCACACCAATCCTTAAGTGGGTCGAATGGTTATTTCCTTTTATACTTGTTAGTCCACACTTCCCATATAAAACCTCCGAAGTCCGTATAGATTGTCCTCAAGGTCTTCTTTTCTTACCTCCCTCAATACCTCTTCACAATAAACTACTCTATTATTAATTTTTAAAAGATCTTAACTTTTTTCTACATACAAGAGTTTACTTTCACGGTTCGTCATATACATCTTTATAGTTCATCATATGTATCTTTATTTAAATCCCTTAAGGAATCGTCAGGTCACCAATCCTGAACCATGAAAGTGGCTTCACCGGACCCAACTCCCAAGTTAGGGACTAGACCCTTGATTCTAGGGTGTTCGACGTACCGTACCGGTTTTTCTTTTTCTTTCTTTCAAGTGTGTCTTCCGAGTAACACTACTGGTACGTAATGTTTATTTCTCTTTTTAAAATTTCGTCGGTCTCCTTGTTTCTGTACGTGTTTCTTTACTATTAATTAACCTGTAAATAAAAGATTAGTTATTACTATCTACGGTCTTCTGTTTCCTCGTTGAGATACTTTCGCGACTCCTTTTTTATCGACAGTTGGATTTTAATATATGAGTCAATTTGATAGAGAGTTTTTTTCTACTTTAAAGGGTGCATGAGAGTGACTTCTCTGATAATTCCTGTAAAAAGGGGTTCTTCTTTTGACTGGAACCTCCTTTTTGTACCGTAAGTTTTTGTTGGTTTGTTGGTTTCTTGTCACTCGTGTCCTTGTCTATTTTATATAGACCTTTACACAAATATATTTCCTTTTTAGGAGGTCTTTTGTTTAAAAACGGACAAAAATATATTTTCACCTTCACAATCAGAGGACCAGCACAGACCGAGAAGCACTGGAGTACCTGACATCGGACGGTCCGAGGAGAGAGGTACCTTAAGAGGTCCGTTCCTATGACCTTACCCATCGGTAAGGGAAGAGGTCCCTAGAAGGGTTGGGTCCCTAGCTTGGACCTAGAGGACGTAACGTCCGTCTGTGAAGTGAACTCGGTGGCCCCTTCGGACCAAAATATAATTTTTTAGACAAGAATTATTATTCTAAAACACGCACACATAAACTACCCATCATTTCATCGTCTCAGGAAATATTCTCAAATGGATGGTGAACCGAGATTGTCGTTTGTTATAAAATGGTCTAAACAAAGTATATGACGATTTCGGGAATTGTCGTATGTTTATTCTTTACTATAATCTTATATAATTTTTAAATATCAATTCTTATATACGATATTTAGATTTCGTTGGACTTGTCTATCTACCCGACGGGACCACCGAGTCACCATTCTTTAGACGTACGTCACGACCTCTGCGTCTTCTGGACCCAAGGTAGGGACCCAGTCCTTCTAGGGGACCTCCTCCCGTACCGTTGGGCGAGGTCATAAGAATGGACCTCTTAGGGTACTTGTCTCCTCGGACCACCCGACCTCGGGTATTCCAGCGTGTCTCAACCTGTAATGACTTCACTTACTTGTGTGTACTTTTTGTCTATCTATATGCTAAACGTCTAAGATTTTGACGTCGTTCGGACTTCTAAATAGTTAGATGATCTTTTGTTTTTTCCCCTGTATAATACTATTTTTTTATAACGTTCATCACTTATTTTACATTCTATCATCCTTATTCAGATTGATGTAGTGACTATTTAATTTTTTAAGTCTATAACTTTCTATTCTATAGTCTAAACTAATACGAAGAATATTTTCTATGTGGATATGGTCTTACCATGTCTTTCTAAATTTAATTTTCATTCCTTATTTGAGTTCTTTTCACATTGGTTTTTCCCTTCCCATTTGTTTCATTTAATATAATTTAAATCTCGTACAAGAGTAGTTTGCAGTCGTAGTCAAGTCAAGTCAGCGAGTCAGTACAGACTGAGAAACGCTGGGGTACTTAGCTTCGTATGGTCCGGAGGGACAGGTAGTGGTAGAGGGCCTCAAATGGGTCTGAGTACTGGTAGCTCAACCACTACGGTAGGTTGGTAAAGTAGGAGACAACAGGGGAAGAGGAGGACGGGGGTTAGGGAGGGTCGTAGTCCTAGAAAAGGTTACTTAGTTGAGAAACGTACTCCACCGGTTTCATAACCTCAAAGTCGAAGTCGCACTCAGGAAGGTTACTTGTGGGTCCTAACTAAAGGAAAGCCTACCTGACCAACCTAGAGGGACGTCAGGTTCCCTGAGAGTTCTCAGAAGAGGTTGTGGTGTCAAGTTTTCGTAGTCAAGAACCCCCCGAGTCGGAAGAACTATCAGGTTAAGAGTGTAGGTATGTACTGATGACCTTTTAGGTATCGAAACTGATCTGCCTGGAACCAACCGTTTCATTACAGAGACGAAAAATTACACGATAGATCCAACCAGTATTGAAAGGAAGGTTCCTTATTGACAGAAAATTAAAGTACCGACGTTAGTGGTAGACGTCACTAAAACTTCGGGGGGTTTTATTTCAGACTGTAACAAAGGTGACAAAGGGGTAGATAAAGGGTACTTCACTACCCTGGTCTACGGTACTAGAATGAAAAGACTTACAACTCGAAATTCGGTTGAAAAAGTGAGAGGAGAAAGTGAAAGTAGTTCTCCGTAAAATTCAAGAGAAGTGAAAGACGGTATTCCCACCACAGTAGACGTATAGACTCCACTAACTATAAAGAGGGTCGTTAGAACTAAAGTCGAACACAAAGGAGGTCGGGTCACAAAGAGTACTACATGAGACGTATCTTCAATTTATTCGTCCCACTGTTATATGTCAGAACTACATGAGGAAAAGGATAAACCTTGGTCAGACAACAAGGTACAGGTCAAGATTGACAACGAAGGACTGGACGTATATCCAAAGAGTTCTCCGTCCAGTCCACCAGACCATACGGGTAGAGAAAGTCTTAAAAGGTGTCAACTAACACTAGGTGTGTCAGTTTCCGAAACCGTATCAGTTATTTCGTCTTTATCTGCAAAAAAAAGACCTTGAGAGAACGAAAAAACTACTAGGTCGTCTACAACCGTTAAACTAGAGACCAAGGAGACGGAAAAGATTTTGGTCGAACTTGTAGACCTTAAAGTGTCAAGTACATAACGACTTCAGACCGAACCTCTTAAAACTCGTAATGAAATGATCGTACACTCTACTCACGTTAACATGTCATCAAACTCGTAAGAAAACGTAACGGAAAGAAACCCTAACCTACTTTTGACTGAAAAAGGTCAAGACACCGGTGACGACTCAAAAGGTTGAATCGACCGTATAACTCACGTCGTGAAAGTGTCGTAGTAGGAAGTCCTAAACTTTATCGAGGTGACGTTAAGGTAGTGGAGGTGATCGAAACAAGCATCACTACGAAAGATTGCGGGTGAACTGAAGTGTAAGATCCTACAGACCGAGATCCACTCACTAGTATGGTAGTACTAATAGACCCAGTACTTCTAGAAAAAACATGTCAAGAAGACACATAAGAACGGTGGAGAAGAATTATAGAAGACGAAGACAATCTTAGGTATGGTAAAGACAGGAAATAACTCACGTAGAAGCGTACTTTACAAGGGAACCATAGAGATTAAAAGAACTTCTCTAGAGATCAGAAAGGGTAAGACAACAAAAGGAGATAAAGAAACGTCACTAGTGACTCCTTCCGAAAGAATAGAGAGGAACGAGGAGAAACCTTGAGACGTAAGTCTACGAATATAGAAAGGAAAAGAGGAAACAAAAGTGAAGAAAAGAAAAGTGTCGAGAAACATTCCGGAGGAGTCTGTCGGTAAAACGAAAAAACGAAAAGAAAAGGTACCCCTACCAGAACTAGGGACAGAGGACATATTTCAGTGCTTGGAGGTAGGTAACAAGTAGTCCGTGAGACAGATAGTCTAGATCAGGGAATTTAGATAAAGAGTGAAGGTGACATATTAGTATTCCCTAAACTAAATGCAGTATGGACTTACCAGATCACCAAAAGGGATGAAAGAAGTTAAATTCAGACTTAAACCGTTATTGCTCAAGTACTAGACTCGGTGTCAGTCGATGACCAGAACAAAACGACTGACACATCTCGAAGAGGTAGAAATCGACGTTTATTATATTAGTTAGACTAAAGCCACAACTGGTAGACCACTACAGGTACACATCTCAGAAGAGAACACAACAACCTTCTCCCACAAACGATACTGGTCACGCAAGAGAACCGGTTTGAGATAATCGGAAACGGGACGAAGTAAGGCGTAAGGTTCCGGTTTAAACGGACAATGAGGTCCACAAAGAACTGAAGGATGACAACGTAAGGTCAGGGGATATTACTTTTCCTGTAGAAAAACCCCACAATCAAGATTTTCCAGAACATCCAGAAGTATCTTACCAAGTTGAAGTCGAAGAAGTCAGAATGACCAACCCCGTATCCGAATCTAATGGTTCTACCTGCCCTGTACCACCTCTCCAGACTGTTTTAAACCAGGTGACCTCTTCCCTTACCGTTTGGTGAAGTCATAAGAACAGAACTCTTGGGGTACTTGTCATACTTTTCGGTTTTACTATCCTATGACTTTCTCCTTGAGGGGTCCACCCATTCACGGGTTATACGATGATCTCTAGTCACCTCTTTATTGAGACGTTCTTACTTCCCTACTTCGGTTTCGTTTTTGTTATGGGTCAACACCTACACTAACCACTATCTTCGACATTTCTCGTTATAACGTATCCTTGGACCTTACAATCCAGGTACTTAGTTCCGTTTAACCTTCACCAGTTTGTCCTCTACCGTTCTCAGCTACCGTTCTTACAGTTGTAAGATCTTTAGTCACTTGATTTTACCTGACCTTACCCACTTAAATTGAGTCTACTGGTAATACAGATGATGACACCCGTCTTTAGGGAATCTTCTTTACCTCATCGGTAGTACCAGTTGTTTTCTCAGACTTTACGTCGTGAACCTATGTTAGAGTTTTTACTGTCTTACTAGAGACAAACAAAGGTTCCGTTTGGTAAGTTATAGTGTCATTAGGTTCAGACACGGGGTTGGTCAAAGTCGTATTTCCTCTTGTTTTTCTCTTTGGTGTCGTTTCCCCTAATTCTTCAAGTTTGAAGGTCAATATTTCATTCGTTCGGTGCCCTATATTATATATCTTATTCCTTACACTAGTTGTTATAACACTGCTTGAAACAGACCCCTGTCTACCAATGATCTGAATGACACTACTAGTAAACAACGCCAGGAAATTACCTGTCCTTGTACCACCAGACCTCAACTGCAATTCTTTCGTTTTCTCTCTTTCTCCGATTATAAGGGACTAAGAGATACGTCTCTTGGTTATTTCGGGATCCTGTCCCGAACATGGCGAGTGCCTCCGTGTCCCGCAGGAGAACTTCTCCAGAACTTTCGGGCCCGTCCTTTCACTCGAACCACCCAAACATGTGAGGTCTCTCAATCGGTCTCCCTCGCTCTCTTTCTCTTTCTTTCTTACTGTGTCCCTGGGCTCCGAGATCACCTTGTTCCCATAAAATAATCGTCTTTACGTCCGAATATATAGAAATCATTTTACTAATGAGTCGGTAATGTTTCCTACTTTAGGGTAGTTAGCGTTGTTTTACCTATCAGATTATGTATGATCCAGCGACTACGACTTTTCTCAGTGACTTCCCTCAACGACTTCCCTTAGGTTCGTCCATGGGAAAGGGTACTAGAGTCAGGACTCTTGACGTACGGCGAGATGAACAAGGACCTTATCCTTGACTATTCCTTGTCTCTTAGGAACTCTTTACCGCGTGTTTCCTTCTTCTCACGTTGTATGACCTAAAGAATTTCAACTTGCAGGGGACTGTTAGTAAAATATTACATACGTTGATAGTTCAGTGATACATCATATGGACTCTGATTGTTATGATATCCAGTTCGTATAAGGTTAAAACATTAACTAAACTGACACAACCCAGAATCAACGTCATACGTTCTAGAAGTAACACAGGACACCCCAGAAAACAACACCACGTGCCTGAGACCAACATCGTACAGTCATCAACGTCGTGTGTCCCAATCAAAGAGGTTGTGTACACCTTAGAGTCAAGGGACTGGTCCCTAACCTGGACACAAGGGACGAACGTTCCGTTTAGGAATTGGTGACCTGGTCGTCCCTTCAGGGTTAAAGTGAAAAATTTTTTCTCTCCCTTCGGTGTTTGACCCTCTTTACTGAACGGTGTACATAAGTCTTATATATTTCTTTTGGATTCTTCGTTATCCCTTCTCTCTTGGGTCCCATTTCTCCCTGTTTTCGGCACGTGTCCGTAAACTCTTCTCCTTAGTTTTTATCACTTATGTGTAGACTTTTCTACAAGTTGATCAATGGTTCCTTTACGTTTTATTTTTTGTTTATCCCTTTCTGTTTTGTTTGATTTTCCCCGAAGGGACCCCCGAGTCATCATTTCTTAGGTGGACGATTTCGTCCTCTGTAACCAAACTAGGGATTAGGTCTTCCTAGGGTGTACGGAACCTCGTTGATTCGGACACGCGGTGTTGATGACTCGGCCACGAGATCTCGGGTCCTCGGTGTTCATGACTCGGGTGGACGGTGTTGATGACTTCAGGCACGTGGGATCTTGGGTGGGAGACTTGTTCTCTTCGGTGGTGGTACTCTTCGGACACGTGGCGTCGATCTCTCACCACGACCCCAATCCCAATCAGGTGAGCGACGTTCGTCTCTTTTCGCGTGTGTCGTTGCTGTTTCTGGGTCGTGTCGGTCTTATTTATTTATTTCAGTCTTTTTGGTTTTCACATGTTACGGTCACTTTTCATGTTTACTACAACACCATAACATAGTTTGGATGACGACACCCTAATATTCGACTAAATTGACACAATCTTCGTCGAACAGTGATAGATCACTTCGACTTTTACACGTATCAAACCCTGAGTCATCAAGGGGTGTATCATATACGGGTCCCCTTACAAGAAGTCTGACCCCACACGTATAGGAACACCAATATACTTCTACAGGGACCCCATGACCCCATGACTGTCCATTTTTGGAAGTCGAAGGGATATATGACGGAGGTGGGGCGTCTGACGGACCGGTGAGGGACCGTTGAGAGAGTAGGAGAAAACGTATTGACGGGAAGAAGGTGAGAAGTTTTGTTCTTTTTCAGTATAAGAAGAAATGGAAAGTTACCGGTCCTAGTCACAGTAGTTGGATTTAACGAAACCAACAAGTTCCTACGAAAAGAAAAGATGATTTATGTGTCTCCACGTAATGTTACATATTTTTAATAAAACTTAAAATATGTCTTAAATTTTTTATAAAAGGTTTTCGGTTCGTGATCTCCTATATATTATGTACGTGTTTAAATGACTTTCTTTTAGCACAGTAAATGTATGAAGAACGAAAGTTTTAGGTAATAAAATCGAGACAGAACCTGACATAATAATATTTAATTCATACTCTTTGTCGTATCTAAATGAGAACATAATTTATTAAATCATATTTTATCTGATTTGTGTAATCTATACGTATTAAAACTAGAACTACTGAAAGTAAATAACAATAAAGTAACTAACTACATAAAGTAAATAACATTTCTACAAATTATTAAACAAAAAATACGTTTAAATAGAATACTATAAGGAACTTTATACATAATTGTGTAAATGAAATTATAGATTTTTTTTAAAACACGGTATAACAATTAAATGTTACAACACAATCAAAGTCCACATGTCGTTTTACTTAGTCAACATGTGTTTGTATATAGGTAAAAAATTTTCCAAGAAAAGGGTACATCTGGTAATCTCAGGACTCATCTCAAGGGATACGAGATGTCGTCCAGGAATAATCAATAGATAAAATATACATCATTCATCACACATATACAGTTAGGACTAGAGAGTTAAATAGGGAGAGGGGATTGTGTAAATGAAATACATTTGGTGAATTTAAGGGAAATCGTGGACGAGACTGAAAACACGACAAAAGTAGTACATAAAATTAAGAGATAAACTTTGGTGTTATTCTATAACGAACCACGTCTATTATAAGTATACACGAATGAAAAAGATCACGTGAAACGAGAAAGGACGTAGTGACACGTGGGTAGTCCCTAATAAAAGGAAAATTTTTACGTCCGTACCACCACTCCTTAGAGAGGTAAGAACAAAAAGACCTTTTACCAAAATAAAACAAAAGTGAAAACTTCTTATAAAAAGGACCTATACCCAAAGACCTATAGACCAGAGGCAGTAAAGACTACTCTTCAGTTGACAGTCATAACAACGTCGAAACTTCTATTACAAAGAAAGAGCAACGAAACTCAATCTTTACTAAGAAAAAGTCGTTAAAATGAGACTAAACACTTAACTACGAAAATGATCAAAATCTTTTAAATCCCGCCGTCCGTGGGTCCACAAGTCATACAATAAAAAACACAAATGATAAACAATACTTATAAAGTTTTTTAAAATTTTCGTTTTACTGTTCAGCACGGAGCCCACGAGTGGAACCTGGGACAAGGACGAATTAAGGAATCTCCAACGAGAAGTGAGAACTTAAGGACTGAGCGGTAAATCTAAGCGATCAAATGTAGTAGAAAATTAATTAATTAATAAATAAAAACCGACATCACCCATAAACAACGACACGTAGCCGAAAGAGATTAACACCACTCACCCCAGATGAGAAACAACGTCACACGTCCGAAGAGTAACACCACCTAAGAGAACAACACCTCGTGTCCGGGATCCGTACGTCCGAAGTCGTCAACACCGAGTCCCTGAGTCATCGACTCCGAGTTCCAGAGATTTCGTGTCCGTGTCATCAATACCACGTACTTGAATCAACGAGACGACGTAAACACCCTAGAAGGACCTGGTCCCCAGCTTGTACACAGGAGACGTACCCGTCCGTCTGAGAATAGGTGACATGGTAGTCCCTTTAGGATCAAATGAAGAAATTCTTGTTCTAAAAGTTCACAAGACGAGTACCTGTACATATTAGTCCGGTGAGTGCTACCGACAAAAGAACGAAAGACGTTTAGGAGACGAACTGGTCAGGAATGGAGTGGATGATGAGTGGACTGGGTTGAAGGGGGAATTAGTATCTCAGACCAGTCATTAACGGATACCCGAACAGAGAACGGGGTCAATCACGAACAAGATTAGGAATTCCGTCGCACCGAGGTAGGCGATCAAATAGTTTCCCTTTGTAGACGGGTACTTTTAGATCGGACTCTCCGAGACATCCCCGTGCGGGGAGTCAAGAGAGCATTGACTATTCGGTCACACTGTAGTCAAAAGGGACATTACCATTGAAGGAGCGGGTGGAGGGTCCCTTCTGACGACGAATAGGTCGGACGACAGATGACACAGTGAGGTCCCGGAACGAAACCTGTACATTCTAGGGAGGTAGGTTATTTGGTGACTACGGTGACAGAACTCAAGAAGGTAGGACTCCGACTCGTTCCGAACCTCCGGACACGACACATCGTGTTTACTTGTTCAGACTCTTAATGACAGATTTTAAGTCTTCGAACTTTAGGTACAATTCTCGGTTGTGCTTACGTCTACATCATACTTCTCTCTGTGAACTTTCGTTCGTTCGGAACTGTTTCTACTATTCCAGATCTACATCCCTCTTCTCCTCTTCCGTGACAATCTTCCTAACTAAGTGACTCAGAGATCTTCGCCGATACCCTCGTCCTTTGACAGGATTCTTAACCTGAGTTCCTTTGACGTCTTCAGACTCTTTAAAGAAACGACTGGAAGTCTGGATAACTCTACGGGTTCTTTGTCTGTTGTGCAAGATCCTGGGGAGAGGGAAGTTTCTTTTCTTCCTTTCTACAATAGGTCCTAGTACTGTCGGAGTCTGATACGGAGGTTAATAAGTGTCAGTCTTCTTGAATAATTAAGAGACACTCCTTATGTACCAGTTTATTCTCGTGTAAGGATATGTGTATAGTGTTAGTCGACCCCAATTCATTTGGTCTCACACTGTGAGTCTTAGTTTGCAAAAATAAATCTAAAGATGAAACAGGCTAGATCCACCGGAACCTTTTAGTATACGGGAGACCCAGAAATCAAAAACACTTCTCCTTCTACAATCTTTCTCGGTCTCTGTTTCCCGTGTTACTCTTGGCTATATCGTGGAAACGACAGAGAACGGACCCCGACTAAGATCTCACTCTTTGGTATCCTCAAGGGGAAAGGGAAGCGAAATTCAGGGGACACTGTACGTTTTGAACTATTTATATCTTTCGTCTAGACTTGGATAAATTTCTCTATCCTTCCCATTTATAAAGACATAAAGGTGTACGTTTATACTCTTTCCATTAAATTCCTTAAAAATTTGTAAAATTTGTGAATAAAAAATTTTGTCCAGTATCTAAGTGTATCATGTTGTGAAGTTTCTTGTTTATCATACTGAAGGAAGGGGAGAAGAGCAGTGAGATGAAGATAAGAAGAGATCTCTAAGTTGGTGGTATAGGTTAAAGAATATACGGAAACTATAATGTATCTATCTATCTATCTTTGAATATATGTATTCAAGGATTTTCAAGTTGAAGACCCGGTTTCTAAAGACATAAATTTTAAGAGCATATAACGAAATAACGAGACATATCTTCAACGTAGTTAAACAAGAGGATTATTCGTTTTATACTATCACGGACAAAAGGGTATGAGTATTGTCACAGAAAAGTTTAGACAAATAGAAACGTTTATATTCATTTTTTGTGTAAAGTCGTACCCTCACACTAATATTACACTTGAAAATTATAATACTTACCCAAACTAGGGAACCCCTATAAATACTTTTTTCCTCTCCTTTCTTTTTCAAATCTTTAAAGTAAACCCCAACTTAAATTACAGGTAATTTTTTCAATAGAAATCTTATGACCGGGAAGAAGATTTTCTATAATTTCTTGAAGAGCACCCATTGTTTACTATTATGATATTCCAAGGTAGTAAAATCGTCTTTTGTTCTCTCATTTCATGTTTGAGATTCAACAATTTGGACGAAAAAAGAATTGAATGTCTCCTTTGTATGTGCCCTAATGAACTCTTATTACAGAATATTTATATACTGAATTACATTAATATGTAGAAATCTTGTTAAAACTTAACATAATCGTACTTTCTGTTTCGTATCTACGACCTTTGTTTAAAGAGAGAATTTGATAGGGGACCTAATAGTAATTATCGGTTTATAATTGTATATATGTGTATTTATATATACGTATATGCATGACCCACAAGACACCTCTAGTTTAAATAGATTGTATTCAGATTCAGTCATAGTATTTAGACAATGAAAACCTCCACCGACCTAAGACCAAAGACAAAGGAAATCAAAAAACGTAAAAATCTTTTTCTAATTGTGAAATGTATCTTTCATTAACTAAAAAAAAAAAAATTTCGATGTCCTACAAGGATCCTCACTGATCGTACCATAATTACCAGGTAAAATATTGAGTCTACAGACACCTACCGAAAATCCAGAAAGTAACAAAAGGTCTACTCCCAATAAGTTAAATCATCCTTAACAAGTTATAGAGTCGAAAGTAAAAGACATCATGGTAGAAAAGGACTTCCTTGGGACTAGACGAGGTACTCTTACCCTGATCGAGGAGAGACCATTTCGATGAAAGTTTTTATTTACACCTCTCTTTTGCTACCGCCTCAACATCCACCTGCATCTCACGTAGAGAGACGTGCCTATGTAGTCCTTATGTGGAAGTCTGTGCCTTCACGTACCTCTTGTGGTCGACTCTCTCCTGTCCTCATGGACTGGTCGTCTTTTCTTATATATCTGGGCCCGTTTTGAGACATCCTACTTCCTTAATCCCCCTTTTTGTCCTCACAATCATCCTGACCTGGGCGGGTGTCACTCACCCCCTTAACTTCGTCCCC
Source organism: Capra ibex (assembly GCA_006410555.1). NCBI lineage: Eukaryota > Metazoa > Chordata > Mammalia > Artiodactyla > Bovidae > Capra > Capra ibex. The sequence goes on along the minus strand of SJYO01040405.1, from coordinate 31,132,146 downwards.
AGACTAGGGGTGAAACCCCGTTAACAGACTCAGTCTCCTCTTTGTAAATTCTGACTCTCCCTTTGTCGACTAGACACCGTCGGATTTACCCTACTCTTAGTTTGTCAGGAACGGAGTCGGTATGTATAGGACCTGTGCCTACATCTGGGGGACTTTCCATGTCGTCGACCCTCGACCTCAAATCCCTGACACCTCGTTAGGGTCCCGTTCCCGACGACAACTGGTGCCTCTCTACCTAGTTCCCCTCCGCTCCCTTCTCTAACACCACCCTTTATGGACGCCTCCTTTCGACCCGTCGGTACCTTCGTTCCACTATGACGACTCAGTACACATCCCCCCACCTCGGTAGTGGTATCGGAGAGAGGGCCGTGTACAGTCGTAACGTCGACTTGGTATCTCTCCGACCGGGCGGGTAGTTTGCGGACTGTGTGACTTGATGTCTCATCCTGGGGTGGGTCCTACGAGGAAATTCGCGGACTACGTGGTTAGATGTTTCATCCTGGGGACGGTCCCCCCGGGAGATACACGGACTGCACTACTTGTTGTCTCTTCCTGGGGTTCGTTCCCTCGGGAGATTCACGGACTTTACCCACCTCGATGTCTCTTTCTAACCGGTTTCTCCGGTAGACTAACGGTCGGTGTTCTCAGAACTTTTTTCTGAGACTATCCCGGTATTGAGGACACCACCTCCGTCAGGCACAGGGACGTATGAACTGCGACGGTCCCAGGGACGTTCGGTTCGTCGACACGGTGGAAGCGTGAGTTGAGAGTGACCCCGTCTCGACGGTGTCCGCTTTCTCAGGACGGAGATACACGTGTCCCAGTGACGCCATCGCAGACGGAGACACACTGGCGAACCTGACACCGGTCGGTCAGAAGAGACAGTACCTCCCCCAAAGAGGTCCGTTCTCATGACCTCACATAACCGGTTATGACCCACGGTATGAGAACATCTCGTGGTGTAAAGGACGACGGGATTGGCGGTCGGGGGGACTCATGGACCACGACGATCTTGGGGACGTTTGGTTCGTCGACGTGGTGGAGGTGAGGACTGGGAGTGTCCCCGTTTGGGTTCAGGAGGTCCCGTCGGAGTCCTCGTTTGGGGTCACCTGCTGGGTGTACGTCTCCACCTTTATTTTGGTGGTAACTTTGGGTCCCCGTCACACTGATTCCTTCTTCTGGGTTTTGGGAGGGTGGTCGATATGTTCAACGTCTAATTTAGGTGTGCTAGTCGATCCGTCTGAGACACAGACACCTGATATATTTTCCAGTGACTCTCGAGGGTGTTTTCTTTTGTGTGATCAAGACTATCGACACCTATAACCTCCGTTCTTGTGTCTCCTCATCCTGGTCTAATCTTAGACTCGACGGGGACGTTGTCCAGGTCTCTGGTCGTGGTATAACCTCCTGTAGGATCCCTCCACTTCACCTGACACTGAGGGTCGCTCCTTTTCCCGAGACTGTCGTCCCTGGGTTCTTTTTTATAAATGACAAGATTACAAAACTGAACAAGACATCTAAGAAAACCTAAAAAAAAAAGAAAAGGGGGGAGAAAAGAGGGGGAGACAACATAAACAACTAAAATAACCGTGACACTTAAGATTAATTCGAAAACTGGAAAAAAAGGAAGAAAAAAAGGGAGTCAGTACAAAAAAAAAGAAAATAACAACAATATTTGGAGACGGAGATGCAACCCGAAAACGTCAAGAGCCCTCAAAAGGAAAAAAAAAAAAAAGAAAAGAGAAAAAAACTAAAATTAAAAAATTTTGATAACAATAAGAAGATGAAAATAAGGAAACAAACGAAAAGAATGACAAGGAAAGGGGAACGTCAATCAGTGATTACATATATTTAGAAGAAGTAGATGGAGACAAATCGAAACGGATAGATAAGAAAGAAAAGAAAGAAAGGAACGGACAGTTGTATAAACAATCGAAATAAAAGTAGCAAAATAAGGGGTCAACCATGGAACGAAATCAAAACAAAAGGTGAAACACGAAACCAATCAAAACAAGACCATCTATATGAAAAACCAAAGGAAACAAGTGGTCCAGTTAGATAACATGAAATAAAAACAACCTGACAAAGCTAAAACGAATACCCATATATACATATAACATATAAGTCAGTGTGAAAAATTATAACAATATTTGAAGACGTAGATACAACCCGAAAACGTCAAGACACCTCAAAAAGCAAAAAACAAAAACAAAAAAATTAAAAAAGAAAGAAGAAGGTAAAAAAAAGAAAAGAGAGAAAATATTCAAATTGAAAATTAAAAAATTTTAAATAAGATTAAAAGATGTAAATAAGAAACAAACGAAAAGGATGACAAGAAAAGAGGAACGTCAATTAGAAATTACATAAATTTAGAAGTAGATAGAGATAAATTGAAACGTATAGATAAGAAAGAAAGAAAGGAAAGGAGAGTTGTATAAACAATCAAAACAAAAGTAACGAAATAAGGAGTGAACCGTGGAACGAAATCAAAACAAAAGGTGAAACACGAAATCAATGAAAACAAGAATTAACCATTTATATTAAAAACTAAAGGAAACAAACGACCCAGTTAGATAAAAGAAATGAAAACAACCTCATAAAACTGAAACGAGTACCCCTCATATACATATACGTATGTAAGGTAATAAAATTAATAATAAACGGACTAAAACATTGACGGTAAACAGACCCCAAGTCAAAACCAAAGAACAGAAACCTATAAACAAAATTAGAGTGAATTACGGTATTGTTTGGTAAACACATTAGAAACAAGGACTGGTCTTTAGTTTGAGACTCGGAAACCTCACCCTCGTGACTGAGGTTCTGGGATCTGATGGTCTTTTGATTGAGATCCCTCACAGTTTATCACTCTTGAGTGTGTTTCCTTTGGTGAACTTATGTTCTGGGTTGTAGTGGGTTTACGGTCATCGTGGGACACGTCCTGCGGAATAGATTTGTTGTTTGTTTTGTTTTAATGTTTGGGTTAGTAGTCGTCTGTCCTAATGGTGGAGTGAGTCGGAACGGGTAGTCTCCTTTTTGTTTGTTCGTTTGTTTTTGAGTCGTGTTTAGAGTGGGATATACTTTGAATGTGTCTGGTAACCTGGTTGGAATCCTCCTGTCTTTGGTTTTCCTTCTTTTTTAAGTTGGAACTTCGGACCCTTTTCCTCTGGAGTTTGTGTCATTCAAATTTTTTTATTATTATTACTTTTCCGTCTCTTTATGATGTTTTACTTCCTTGTTTGATCTTTGTGTCTTCAGGTTTATTTACTTCTACTTTATCAGTTTGAGGGACTTTTTCTTAAGTCTTATTACTATCATTTTACTAGTTTTTGGAACTTTTGTTTTACCTCTTTTACGTTCTTAGTTAATTGTTTCTGGATCTTCTTAATTTCTTATTTACATGTCCCTGTTGTGTTAATGACTTTAATTTTTATGAGATCTGCCTTAGTTATCGTCCTATCGACTGCGTCTTCTGACTTAGTCACTCGACCTTCTATTTTACCACCTTTATTGAAGACTTCTCGTCTTATTTCATTTTTCTTTCTTTTCTTGACTCCTATCAAAGTCTCTGGAGACCCTGTTATAGTTTACACATTTGTAAACTTAATATCCCCAGGGTCTTCTTCTTCTCTCTTTCTTTCCCATACTCTTTTAAAAACTTCTCTAATATCAACTTTTAAAGGGGTTACACCTTTTCCTTTATCAGTTCGTTCAGGTTCTCCGTGTTTTTCAGGGTATGTCCTATTTGGGTTCCTCTTTATGCGGTTTTGTGTATGATTAGTTTGATTGTTTCTGATTTGTGTTTCTTTCTTATAATTTTCGTCGTTCCCTCTTCGTTGTTCATTGAATGTTCCCTTTGGGGTATACGAATTGTCGACTAGAAAGTCGTCTTTGAGACTTCCGGTCTTCCTTTATCGTCTTATATAAATTTCATGCCTTTCCCTTTTTAGATGTGGGTTCTAATGACATGGGTTGTTTCTAGAGTAAGTTTTAACTACCTCTTTATTTTTCGAAAAGTCTGTTTGTTTTCAATTCTCTTAAGTCATGGTGGTTTGGTCGAAATGTTGTTTACAATTTCCCTAAATATATCAGTTCTTTATGTTGTCTTTTTTTTTCCAGATACTTTAATTGGGGTTTGTCAATTCTTTTACTGTTATCCTTGTATATATAGTTATTAATGAAATTTACATTTACTTAATTTACGAGGTTGGTTTTCTGTGTCTAACCGACTTATCTATGTTTTTGTTCTGAGTATATATACGACAGATGTTCTTTGGGTGAAGTCTGGATGTCTGTGTATATGTGACTTTCGTTCTCCTACCTTTTTATATAGGGTACGTTTACCCTTCGTTTTTTTTCAACCTCATCGTTAGGAGTATAGTCTGTTTTGTCTGGAATTTTATTTCTAATGTTCTCGATTCCTTCCTGTGATGTATTACTAGTTCAGTAGTTAGGTTCTTCTTCTGTATTGGTAACATTTATAGATACGTGGGTTGTATCCTCTTGGAGTTATGTATTCTGTTTGTGACGACGACGATGACGATGACGATTCAGCGAAGTCAGCACAAGTTGAGACACACTGGGGTATCTGCCGTCGGGTAATCCGAGGGGGCAGGGACCCTAAGAGGTCCGTTCTTGTGACCTCTCCCAATGGTAAAGGAAGAGGTTACTTGATTGTCTGTATTTTCCTCTTTAACTGTCATTACGTTATTATCATCCTCTTAAATTATGGGGTGAGTGTGGTTACCTGTCTAGTAGTTTTGTTTTTTAATTATTCCTTTTGTGTTCAAAACTTACTATGTAATCTACTCTACCTAGAGTAACTACAGAAACCCTGTGAAGTAGGTTTACGTCTTCTCATGTGGAAGAAGAGTTCACGTATACCTTGTAAGAGGTCCTATCTGGTGTAGAATCCAGTGTTCAGTTTGGAGTCATTTAAATTCTTTTAACTTTAGTTTAGTTCATAGAAGAGACTGGTGTTACGATACTCTGATCTATAGTTAATGTTCTTTTTATTAACATTCTTTGTGTTTGTGTACCTCTAATTTGTTGTGTAAAGATTTATTGGTTGTCCAATGACTTCTTTAGTTTTCTCTTTATTTTTTTAAAGATCTTTGTTTACTGTTACTTTTGTACTGTTAAGTTTTGGATACCCTACGTCGTTTTCGTCAAGATTCTCCCTTCAAATATCGTTATGTTAGGATGGGGTTCTTTGTTCTTTTTGTAGTTTATCTGTTGGATTGAAATGTAGATTTTGTTGACCTTTTTCTTGTTTTTTAGAGAGTTTAATCATCTTCCTTTCTTTAGTATTTCTAGACTCGTCTTTATTCACTTTTTCTTTACTTTCTTTGTTATCATTTCTAATTATTTTGATTTTCGACCAAGAAACTCCTCTATTTGTTTTAACTGTTTGGAAATCGATCTGATTAGTTTTTTTCTTCTCTCTCTCTTCTTAGTTTAGTTTTAATCTTTACTTTTTCCTCTCCAATGTTGTCTGTTACGTCTTTATGTTTCCTAATAATACTCTGATAATACTTGTTGATATACTGTTATTTTACCTATTGGACCTTTTTTATCTGTCTAAGAATCATTTCAAGTTAGAAGGTTTTGCCTTGGTCCTTCTTTATCTTTAATACTTGTTAGGTTAACGTTCGTGACTTTAACTTCGACACTATATTTTTTTAGGGGGTCTTTTGTTTTCGGGTCCTACTCTACCGAAGTGTCCTTCTTAAGATAGTTTGTAAATCTCTTCTCGATTACGGACATGAAGATTTTAAGAAAGTTTTTTAACGTCTCCTTCCTTGTGAAGGTTTGAGGAAGATGCTCCGGTGGTAGTGGGACTATGGTTTTGGTCTGTTTCTGTTACTTTTTTTTTCTTTTGGTGTCCGGTTATAGTGACTACTTGTATCTACGTTTTTAAGAGTTGTTTTCAAATCGTTTGTCTTAAGTCGTTGTGTAGTTTTTCGAGTATGTGGTACTAGTTCAAACCAAATAAGGTCCCTACGTTCCTAAGAAGTTATATGTGTTTAGTTACACTATATGGCATAATTGTTTAACTTTCTATTTTTGGTATACTAGTAGAGTTGTCTACGTCTTTTTCGGAAACTGTTTTAAGTCGTGGGTAAATACTAATGTTGAAGTTTTTTACCCGTATCTTCCTTGGATGGAGTTGTATCATTTCGGGTATATACTATTCGGATGTCGTTTGTAAGAATTTCCCTTTTTGACTTTCGTAAGGGGGATTCTACTTCTTGTTCTGTTACCACAGGTGAAAGTGGTGAACTAAGTTGTATCAAGGTCTTCAAGATCGAAGTCGTTGGTCTCTTCTTTTTCTTTATTTTCCTTAGGTCTATCCTTTTCTTCATTTCGGGAGTGACAAACACCTNTAAATACTAATTTTGAAGTTTTTTACCCGTATCTTCCTTGGATGGAGTTGTATCATTTCGGGTATATACTATTCGGATGTCGTTTGTAAGTATTTCCCTTTTTGACTTTCGTAAGGGGGATTCTACTTCTTGTTCTGTTACCACAGGTGAAAGTGGTGAACTAAGTTGTATCAAGGTCTTCAAGATCGAAGTCGTTGGTCTCTTCTTTTTCTTTATTTTCCTTAGGTCTATCCTTTTCTTCATTTCGGGAGTGACAAACACCTACTGTACTATAACATGCATCCTTTTGGATTTCTACCATAGTCTTTTAATGATCTCGATTACTCTCTTGAATCGTTTCAACGTCCTATGTTTTAGTTATGTGTCTTTAGTGAGCGTAAAGATACATGAGTCAAGTCAAGTCTACGAGTCAGCACAGACTGAGAAACGCTGGGTAACTGGTGTCGTACGGTCCGGAGGGACAGGTTTTGGTTGAGGACCTCAAATGAGTTTGAGTACAGGGTTGAGTACAACTACTACGGTTGGTTGATAGAGTAAGAGACAACATGGGAAGAGGAGGGCGGAAGCTAGAAAGGGTCGTAGTCCCCGAAAAGTACTCAGTCGAAAAGAGTAGTCCACCGGTTTCATGACCTCAAAGTCGAAGTTGTAGTTAGGAAGGTTATTTATAAGTCCTGACTAAAGAAAATCCTACCTGACCAACCTAGAGGACGTCGGGTTCCCTGAGAGTTCTCAGAAGAGGTTATGGTGTCAAGTTTTCGTAGTTAAGAAGTCGCGGGACTAAAGAAATATCAGGTTGAGAGTGTAGGTGTATACTGATGACCTTTTTTGTATCGGAACTGATCTGTCTGGAAACAACCGTTTCATTACAGAGACGAAACATTATACGACAGATCCAACAAGTATTGAAAGGAAGGTTCCTCATTCGCAGAAAATTAAAGTACCGACGTTAGTGGTAGACGTCACTAAAACCTCGGGGGGTTTTATTTCAGACTGGGACAAGGTGACAAAGGGGTAGATAAAGGGTACTTCACTACCACGTCTACGGTACTAGAAGTAGAAGACTTACAACTCGAAATTCGGTTGAAAAAGTGAGAGGAGAAAGTGAAAGTAGTTCTCCGAGAAATCAAGAAACGAAAGATAGTATTCTCACCACAGTAGACGTATAGACTCCAATAACTATAAAGAGGGCGTTAGAACTAAGGTCGAACACAAAGTGGGTCGGGTCTTAAAGAATACTACATGAGACGTATATCAATTTATTCTTCACACTGTTATATGTCGGAACTACATGAGGAAAGAATTAAAACTTGGTCAGTCGACAAACTACGGGTAAAGATTGACAACAAAGAACTAGACGTATGTCCAAAAAGTCCTCCGTCCAGTCCACCAGACCATAAGGGTAGAGAAAGTCTTAAAAGGTGTCAAACAACACTAGTTGTGTCAGTTTTTAAATTCATATCAGTTACTTCATCTACAAAAAGACCTTAAGAGAATGAAAAAGACACTAGGTAACCTGAAACCGTTAAACTGGAGACCAAGGAGTCGGAAAAGATTTAGGTCGAACATGTAGACCTTCAAGAGTCAAGTGTATGACCACCTCGAATCGAACTTCCTAAAACTCGTGAGGGAAGGATCGGACACTCTACTCGCGTTAACACGCCATCAAACTCGTAAGAAACCGTAACGGAAAGAAACCCCAACCTTATTTTTGACTGGAAAAGGTCAGGACACCGGTGACGACTGAAAAGGTTTAAACGACCGTATAACTCACTTCGTGAAAGTGTTGTAGTAGAAAATCCTAAACTTTACCGAGTTGACCTTAAGGTAGAGGAGATGACGAAACAAGTATCACTACGAAGGATTCCGGGTGAACTGAAACGTAAGGTCCTACAGACCGAGATCCACTCACTAGTGTGGTAACACTAATAGACCCAGCACTTCTAGAAAAAACATGTCAAGAAGACACATAATAACAGTGGAGAAGATGAAGACAATCCAGGTATGTTAAAGACAGGAAATAACACGGGAAGAAACGTACTTTATAAAGAAACCATAGAGATTATAAGAACTTCGCTAGAGGTCGGAAAGAGTAAGATAACAAAGGGAGATAAAGAAACGTGACTAGTGACTCCTTCCGAAAGAATAGAGAGGGACGATATGAAACCTTGAGACGTAAGTTTAACCATATAGGAAAGAAAAGAGGAAAAAAAGTATAGAGAAGAAAAGTGGTAATAAACATTCCGGAGGGGTCTATCGGTAAAGGAAAGAAACGTAAACAAAAAGAACCCCTAACAGAGTTAGGGACAGAGGACATATTACAGCATTTGGAGAAAGGTATCAAGTAGTTCGTGAGACAAATAGTCTGGATTAGGGAACTTAGATCAAGAGTGTAGGTGACATATTAGTATCCCTAAACTAAATCCAGTATGGGCTTACCAGATCACCAAAAGGGATGAAAAAAGTTAAATTCAGACTTAAACTGTTATTCCTCAAGTACTAGATTCGATGTCAGTCGAGGGCCAGAACAAAAACGACTGACATGTCTTGGAGAGGTGGAAACCGACGTTTCTTATATCAGTTAGACTAAAGTCATAACTGGTAGACCACTACAGGTACACATCTCAGAAGAGAACACAATAACCTTCTCCCACAAAAAATACTGGTCACGTAAGAGAACCGTCTTGACATAATCGAAAACGGGACAAAGTAAGACATAAGGTTCCGGTTTAAACGGACAATGAGGTCCACAAAGAACTGAAGAATAAAAACGTAAGGTCAGGGGATGTTACTCTTCCTGTAGAAAAACCCCACAACCAAGATCTTCCAGAACATCCAGAAGTATCTCGACGATTCAAAGTCCAAGAAGTCGTAATGACCAGCCCCTTATCTGAACCTAATGACACTATAACTTACCAAACGGAACCTTTACTTATCTGTAGTAGGACGACGAAAACTCTAAAGTAGGTTCATCACGTAAAACCTGAGAACAACTGATACTCCCGATGAGGTAAAGAAGATTCCCTAAGAACGGGTACCGTCATCTATATTACCAGTAGACTCAATTTAAGTGGGTATCTAGAGAAGTTCTTTTAATCTCTATGGTTCCCTTGTAAAGTACGTTTCTACCCATGTTATTTCCTGTCTTTACCATACCTGGATTGTCTTCATCTTCTATAATTCTTGTCCACCGTTCTTATGTGTCCTCTTGAGATGTTTTTTCTGGAAGTGTCGGGTCTATTAGTGCTACCACACTAGTGAGTGGATCTCGGTCTGTAGGACCTTACGTTTCAGTTCACCCGGAATCCTTCGTAGTGATACTTGTGTCGATCACTACCTCTACCTTAAGGTCAACTCGGTAAAGTTTAGGATTTTCTACTACAACACTTTCACGAAGTGAGTTATACGGTCGTTTAAACCTTTTGAGTCGTCACCGGTGTCCTGACTTTTTCCAGTCAAAAGTAAGGTTGGGGTTTCTTTCCGTTACGGTTTCTTACGAGTTTGATGGCGTGTTAACGTGAGTAGAGTGCACGATCATTGCATTACGAGTTTTGAGAGGTTCGGTCCGAAGTCGTTATATACTTGACACTTGAAGGTCTACAAGTTTGACCAAATCTTTTACGTTTCCTTGGTCTCTAGTTTAACTGTTGTGGGTGACCTAGTAACTTTTCCGTTCTTGCAAGGTCTTTTTGTAGATAAAGACGAAATAACTGAAACGGTTTCGGAAACACACCTAGTGTTGTTTGACACCTTTTAAGAAGTTTTCTACCCTTATGGTCTGGTGGACTGGACGGAGAACTCTTTAGACATACGTCGAGTCCGTTGTTGTCAATCTTGACCTGTACCTTGTTGTCTGACAAAGGTTTGACCCTTTCCTCATGCAGTTCCGACATATAACAGTGTGAAGAATAAATTGAAGATACGTCTCATGTAGTACTCTTTGAGACCCGACCCACTTTGTGTTCGACCTTAGTTCTAACGGCCCTCTTTATGGTTATTGGAGTCTATATGTCTACTGTGGTGGGAATACTATCTTTCGTTTCTTCTTGATTTCTCGGAGAACTACTTTCACTTTCTCCTTTCACTTTTACAACCGAATTTCGAGTTGTAAGTCTTCTACTTCTAGTACCGTAGACCAGGGTAGTGAAGTACCGTTTATCTACCCCTTTGTCACAGTCTGAAATAAAACCCCCCGAGGTTTTAGTGACGTCTACCACTAACATCGGTACTTTAATTTTCTGTGAATGAGGAACCTTTCTTTCAATACTTGTTGGATCTGTCGTATAATGTTTCGTCTCTGTAATAAAACGGTTGTTTCCAGACAGATCAGTTCCGGTACCAAAAAGGTCATCAGTATACACCTACCTCTCAACCTGATATTTCTTTAGTCCCGCGACTTCTTAACTACGAAAACTTGACACCATAACCTCTTCTGGGAACTCTCAGGGAACCCGACGTCCTCTAGGTTGGTCAGGTAGGATTTTCTTTAGTCAGGACTTATAAATAACCTTCCTAACTACAACTTCGACTTTGAGGTTATGAAACCGGTGGACTACTCTTTTCGACTGAGTACTTTTCGGGGACTACGACCCTTTCTAACTTCCGTCTCCTGTTCCCATGTTGTCTCTTACTCTATCAACCTACCGTAGTGGTTGAGTCACCTATACTCAAACTTATTTGAGACCCGTAACAACTACCTGTCCCTCCGGACCGTACGACGTAAGGTACCCCCACCGTTCCTCAGTCTGTGTTGATTCACTGACTTGACACCATTTGACTTAAACGGAACTTAGTCTCTGGATTGTAAGGTCCAAGGATACGTTATGACGAGAAATGTTATAACGACAAATGTAGCCTGAAACAAAGATAATGGTCAGTGTAGGTGTTGACCCACAAAGATACATGATCGTTACTTATTAGGCTTTCTCTTTAATTCCTCAGTTAGGGTAGGTGGTAAAGTTGTTTTTATTAATTTATAGATCCATATTTTAATGGATTCCTCTGTTTTGACATGTGTCTTTTAATATTCTGTGAACACTTTCTTTAGTTTCTACTGTATTTGTCTACCTCTCTATAAGGTACAAGGACCCATCCTTCTTAGTTATAACACTTTTACTCACATGAATGATGGTTTACGTTAGATGTCTAAGTTACACTAGGGATAGTTTAACGGTTACCGTAAAAAGTGTCCTGATCTTGTTTTTTAAATTTTTAAATTTACCTTTGTGTTTTCTAGGACTTATCAGTTTCGTCAGAATCCTTTCTTCTTACCCCGTCCTCCTTAGTTGGAAGGACTGAAGTCTAATATAATGTTTCGATGTCAGTAGTTCTGTCATACCATGACCGTGTTTTGGTCTTTATATCTGGTTACCTTGTTCAATCTTTTGAGTCTTTATTTGGGTACGTGGATACCTATGGAATAAAAACTGTTTCTTCCGTTCTTGTATGTTATCCCGTTTCTGTCGGAGAAGTTACTTACCACGACCCTTTTGACCTGTCGATGTACATTTTCTTCTTTAATCTTGTGAAGGTTTCTGGTATGTGTTTCTATTTAAGTTTTACCTAATTTCTGGATTTACATTCTGGTCTTTGATATTTTGAGAATCTCCTTTTGTATCCGTCTTGTGAGCTACTGTATTTAGTTTCGTGTTAGGAAATACTGGGTGGAAGATCACATTACCTTTATTTTCGTTTTCATTTGTTCACCCTGGACTAATTTCAATTTTCGAAAACGTGTCGTCTCCTTTGATATTCATTCCACTTTTCTGTTGGGAGTTTTACCCTCTTTTATTAGAGTTTACTTCTTTCCTAATTAAAGGTTTTATATGGAACCAAGTATGTTGAGTTATGGTCTTTTTGTTCGTTGGGTTGGTTTTTCACCTTTTTTCTGGATCTGTCTATAAAGAGGTTTCTTCTGTATGTGCACCGGATGTTTGTGTACTTTTCTCCGAGTTGGAACGAGTAATAGTCTCTTTACGTTTAGTTTCGGTATTACTCTATCGTGGAGTATGGTCAGTCTTACCGGCAGTAGTTTTTCAGATGTTTTGTTTTTTACGACCTCTCCTACACCTCTTTTCCCTTACGAGAACGTGACAACTACGCTTACATTTAACTATGTCGGTAATACCTTCTGTCATACCTCTAAAGAATTTTTGATCCTTATTTTGGTGGTATACTGGGTCGTTAGGGTGAGGATCCGTATATGGGATTTCTTTGGTTTTAACTTTTTCTGTGTACATAGGGTAACAAGTGACGTCGTGATAAATGTTATCGATCTTGAACCTTCGTTACATCTACAGGCAACTGTCTACTTACCTATTTCTTCAACACCATGTATATGTGTTACCCTATAATGAATCGGTATTTTCCTTGTGTAGACTCAGTCAAGACTACTCCACCTACTTGGATCTTGGATAATATGTCTGACTTCACTTAATCTTTCTCTTTCTTTTTATAGTACAAGCTTACGTGTATATACCTTAGATCTTTTTACCATGACTTCTTCAATAAATGTCCCGTCGTCACCTCTTTGTCTGTATCTCTTATCTGAATACCTGTACCCCTATCCCCTCCTCTCCCACTCTATATACCTTTCTCATTGTACCTTTGAATGTAATGGTATACATTTCATCTATCGGTTACCCTTAAACGACATTCCGAGTCCTTTGAGTTTGTCCCACAGACATAGTTGGATCTCCTCACCCTACCCCTCCCTCTACCCTCCCTCCAAGTTTTCCCTCCCCTATATACATATGGACACCGACTAAGTACAGCTCCAAACTGTCTTTCGTCGTTTTAAGACATTTCGTTAATAGGAAGGTATTTTTTTATTTTTCTTTTTTTTACATATCGGTCAAGGGTACCGACCACAAATACCACCGTCATCTAAACGATTTCTATGAGTCCCTCGTGATGATTACTCAGACCCACTTCGACTATAATTAATACAGAAGACCATTCACATCCCCTACAAATTATACCGTCGAGTAGTCTCTATTCACGTACACTCACCTTACGCGTGAAATCATGAATCGTATGAATCAGTATATCTGGATAAACAAAACGGACACTTTATTTTTAAGAGGAAGATGACACCAATTCCCCTTGGGAGTAGGATGGTCGCCCGATTAAGAACAATCTTCTCAGTTCGTAACACTTCCCGAATACTAAAATTGGATGACTCGCTGAAGTGAAAGTGAAAAGTGAAAGTACGTAACCTCTTCCTTCACCGTTGGGTGAGGTCACAAGAACGGACCTCTTAGGGTCCCTGTCCCCTCGGACCACCCGACGGTAGATACCCCAGTGTGTCTCAGCCTGTACTGACTTCACTGAATCGGCGTCGTCGTCGTTCGATCCTCTAATCAGGAAGTCAAAGGACCTACAACCTTTTTCTGTCCTTGAAGGACCCAGGTTTTGTTTCCTGAAGTAATGAGTACCGTGTCATCCTCCACACTGGAAGTAGAAGAGTAGGTAAAGGGAACGGGAGGTACAAGGTGTACCCGTCCCGTCTTCGTCCGGGTTTCCTTACGACGCATATGTCACCCGAATACAGTATCGACTCCCTGGCAATTAGAATTCTTGGTTGGAATGTTCCTACAACGAACGTTTAGACGTTTGAAAGAGACCTACCTTTATGAAAATAGTATGACGTGTCGTTTGTCTAGAAGGGAGACAGGACGTCCCTTTGCTAGAGAGAGAAGATTCTGACAAGTAGACTTGTACATAAAGTCTTATTTTCGTCAATGCCCTACTTGTCCTTGTGTTTCTATGGGTACTTCTTAACAGACGATGTTCTTCATCTTTGTAAAGGGACTGGGCAACAGTCCAGACTTAAGGATAAAGAAGACGTAATACAAAAGATCTTGATTCTGTATCAAGAGACAAGATGCATAGTAGAAGACGATTATCCATTGTAAGAATATGTATTTCCTAACCAACCCTTTTTCCGACCTAATACTTGGGTCCTATACCTCTTGATCTGTTAAGAGACGGATACAGAGTCCAGTCTAGTAGTCTTATTTTACTCCTACTCTCGGGAGACTTATCGAAGGTGACGGGGATTCAGAAGAGTCTATAACAATGTAGGTCGATCCACTCCGTTCCTGAGGCACCGTGGTCTACACCGGTATTTCTGTCTACAAAATTACTTGAACTCTGTAACACCTAAACCTATGTTCACTGTTAAAAACTATGAGTCACTACTCGAATTCTTAGAGTTTCTACAAGTCCGTCAACTTTTCTCGACCATCTTTTTTTCACTAAAAGACCCTGTCTTCACACATTTTCTTTTGTGTAGTATATGGGGTTCGGGGACTTCACCGATTGGAAACGGATTTGTATGTTTCGTCTGAAAGATTCTCAAGAGTCATTTGGTGACTCCACTATCCCTTGTGACGTGTGACTTATACATTTCTTTCCTAGAGAAGCCTCGAAGTCGGTTATTTTATAAGAGAATTCGGTTTCGCATGGAAGTGGAGAGACGAAGAATTATTACTTTGACGACCAGTCCCATCGTCCGGAACCCGTAGGAGTAACAATATTCTTCTGACTGGTCACTCACGTATAGGAGATCCTTTCCCAAGAAAAGAGTGAGAAATTTTTTAATTAAATAGTCCCTTGTTTTTAAGAAATTTTTTAGGATGTGGAATCTTGAGACAGTTTGGTCCGTCTTTACCATTGACAAAGAGTAACCTTTTAACCTTCCGAACAATGTGTCAACATAATACCTTTCCTTTCTTAAGTAAAAGAAGCAAAAACCGTTATTTAATAAGTTTGTAATAACCATTACCCCACATTTTTATAATCTCCTTTAAAACTTTTCCCCTTTATTCAGTGAGCATTCAGTGGGATACAAGTCAAGGACTTGTATCACAAGAAAAGTAAAAACTTACAACGGACAACCAGGAATAAATTTATGTACGTATAAAAACCGTATCAACGTTCTCTACAAATATCGTTCATGGTTGAGTTAAATATCTACATAGTACTTCCAAGAATTTCTTACTCTAAAAAGAAATTTTTAGTACTCTACAATTACACAAAAATTTCAGTACAGAATAGAATGTCGAATTGATAATAAAATGATCTCCCTTATTTATGTAAAAGAAGACTAATATCTGTAGTCTGGTCAACGAAAAGGAATTTTTTTAAAAAAAAAACATTAAATCAACTAAATGTTACAAACAACCAAAGTCCACCTGTCGTTTCACTTACAATACGTATATGTACATAAGTGAGAAAAATTTCTAAGGAAAGGTTATGTCCGGTAATGTCTGACAACTCATCTCAAGGATACGATATATCATCCAGGAATAATCAATAGATAAAATATATATTATCACATATATACAGTTAGGGTTAGAGGGTTAAATAGGAAGGCGGAAGATGGGAGTCATTGACGTTCAAACAAAGGGTATAGATATTGAGATAAAGACAAAATATAGTTATCCACTCAAGTAGACATGGAAAATACATAATAATAATATAAAACTTAAAACTAAAAAAAAAAACTGTGTGGTACACCGTATATCTTAGAGTCAAAGGACTGATCTCTAACTTTGAAGTGGGGGACGTCACCTTCGGATCTCAGAATTGGTGACCTGACGGTCCTTTCAGGGACATGGGTAAAAAATCTAAGGTGTATTTTTGTTATAGTGTACTATAAACAGTCTTGTCAGCGAAAAACCCCAGTAAGGATTAAAACAATCTCTCTGAAGTAATGTAAAGGGAAAATTAGAACAGCTGTACATTCGTACGTAAGTCAATTGGATGTTCAACATAGTCTGATAATTTCTTATTTAGTTTATCTTTTCCCCGATTTTAGGATCGGTGTAAAGGGTGACGAACTCTAACACTACAAAAGGGTGTTATTATAATTTTACGTTCGAAGTGCTTTCAAAACTATCGACCCATAGGTAGACGACAATATAATAGTCTGGAATCGACCATGGAGAGAGAGTCTCGGTAGTCACTTTCGAAGTTTGACAGCATGTAATGAACGCCAAAAAAATTGAATACTCAAATTTTTTCATTACCGGTAGTAATTATTGTCTACGTTAGGTCTCCTAGTAACCCCTTTTAGAAGTAAACCACCACCAAGTAGGATGGACAAATACTGTGAAACTCCAACGAGTTTAGAGACCAAAGTCCTCTCGACACTTTTGTAACACGTTCACGTGAAATAGTCCACCCTTCCGATAATACCGTCTCTGACGGAGCCCGAGTGGACTTTAAGTAAAGGACCCGTGGGAGCAACTGCGGAAACGGTAGTCCACACCGGTACACTGACTTGACATCGGTCACCGTACACGTAAGTGTGTGACACACAGTAAAGGGTGGGACCGGACACTCACTCAGTTTCAACGAGTCAGTACAGGCTAAGAAACGTTGCGGTACCTGACATCGGACGGTCCGAGGAGACGGGTACCCTAAAGGGTCCGTTCTTATGACCTCATCCAACGGTACGGGAGACGTCCCTTAGAAGGACTGAGACCCTAGCTTGGGTCCAGAGGATGTAACGTGCACCTAAGAAATGGTAGACTCGGTGGTCCCTTCGGGGACCGAGTATTCTTACAGGGACGAGAAAGAGAAAGGACGAAATAGGTCTTCTCGTAGGAATCTTCGATACTTAAGGGTTCTATCACCTTGGTATTATACCTTCAGACGAATACTAGAAGTAGTAGATTACCCCTTGTCGATAAAACATGAAATAAAATCATTCTTAGTCTGAATTAAGAATGATTTGAGTTGACCCAATCCCTTTATTCTGAAGCGTCAACATAGGTATTATCAACAGTCACTTTCACTTTCAGTCAGTCAGTCAGGGTGAGAAACATTGGGGTACCTGAGAGGTCAGGTTCCTTAAGAGATCCGGTCTTATGACCTCACCCATCGACAAGGGAAGAGGTCCCCTCGAAGGGTTGGGTCCCTAACTTGGGTCCAGAGGGTGTAACATCCGTTTAAGAAATGGTCGACTCGGTGTTTCGTTTGGGTTCTTATGACATCACCCATCGGATAGTAAAGAGGTCGTCTAGAAAGGCTGGGTCCTTAGATTGACCTCAAAGGACGTAGGTCCTCCTAAGAAATGGTTGACTCGATAGTCCCTTCGGGGTCTTATCGACAATTATAATGGGATTAATTAACATTTTATCTTTCAATGAACTGAACATATTAGTATGTACGTCTCTGTGTAAAAATAAGGAGACATTTTGTTTATTTCGGTACTACTACCGTCTCTCCCATGATCGATTTTCATAAAGTTTCAATTCGTGTCAACCTTTGACTCTATGATGGGTCCCCTTTGTTAACAGGTGTCCTAGATTCTTCGTCGTATTTCGTCACGAATTCGTACTCCCCGGGTCAACGGACCCACGGTCAGGACTGAGACAGTGAACAAGCGACATACCGGAATTTGTCTAGTAGATTTGAAGAACGTTACGTCGACTTTGAGGTTATGAAACCGGTGGACTACGCTTCTTGACTGAGTAACTATTTCTGGAACCACGATCCTTTCTAACTTCCGTCCTCCTCTTCCCCTACTGTCTCCTACTCTACCAACCTACCATAGTGACTGAGCTACCTGCACTCAAACTCGTTCGAGACCTTCAACCACTACCTGTCCCTTTGGACCGCACGACGTCTGGTACCCCAGCGTTTCTCAACCTGTGTTGACTCGCCCACTCGACTTGACTTTGAAGAACGGGGTCAAAGGAGTCGACATTTCACCTTTATTATTATTATTACCACATATACATGAAGTGTCCGTTTAGAACGGTTTCAATTTACTTCATTTATGAACTCCCCGAAGGGGTCGCCGAGTCACCATCTCAAGCAGACATTACATCCTCTGTGTCCTCTACACCCAAGCTAAGGACCCAGTCCTTCTAGGGGTTTCCTTCTTTATCGTTGTTAAGAACGGACTTTTCAGAGTGTCTGTCTCCTCGGACAGTCCGATGCCAAGTACCCCAACGTTTCTCAGCCCATACGGACTTCACTGACTCGTACGTACGTTATATGTATTCTACGAAGGTCGTTACGGACCGTTTCATTCGGGTCCTGTTTACAATCGAATAATAATCATCATTCATTCTTAGCACAGTTCGTTCTGGGTCTTAGGTCTCCTCTTCTTCTCTCTCGGAAACACACATCTCTGAGTCCGGTGTCACCGACAAGTTAGAAGTCCGATTGTGGTAGGAAATGACTGTGTGAACAGTAGACCTATCTATTTTAGAACACCATTCTGTGTGGTTTTACCTCCACGTGGAGTTTAAAGACGTTTCTTACAGGGAGGAAGGATGAGTAGACGGTGTCCGTATAGAACGGAGAATCTTCCTGAGGAAGGAAGCAGTCGTGGTTTATCGTCCAATATATATGTAGAAAGAAGGGCAAAGGAGAGTTTAGGGAAGACAGGAGGTACAGAAGTTCCACCTCTTCGTTTTCCCTATAAATGGGTGTTTGGAGACGATAACAAATAATGACGAAGACAGAGACCGATCGGAACCCCATTTTTACTTGACGGAAGTTCCGTTGAACTCACTACTTTGTCTTAAGATAAATTCCAGTCTTCGTACACCTTTGAAATGAGTTTTATATCTTAACTCTCTAGGTCTGAATTAAACAATTCATTTTTTTATCTGTGTCTCTAAAATTTTCTAAAAATAAAATAAAAAAAGCTGGAATGGTTAAATAATTATTTAGGTATCCTTTTTTCTACAACGGAATCCGACTGAGTATAAAGTTTTCCCACCGATGAAGAAAATAGACCTCCTATTCACGAAATGTTACAACATAACCAAAGTTGACATGTTACCACTCTTAGTCAGTATTCATGTACATATATATAGGGGAGGGAGAACTCGAAAGGAGGGTGAGAGGTAGGATGGGACTGTATCTATAAAAATTTGGTATAAAAATTTAACACCATTTTATATGTATTATGTTTAAATCGTAAATTTATAAAAATTCACGTGTTAAGTCACGGTAATTCAGGCAAGTACTATGA
The DNA here is from genome assembly GCA_006410555.1 of Capra ibex. Classification (NCBI taxonomy): domain Eukaryota; kingdom Metazoa; phylum Chordata; class Mammalia; order Artiodactyla; family Bovidae; genus Capra; species Capra ibex. The sequence continues at coordinate 31,112,763 of SJYO01040405.1, read as the reverse complement.
CACATTAATAATGGTGATAGGTAGAGATCTTAAACAAGTAGTGGAGGATACATTTGAGATATAGGTAACTTGTGGAGGGAAAAGAGGAAAGACGTGGGGATCATTAAAGAGAATATGAAAAACAGAGTTATTTAAACGGATAAGGTCCATGGAATATATTTACCTTAGTATGTTATAAATAGGAAAACACAGACCGAATAAAACGAATCGTACTACAAAGGTTCCAAGCAGGGACGACTTCGTACATAGTCTTAAAGGAAGGAAAAATACCGACCTGTTATAAGGTAACACACATATATACGGTATAAAACAACCAGATGAGTAGACAACTACCTATGAACCTGAAAAAGGTGGAAAACCGCGAACACCTCTTACGACGATATTTGTACTCACGTGTTCATAGTCAAACTCAGAGACAAAAGACTAGAAGACCTACATATGTGTTCTTACCTTTATTGCACATTAAGTTATACAAAAATTTATCTAAAGATGTACATAAAGTAACTGGTCTTGACACAGTACACTACAGAGGAACGACGTTTTCCTATTCTGCCTCGACTCTTGTACTTGAAAAGTAAAAAACGGGTCGGAGACATCATCTCCTGCCGTTCTTTTACACCTGACCTTTTTTCACTACTCACTTACCTGGATATCATAGGTGGTGTTACATGTAGGATCTTCTAGTTAGACTTTGACTCTAAAAGATGAGGGCACAGTCCGTTATACCTATTCTTAAATAGAGGATACCATTGATATTACAACAACCATAAGATATTTAAGTTTAAATTACAACAGGAAAAGAGGACCTAGGTCAAACCTTTCTAAAATACTGAATTTCCTTGACGGAGTAGATCAAAGTTACCCTGAAATCTATTTAGACGAAAACTATCCATTAATGGGTACCAAACCAAATATATTTTATCCGAAAGGTTGTCTTCCCCCCGTGAGTCGACATCTATTTCTATTAATTTACTATTAATTTTAACCCACCAACTCGTTCTTGTTATACTTACCCCTTCCCCGTTGTACCGTAGAACTTTTCCTTTAGTAAAGACAATCTTGTGAGTTGATCTTTTATGTTGATCAAGACAAATTCCTAATGATAAGTGAAGGAGACTGTAAACGATAAACTAAATGAATTCCTGTGAGTAAATAGTGGTCTTCAAACCCTTGTCCTAGATCGATAACGTAAACATCTGTGATCTGTAAGTCTTTCTACTAAATAGAAATAGAATCTATATGTAAAATGTAAAGGTAATAATTCCTCCTTGAGTGGTTCCACTTCTAGAATAGGTACTACCTAAGTTCTTACTTTACTTCCTGTCCTTTTAGTTTGGTACTTAATCTACAGAACATGAACAGACTGTGTATGTATCGATTCCTTTTTTCTCCATCCTATGTTAAAGTCTGTGTACATTATCTCAGGGGTTTCTTGTTGCCCAACTTGTTCTCTCTTCAAACAAAGAGAGAACACTTCTACCAGGTCCCGTCCATACAAAGAAGAGGTATCCTAGTAGATCCCAGGAACCAAGGAAAAGAGGACAAAGATACGGTAAGGTTCGTCGTCTTACCTTCATCTCCTTTCCCACTTCCCTAATGTGTCGGGATTGAAAGGTCTCACACTGGTCTTCAGGTAAGAGTGACACGGGACCTAAATCTGTACACCAGTGTGAAGTGAGCCTTCCTAAGACCCTTTATGTCAAAAATAAGACTACCGGTATACAGGTCGATTTTTAATCCTCATGACAATAAAGTTTTCCACTCTCATCCAAAACTCTATGTTTCTTATTGGAAACGATGGTATCTTCACAACGATAATATCTTTGATCTTGTTAATGAAATTTCGTTTAAACTTTTTAAACCTCAGTCCTCTCTAGGACCCAAACACGTCTTCGCTTAGGTAGGGTTGGAGAACTGTCTAGATTAGATATCTTAGAAACTTAGACATTAAGAAGGAACCTCAAAACCCGAAATTTTACGTACCGGTCTCCGTCGATAACGGGACGTAATCGGTAAGAGGACTCGTTCTGTCCGAGGGTATACTAATATGATAGTAAACAACAACAAATCAGCGAGTTAGTACGGATTGAGAGAACACTGGAGGGCCTGACGTTGGACGATCCAAGGAGACAGGTACCCCAAAGGGTCTGTTCTTATGACCTCACCCAACAGTAAAGGAGGAGGTCCCTCCCCTAGAAGGACTGGGTCCCTAGGTTGGGTGTAAAAGACGTAACCGTCCGTCTAAGAAACGGTAGACTCGGTGGCCCCTATCCTCTGTTATTTAAGAGGTAGGCTGCCGCACACGGCAACGTCTAATCTAATCAAGAGGTGACGACGGCCAATGAAAGACATTTCTCCCGCCGTCGGCGCAGGAAGGGACCATCGAGAATAGACTTGGAGGAGTGGTAAGATTGCACTCCGTACCTTTTCGTCAGTTGTCTTCTCGATCCTGTGTTGGCACCACGTCCACCACAGCATCTCTTTCCTTAGTCACCCAGCCGACCTCTCTTTTACGAAGATGACTCGGAACCTCACCGGTATCTCTCTGTCCACCGAGATTCCCTCCTTCCATTGCCTCTCTCCTCTTCTACCGACTAGCGTTTGCGTTCCTTTACAAAGGGAGAAGGGTCACTTTCACTTGGTACCGAGAGAACATAGTCTCCTTAACCTGGTCCGTATGGTTCCCCCGTCTGTCTCGGGGGAGCCATATTCGATTGAAATCCCACTGAACTATCTTTCCATCCTTCACCTCGTTTCGATCTATTAATGTCGTTCTTGTCCCCATTCCTTGCACGGGTTAACGTATCCTTAAGATTTACTTTTGGGAGTGTGTCAGTCAGAAATATTCCAGGTCGTAGCAAATGGAGCGACTCTGAAGACTAGGTGGTTGCAGTCGAGGGACGGGGTGAAGGGTTTCGGGAGGAATACGGGAATGAAGGGTGGAACGAGTCAAACCTAACATACAAAGTAAAGATTTTGGTGTAAGAATGTATTACAAGTCAGATAGACGGGGATGAGAGACATAAAGGGACCGTTTTGGAGTTGAGACTACTTTGAAATGTCTGGCTGGTGGACGGGGGAGAGGGTTAAGGGACGGACGTGGGGACTCGTCACCCTACCCCGACCCCTTTCTGGTGTCACCTCGGGTGACACGCCTTTAAGGTCTCGGGTGTCGGGGTGGGGCGCCAGGACGGGTAACGGTCGTGGTTCAATCAGAGAAAGAAAAAGACTTTCTTTGACTTTGATTGGTCTTTCAATACTCGAGACGAGACATAAAGTTATTCATTACTCTTTTACTTTAAGTTGACCTTTTACTAACTTTCGTTACTAATTTCTTTTCATTTCGACATCAAACACAGTGTGACTCAGATCTGAAGAGTTAGTCAACACAGACATGAACAGAGAAGAAAAAGTATAGAACAAGAAAGAGAAATAAAAAATTTCAATATACATAAAAAAATTAGTCTCACTATAAATTCATCAAAATTCAGTATATTGATAAAGATTTGTGAATTTTTCACAATTTCTTAGTCACAATGTTCAGAATGTTACTTCTTTAACAGATTAAAGAAAGGTAGGTTCCCTTATAAAGAATATGTATATAATCATGTTTGGATTCTCTAAGCCAAGGTCAGTCACTCAAGTGTCGGATCCACGGACGTGTCTTTTTAACCCGCACGACAGGATACAGGAGGTCTCGAAAGACGGACTGTTGTCGATCTCCGAGGTTGGCTCAGACTACAACCGATGGACTTCCGAAACTACCTTAGGTCACAAGAGTCTCAACCATTCTAAAGACTACTCTAAAAATATATATACATACCTTTTCTATTTCTTTCATAATTTTTTTTTTCATTTTCTTTTTCCCTGAAGGAACCACCACGTCACCAATCCTTAGACGGACCGTTACGTCCTCTGTACCAGACCCTTCTAGGGTGTATTGTGTCTCCTTGATTCGGGTCACGCGGTGGTGATGACACGGACTCGAGATCTCGGACACTTAGCGTTGATGACTTCGGGTGTGGGGGATATCGGAAACGAGATGTCGTTCTCTTCGGTGTCGTTACCCTTCGGGTACGAGACGTCGTTTCTCATCTGGGACGGATGGCGTTGATCTCTTTCGGGAACTTTCTCGTTACTTTCTGGTTCGTGTTCGTTTTTATTTTTTATTTAATTATTTTAAAAATTTTTCTTTCGTCAATGGAGACCACCCTCCTTTAACCCATTGTATAAGCGATATTCGGAACACTTGACAAACTGAAAATTTTTTACTTATAAATATAAAGAACTAAAAGGTCAAAATATATACTAGACAACTGAATATCAGTATTGACTCGGAAAAGGACATGACTAACACAAAGGAAAGAGCATGTTAGACAAAGAAACCTCAGTAAAGGAGTAGGGGGGGGGGGG